>VZSV01000350.1:344168-374417 GCA_013398735.1 Nothocercus julius
CCCCCGGGCACGCGCGCGTCGTCCCCCCGGCACGATGGGCAGGCGCCGAGACGTGGGTTACCTGTAATGACGTGAACTGTGCCGTCTGCGGCCTTTATAGCGGCGGCAGCCCTATTGCAGACTGCATTACCTGGGAGAGGCTGGGCTAAGGAGAAAATCTTGTTTCCATTTTTGTCTTATGGTTGGTTGCAGTAGCCATAGGGGTCTTTTTTTCCAGCTGTGGAGTGACTCTCTGTAAATACCTGGCATAACTTCACCTGGATTAATTATGTCAAGAAGTAAAAATCATTCTGTTCCTAACTATTTAAACGAGGGTATGATCTTGAAATACCACAGGTTTTTGAGTACCTGTAGGACTTCTGTGATGTCTCATTGCTGGAGAGGGATGTTATTTGGGTGCAGAATGTTCAAAGATGTGACTGGTTTTTTTTAAACTAGGCTAAAGAGGTGGGTGCTGCCCCCCAAGTCACGACGCAGAGGCTGATCCTCAGCCAGGGTCGTTGTGCACGTGCTTGACGTTTAGCCACGTATAGCAGCTTGTAGGGTCGGGACAGGGGCTTCTCCATAAATACGGATGGTATGGTTAGTTATGCCATACTGATCCCTGCTATCCACAAAATAGCACAATGAGTACGCATTGCAAAGCAATATGTAAAGGAAATGTTTCCGAATCTCGGTTGTTCATATGCAAGGAGCACATAACCACTGAAAAAGTGGATGGCCTGTTGGAGGAATGTGTGATTGTGGGCTATATTTAATAGCAAAGAAGGAAAACTGACTGCATATACTTGCAAGCTGCCTAACTGTGCATACAAATCAGGGAAGCCTTGTAGTAACAAGATGCTTAGAACTCATTTTGCAGCTATTATAGCAATTGAAAGTAAAATAGTTCTTAAAAGTACAGCGCTGTGCCTGTGATCTATATGTCAAATGATTTGCATGTTAGATTTTAAAAAGCTAATTCTTCTTCTGATTGACTTGAGTGAAAATCTAATCAATTCAGCGTTTTAAAATATATGACTATTGTAATGTCACTTTCAGAATATAATAATCCTTTAGTTGTTAGACTTCAGATGGTTCACGTCAGCTGTTCAGAGGCAGATGAATATGCGGCAGAGGCCTGAGGGAGGTTTGCAAGCTGACTGCACCCCACACTCTTCTGCTGGGCTGCCTTAGCTTCTTACACAGCAGCTTTTGCTTTGATGTCTCCTGGCTGCCTGATGGTGACAGAGGAAGCATTTATGGCAGTTTAGTGAAGCTTTTGCTTTTGCAGTGGGTGACTGGTGTTTTATTAATTTGATAAGTTTGATATAATATCTGTTTTTTTTTAATGGTTTAACAATTACTTATTTCTTTCCAGATCTGTAAAAAAGTATTAGTAACTTTGAGTGATCAAGTTTCTTCTTCAGCATGACTTCCTTTTAATGGACAGTTCTGACTTTACAGTCTAGCTGTATTCGTTTTATTTTTTTTGATGTCACGTGTTATGTGCTGATTTTGTCCAGTTCTCAGAGCAACTGCTGGAAGGCCCGACTCAAAACAGAACACCCAAGCTCCACATAGAAATGCACTCAGTGTTTTCACTTCCCACATCTCACCAACTACAGCAGGAGGTTTGAGGATATAGAGGTGGCAACACTTACTATTAAATTCCCAAAGTATTCACAGTAGGACCGCTAGCATGACATTCAGTGAGTTTTAGAGTATCGAGGTGGTGATGATAAAAATCACAGTGTTGTCTAGTTTAGAGATTCTAAAAGGCATGGTTGGCTCCTTGGTCTTAACCACAGGAGCTGATAGAGCTCCTTTGTCCGTATTGAATATTTTACATTTAAATTAGAATTGAGTGAAGTAGAGGTGGAAGGATTACTGTGTAGGAGAGATGAATGAGGAAAAGCATTGTAGTCTGTGCAGAAGGAGGGCAAGTACTGACATAAAAGAGGGATTACAATGAATCTGAAGTGGAAGAAGGTTTACTTAGGAATTATTAGCAATAGTTTGCATTTAAGTAATCTGTTAGTGCAATAATATATGTATAGTTACGTGATCTGTAATCTGCTGGAGAGAAGTGGAGTTTAATTCTAAATATATTGGAATGATTTGCTACTTGCAGTATAGGCAAGTCAGTAGTAAATCTGGAACTGCCATGCAAAAGACACATCAAACAAAAATATAGGATAAGCAAAAATCTGCAGAGATTCTGCAAAGCAAATCATTCTGTTAAGAGTGGAAAGTGTGTATACTGTTATGACTTGTGCAAAGTATGAAGGTGCTAGAAAGGAGGTATTTGAGAGCTAAATTTGCAACTAAAACTCATTCAACAATGGTGAAAATGAACTTTTTCACCAGAGGCTGAAACACAGCTGCCCTCTGTGCCTGATCTGCCCTTCCCTTGAGCCTGTGATATAGCTGGGAATAACTGAGTAGACTGAGGGATGTTTCTGTGTGAAAGGCCACTGTGTGCACCCTGCTTCTGCGTGTGCAGGGTACGGGGGCTCTACCTGCGCGGGGCCGTGCGCGTACGGGCACACGGGGGAGCAGCGAGCGCCGTGCAGCCCTGCCCGGCGGCCCCGCTGCTGGCCGGCGCCTGCCGCCCTGGCAGCAGGGAGCCTTGGGCTTGCCTGCAGTGGCTAAAAAAGCCTTTATTTTTCCTTATAGTGCTCCAACTAGCACCTCTGAGGCTTCTTTGGAAGGCCCTAAAAAAATGACAGTCTGAAGGTACTGCTGGAGTGCAGTGTCCCCAGGAAATGTGCACCCAGAAGAGGATGGTTAAATGTGAAGAAATAGATGGGTTTAGGATTGTTGTGGGGATTTTTTTAAAGAGGGTGTTCCTCGGTGAGGTAGCTGAGCATCTCAATTCCCATCCAGCTTGGAGAAGGCTGCAGTTAGAAGTGCCTAGCAATTGTATTTCTTTTCATAAAATTGACTGCATTGATATGATGAGCACATAAGCTCAATGTATGGATGTGCATACACTGCGCTATATATACACACATGAAAATGTGAATACCAGCCTGCTGTATTTTTACTTCTGTAACAGTCATACCACCAAATATTATTGGCACAAAGTTTTTCTAACACCAGAGCTCCATGGACACTCTTTTCCTAAAAGCATTTGAGTGCAGGTTCATTTGCAAGCCTGGCTGGTGTTTATTAATAGATATTGCACCAACTTCCCTGCTACGCTGCCATTTAGCTGGCAGAATTTCATCTGCATAAATGGGTGGAAAGTCCTTTCCTCACATGTCCAACAGACGGGAGACAAAGTGCCTGCCAGTGTTTTTAATTTCTTTTGCGTGTTCCAGTTAGAGCGAGAAGAATGCTTTCACTCCGCAGCCACATGAATATGATAATCTATGGAAATCTCAGAAAGCAGGTACTTAAGTTAAGCACATACTGTACTACAGGAATCTCTGATGAATTCAAGTCTCTTCTGTTTAGAGAAGATGTTGTTGTCTAATAAGTGACAGACTGCCAGATGTTCGCAAAGTAGCACAGTAATGTGTATCAGGATCTTCCTTTCTTCACCCCAGAAGGTAACATTTTCCTTATCATCTATGTCATCCTGGCTTTTGATTGCAAATGTGCAAGTTTGTCTCAAAGATTAACTCCTTTTTTGTTTTACTGATGAATATTTCATGACAGAAGGGCTTCAATGCATTTGTAGAATGCAAGTTTTGGCCTCACTACAGTAAACCTATATTCCTAAAATCTTTTCCGTCACTCAGTATAAGTAGCTAAAAATCAAAGATTTGAGATGGAATGTGAAGAATAATTTGTTCATGATTTTGAGCTAGTAGAGAAAATTTGGGGCTGTGGTAGAAAAATGATGAAAGAAGTAATTGTTATTTCAAATAATGGTTTTAGCTCCACGCTCAAGTATGTACCATATATCTCGCGGTGAGGTCACAGCAATGTTTTCCTAGAACACACGTTAATGTTCCCTTTAGTCTCAGAATTACCGCAGGGCTGGGGGTTAGTTCACCTGCTGCTCAGTGGAGGTGGTTAGAGGGCCGTGTCCCACCAGAACATTCCACAAGATATTCCTAAGACTAACTAAAGGAATAAATATTAGCAGTTTCACTTTCTCCATTGCCATACAGGTTTAGTTTATCATTAGCTGAGCAGTTTATGAAATTAGTGAGGAGAACTTGTGCAAAATATATGCACATTTTTGCCATCTAAAGAAATTTAGGCTGCTGGCTTTACTGTTCTGTTTTGTTTTTCCAGAAAGAGCACGAGCTCTCTTGACATTGTGACAAGATTTTGATGTTGTTGCTAGTGCTGTTGTTTGGTGCAAAGACTTTATGTTTTCTGCCTCTGTGGAAATGCTGGAACCACGTTAGTAAATTGTGACTGCTCCAAGAGGCTGGAGGCAGCGCGCTGCAGTTGAAGGCGTTATGCTGTGCTAAGTCTAGTCAAGTCCATACCTACCTACGGCACGTGATAAGATTCTAGATTTGTGCAGCCGTTTGGAACACATTAGACTGGAAAAATGCACTTGAGAAAACATGAAAATTGAATCTGCTTCCCTGGAAAACTTCATACATCAGATAGAAAATATTCCACATGAAAACAGGGGTCAGACATTGCTAAAACTTTGTGCTGGTAGCGTGTAAAATGACCTGATTTTATGACCAGCAGCCTGATTTAAATTCTTGTAACAGATATCTAGCTTGCTTCAGTGTTGATTTTTCCCGTATCTGATTGCCTTTCTGTACCATGCTCCCTCTTTCGGGGGTCTCTTCACCTCCTACCCTCTCCAAGCTGTCCGGTCTCGTCTGCAGCCTTCACAGCTCTAACCGGCTCTGAGGCCGTCGCTTGGCTCAGCCGCCTCCCCAAGCTTTTCACTCCTAGCATTTACCCAACCAATGGGTTATCTCCCCAGTTTTCCAAAGCCAAGGACAAACCTTTGCCATTGTAATCCTCCCAGAGGCAGCACGGGGATGAATCCCAGCGGTTTTGCATGTTTACAGAAGAGAGTAGTATTCTGGGAGGAGAGCTACACCAAGCTGAAATCAGCTCTTCAGTGTAAGACGTGGGTTCATGAAGGATAAGTAATGCCTGACGAGCTTGGTAGCTTTCCACAGTGAGATACCTGGCTTGGCAGTGAGCGCAGAGCAGTGGGTGCGGTTTGTCTTTAGCAAGACTTTTGACACTAGCGTTTCCGTAGCATCCTCATAGCCAAACTGATGACACATGGACTAGATAAATGGACATGGCCAGTGAGGTGCAGCGGAAACAGGTTGAAAGTGCCAGGCTGAAAGGGTTGTGGTCAGTGTGGAGCCTCTGCCGTGGAGATGCACAAAACCTGGCGGACGGGGCCCTGAGCAGCCTGCTCTGGGTGAGCTGCTCCCAGCGGGCGTTTGGAGCAGGTGAGCTCCAGAGGCCCCTTCCAACCACCGATAGCTCTGGGAAGGCAGTTCACCACTGATGTGCTTTCCAGGCGTTTTGCGAATTTTTCTTTTCTCCTCCTTTCTTCTGTCCTTCCTTGAGGGAATGCTGGTGGTCAAGTAACATCAGAGAAAAATCTGTTAATAAATACAAGCTATAGAGAAGGAAGTGTAAGATCAACATTGTGTCTGATTTCTGAAACACACTAGTGATTTATACAGCAAAGCTTCAGTGGGAAAATTATCCAGCCATTTACATAACCACAGAGTATGTGGGCCTTTGTTTAATGCATCAGTACTACATCCAGCACATGGTATTTCATCGGAGCAATTTTAACTCTCCTTTAGCAATTCAGCATGTCAGACTTTGTATTTTCCAAGTGCAGACATTTCTGCTGCAGATAGCAGAACTAGACAAGAAGAAGAATGAAGACTGAAAAAGTTTGTGAAGTGAGATGACTTAGCTTCCCTTCCAGGTATGTGCGGGACAAGACTGTGTGTCACTTAAAATTGTTTACAAGTTAAAAATGCATGAGGGGAATTTACAGAGTGAATCTTCATACCTCAGAGTGGAGGCAACAGTCAAATATAAAAGAAATTGGATAATGATATAGCATTTGACATGAGAAATTCTCCAGCCATGGGGAAACAGCATTTTTAAACCTTGTTGCTTCATAAATAAATGGTATTTATCCCAAATTTCCATCTGCCACTGATCCTAGTAATTACTTATATAAGTTCTTCATTTAGTTTATGAGAGTTACTCCCTGAAAATCCCATTTATGAGGATGACTATTTTCTAGTGTTCTTTTTTATCCTCCATCTCATTAGCAAATACCAGCAGGATGTACTTTAGATCCACTCAAGCACTGTGGGTACAGTAGTACTACGTGTCCTTATTTTTGCTTTAGGATGATACCTAGCTGTCCCAGCTCAACTCTGGGTCTTACAATAGTAGACAGCATGCAGCCCTTTAGCAGGAGATAGCTCCCAAATAAACAACCCTTAGCCATGGCATGGCGACATATACCTTGACTTTCCTGGAATAAGGCAACAGACCAGGGTGGAAATCAGAAATAAAGTCTTGGTCTTCTGTTCAGTAGCCTGATCCACCTCCATTCCAATTAGGGGCTACTTGCTAATGCTCCCATAATGATTACAGCTCTGTGAAATGAGAGATACCCTCTACTTCTTTCCGTTAGGAAACAAGCACCTCTTTTAGTTGATAATACGCTCAATTACCTTTAAATTGATCCATGAATAAATTATAATCAAAACAGACTTATTCACCTTAAAGCTTTTCTGGCTTAAGGTTTCCTTGTTGATTCATTATGTTGTCAATTTTCTATTGGCAGGGTAATGCTTTTTTATATCTGGATTGAGACAGTTTTAGTGGAAGATACTGTTATCTTTAAATGAGTAGGATTTAGCTTTTCTGGTGAGAACAAATTCATCAATGATGAATCCCTGGAGAAACTAGTGAAACAAAAATGGCAATGTTATTGGAGATTTGTACAGTTCATCAGTTAAAAGGCAGCTTTTGGAAGTCTTTAGCAAGAAAGGTTTTTGTTTTGTTTTGTTTTTCTTTCTTTCCTTCTGTAAAATACTTCAGGACAATATTTCAAGCTTCTAGCTTTGGGATAATGCAGTTATAAACAATGAAATAAAATCGGTTAATACTCTCTCTCTTGCTCTCTCTCTCTGTCTCTCTGTCTCTCTAGGTTCTCCTATTGATGTTATCCTCCGCAATAGAAACACATTTGGTTATGGTTATATAGAGACAAATGTATACAAATAATACAACTATAGACTGATACTGTATATCAGCAGACAAGACTTGTAAGATAATTACTTTGCTTGTTGCGGTCTTCTAAACAAGCTGTGATCCACATGTTTATATTAATGCTTTTTTTATCTAGGCAGGTGTTGATATGGCAGAAATTCCAGTGTGTGAAGAGTTTGGTAACGCTGAGATATCTGGACATTAAAAGAAAAATATCTGAAGACACATTGCAGAAAGATTTCAAAAGCGAACAGGGATTTAAGCCCAGCCAGTTGCAGTGCTCGTTCTTTCATTGGGTACTATGCTGTTAAATTCCCCATGTGCTTTAAAAGGTATCCCCAACAATGATTAGGTTCTCTTAAATTTCCGTCTCTTTAGTGGGTATTTTAACACATTTCTACTTTTGCTATGACATGTAACTCTCTTCATTTTAATATTGTGTGCCACTTCACATATTGTGTGCCTTTGACTCCAAAATGTTCGAAACTACAACTCTGAGCAATAAGCAGTCTCATCGACCTTCTGTGTATCTGTGCATTACTTGTAAGGGAGCCTTCAATAATGTCCTTCGTGAGATCCTGAGGCTACGTTTTTATGTATTATTTATTGGTATAGAAAGATTGCTGTTTTTCAGTGTTTGATGAAATTTGGTTTGGCTGCTTGTGAGCAACCAAGACTCCAAACACAAAATAATCAAGTCATTTATAAAGGCACACAGGCAATTTCCATCCAGTCAATGGAAGCTCACTGTATATCTCCAAGACTAGAATACGATACAGGCACTTAGTTAATTATTTTTCATTCCATTTAATCAAATTTTTGATAGAAACACAAGATTGGGCAGTAAAACCTCAGGTTGGATTTTAGTCTTCTAAGTTAATCATCACTTCATTTATTTTAAAAAAATCATTTAACTTAACCACGTTTGTGTCATTACAAAACATCTAATATAACTTCTTTGCAGCACCAATGACATTAGATGCTTTTAAAAAAGTCTGCTATACATTCCAGTTAGCAGTTATAATAGATGTAAAAATGTGAATACTTTGAGGTCATATCTTAGAAAAAAAATTAGAAAATGAATGAATTGCCATAGTAGAGCGCTCTTCCTCTATACATAAAAATGATCATTTTTTCCCACACCTTTCCTCAGATAACCTGCTTTATTTCAATGTGGTTGACATTTCTGTCTGTAGAAATTAGGAGGTTGTGCATACATTAAAAATAGACAAAAGCAGTTGATTTATTCTGCAAGGATTTGACTACTTTTCTCAAAGATGATGCTGTTTAATGAGTGAAGCCATAACCAGCTGTCTGCTCTGGTGACGAGGGTGTCTCCTCATCAGCGCAGACACTGATGTCTCCACGTCAGTGAAGTCCTCAGCAAAATGAACTTTGCTGCGGCCAGGGAGCTCCTGGCTGGAGCGGGCAGAGCCCCGCAGTGCTCCGGCCTCAGGCCCCCTTCCCCGGCCCGCCCGGAGCGCAGCGGCTGGCGGCGGGGCCGGCGCTGCAGCGGGGCCGGGGCTCCCGTGGCCCGGCCACCGCGCGCCCCGCAGCTTCTCGCTGGTGCGGCTGGCCCGGGGCAGGGATCCTCTCAGGAGCCCGGTTTCTGACTTTCTGCTACGACTCTTCTAAAACTCGTCTCAAGAACCCGTTCGCTTTGTGTGTGCTTTCTAAACTGTTGCCTGGAGTGAAATTAGGCAAGTTACTCCTTTTACTCATTTTCCTGTATATTTTGCTCTGATGGGTAAGGCTGCTATTTCACTGTTGCTTGCAATAATTTTTAAAATGTTAATGTAAGTCATGCTAGAACCTTTTCTCCTGACAAACAGAAATCTCATGTTTTTGGCATCTGCATGGGAAGAAAAGGTTATTTACTTCTAATGATAACCCTTGAAGGTATGATACATATTTTGCAGTCATCTGCCAAGCTTCCTTTAACATGTGAATGTTATTTGTGGTGCAACAGAGTAGCCAAACCTTCTTTATTGTTTATGAATTCTGTAAAATTCATATTCATGACTTACAGAGTGGACATTTGTAGGGAAACCGTTGAATCTAACATTAAGGAACAAATTTCCCATAAAACAGACAAAACGATATCCCTTGGGTAGGTTCCAGACCCGGGCTACCTCTAGGTTTGGGAAGGATGGGGGCTGCAGGACCCCACGGGCCTGGCCTTGCATTCGTCTGGGTGGAGGGTTTGCCCCAGAACAGGAGCCGTGCGAGGCCTCTGCAGCAGAGCTCGTCCTCTGAAACCACCCAGAGCCCCCAAGGCTCACTTGGACTTGAAATTAAAATGTGCTGGGGGCAGAGACCAAGTCTCAGCAGCTGGGAAACATTTCAAGGACCTCAGCCTTTGGCTGTGTGCTCGGAGTGCCGAAAGCCAGGCAGCCAAAAAAGATGTTATTTGTCATATTAAGAAGCTGAGGTCCCAAAGCTGGGTATGGTGACTGGCAGAGCTCATTGAAGTGTTTTTCTCCTAAGGATTATCAGAAGAACAAGGTAACTGGTTCTGAATTTATTTAAAAAAAAAAAAATAATTGTTAAATTTTTAAATAATTCTGGGTTTGAAATTCGCATTGAAATTCTCTCTTTAAAAAATTGATAACCGCAGCAGTACTCTGTCTTGTTGGATATGCTCTTTCAAGTTGTTTTATCAGCCTGAACTAATGCTAGCAACTACTGAGGCTCTGTATCCCCTGTTACTACCTGGTAGTTTCTACAGGACTGGAGTAGCTTCTAAACAGGGCTTAGTTAGGTAGATAAAATACTTTTGCATCATAAGGAACTAGTTGCAGGGGAGGAGGGCCATAGTCTGCTGAACAAACAAAAAGCCATGTTTTCAAATGTGTTTCATTCACCTAAATCTGCGATCATGGCAGGCTGCAGTGTCTCCATAGCTCTGTTGTGTACCCAAAGGGAAGTTTTTTCTGGAATTTGAGTGTTGGCAAGTTTATGAAATCTGAACTAGCACTTTCAGTGTTCCTGGAAGAGGCATGAGCTTTGTATTTAATTAAATCTTCTTCTAGTGCTTAATCAGGCCCAAAGGTAAAATGTCACAGAAAAATCTGTAACTGGGATATGGAGGTAAATTATGAAATCAAAATGCACTTCTGTTCATTTGGCATTTGTTAGCCTTACTTTGACAGACCCAGTAGCCCTCTGTCATCATCACAAAGTACATGTTTATATGTTTTAAAATACATAGACATATCCAAATATCCCTAAAAGTATTCTGAGACATTAGTAGAACCCTTCCAAGTAAGCTGATAGTTTTATGACACCTTTCCAAATACTTAAGGAATAAAGTTACATATTTGAATTATTTAACATAATGCATATTTATTTATGAGCAAGTGTGCACTGGAGAAATAGAAGACTGTTGGATGCTGACCTGCAATTCAGCTATTTGCCTGCTATGGTATATTAGTATTTTAATATTCCATATATATTTTCAAGTCAGATCCTGAAGTTCATATCTGATTCTTATTCACTTGTCACTCCAGTGTAGTCCCACTGATTTCAATTTCAGCTTCCTGTGTAGGAAACCAGTCACACTCAGCAAGGACTTAGGATCCTGCCCTTAGGATGTAGCTCATTCTCTTTGCTGTGCCTGTCCATTAAGCATAATCATGCTTCCTGTTTTTTATTTCAGAAACTACCTAGTTTTGGGCCTTACCTGGAACAACGCAAAAAGATAATAGCCGAGAACAAGCTGAAACTGAAGGAACAGAGCACAGCTGCTTTGCTCCCTGGGAAAAGGCATTTCGTTCCAAAGAAGCCCATTCCAGCAATCAAGGTAACTAGAATATATGCGTATGTATAAGAAGTGATCAGCCATCAGGCAGTTGACATGCAGTCATTTCTAGCAGTTTGAGTTGGTTATTACTGCTTTTAAGCTTGTAAAAGGGCATCAAAGACAACTATTTATGCAGTCGTCCTAGCTTTTAACCAAAATCAATGAGAAATGATCTGCAATGCACACGTGTAGGTATTTCCTTAATGCCATTTTCAAAATCAAGATGTCCAGGCAGTGGAATGGTAATTGTAGAACAAGGCAGGAGTAATGCCTTGAAGAGTAAAGTAAAACTATTAATAATTTCCTTCAATTTAACAGTATGGGCTCAGCTCTGCATGTTGCTTTTTGGTAATTTGTGATGTGCTAAATACCTCCATCTCTCATGCAGGATCAATGGGAAAAAAAAATGGGATGTTCAATACCTATGAAAACTAAGTCTTTGATTTTCAAACTCGACTTTTAAAGGTGGAAAATGCTTGCTTAAGTAATTGATCCACTGTCACAATGAGTAAAAGTCAAGGTGAAAATAAAACCCATGACCCTGTCACAGACAGGTAACTTCCGCCATATGATCAGCCCTTTATGAATTCTTGCAAAAATAAGGCCAAAGACAAAGTATAAGTACATTCATCAATGGCTCAAAATAGCACATATTATTCCAAAGGGAATATTGCAGAATTTACCAGCATATGTAGCATTGCAGGTTAGTTGATACAATGCAGAACAGATTAAGGACAATCTTTGAGTCATCATCTTCTCTAAGTTGAAGAGTTTGCCACTTCTGTAGACCTCCCTTACTTTTTTTTGGCCTGATTATTTTCTTTTATGCTATGCTACTGCAAATAGCTTCCTACCTCTTGCACTGAGGTTCCCTTCTTTATGTATATGAAAGGATCCAAAGAACAGCAATATGCTTTTTCTCTTTGCCAGTGATGAACGTTTTCAAAGACTACTTGACCTCAAAGGTTTTATGGTTGTATTCTCTTTGCAGGGAGGGTATTGATGTTGGGGATAAGAGAAAGCAACAGCCAATAACTGCATTTTCAATGAGATAGCTGGCTTCTAAAAACAACAGAAAACCCAAAAACTAATACCATCCAAAAGCAAATAAACAGAATGAAGGAAAAAGTTTAACAAGAGGGAAAGACAGACATAAAGACTTGGGAAAAAAAAACATAAATAAAAAGTTACGGTCAATAATTTATGAAGCCCAGCTCCAAGTACAAAAGCAAAAAAAGGACACAATAGTAGGAGATGGGTTAAAAAGAAGAAAGAGACCCTACTTCAGGGAAGAAGAAAAAAAAAAAACTTTTGTTTATAAAGACATTGAATGCTTTTATGTAGTGTCTGTGAGGAGCTTCTCAGAGGAATCAGGTTAGCCTTAATTTAAATAAGACTGAAAATACTGAAGCAATTAGGATAAGGTAGGAATCACTAAAGTGGATTCATAACATTCAAAGTTGATAATTAATAGATCCATCTGTAAGATTTTGTGGAGAAAATCTGCCAGGAACGTTCAGAATATTCTTCACAGAAGCTGAGTGAAGCTTAATGAGAGAAGGTGGCTCTGGTACCCTTCCCTGACCACAGACTCGCCACGGGGGAAGCCCGGGCAGCTTGTTGAGTGATTTTTTTCTGGAACTGTCCCAGAACTGGTCTCGCTTAGAATTACCAGCTCCCATATCTGCAGAGCTCTCAAGCTTGTAAGGGCAAACCGGTGGGTGACCTCTCTCTCTCAGCAAAATGTGAGGTTGGCTACACAGCATCAGCTTGCGCTGTCTGTGAAACCTCTTTTACATGGGTTAAGCATCTAAATCCTTTCAACTCTTACAGCTACTCCCCACCCTACCTGCAGTTTTCTGGAAAAAGGGAGAAGTAGGTACTCCAGAAAGCTGGATAGACCTAAGAGCCGACTGTGCTCAGCTGCAATGTCCCTTGGTTTGGCTGGTTGCTTGAAAATTCCTGAGGCCTGCCTGGAACTCCCTCATTTGCCTGATCTGCTGTTGGGTTGCTGATATGTAAATTCCAACATTTGTTTAAAATCTGCCTGCTGCCAAAATACCTTTTTTTATAGACATAAAACCCTCTGTGAAGGGTTTTATCCAGAATCTAATTTATTTTTGGATAGCTTTTCCCTTGGCTTTTCTCTTTGTTTTCTCTATTTTCCCGTATTAATTGAATATGCATACTTTGATATTAACAGAGTTGTTTCTTTTTGCACTTTTCTTTATTATCAGAATTCCTGCAGTGCTCAGATATATGCCCTGAATCTTTCTGTTTTAGTTGCACTTCTGTACAGTTGCAATGCATGTCTTTGCCTACCTCAGGTTACCTCCTTGTTACTTTAATTTTCCTTCCTTATATCTTTTCTGTTTTTATTTTTTCTTCTAATAATTTACTTCTTTGTCCTTGAGGGGCTATACCGTAATATTTGATCCTCACTTATCTACTTTTTATTTTTTTTCCCACAAGACTTGCTACATAGCTTGCCCTACTCAACAAGTTTAAACTACTTTAAACTTTCTGACATAGCTTTACTTTTCAGCTTAGCTAAGACATAATATGTTGTCCCCTATCTGTTGGAAAAATATCCGTAGTGTCTCTCAAGGTTACAGTCCTCCTGTCTGAATTGTTGCCATGTGAATGGCAATATGTCTTCATGGACTTGTGCACATGGAAGTGAGTCAGTTTTACCGCTGCTGGAAGCACCTGGCTGGAGGCCTTCCAGTCACGTTTCCTCCGGAGTTGTGTACGATCCGTAAAGCTCTCCGGGGAGGTGGGCTAGCGCTGTCTGCCCTCGCTGTGTACCCGTTGGATCATTCCCGGCCTGCCGCAGGGTGCCTGCGCATGTGAGTTGATTGAGTCTGTACTTGCCTGCCTGCAAAAGATGATGTAGTTGTATTCTTCGTCATGAACTTGCTTATGTCAGGTGGAACTGTGTGTCTGGGACTTCTTTTTCCTCTCGAGTAATTCTGCAGCCGTGATTTATGGGACTCTGAGTCTGCTTCTCCAAGTATTGGCTCCAACATGAATCACTGCGATAGCAATAGCCCGTAATGATCCCTGCCCTAGCACAGTACTTCAGAAAGGATTCTCATTAGATATGACAGTTTAAGCAAGGTTGAGCTAATCTTTAGATGTGTGGAGACATCCTAGAGTCAACCCTTCTTTTCCTTCCTCCTCCTTCTTGCCATAAGACAGCTTAAAGGGACTGTGTAATAAATGGTATTGAGCCAGTAGGCCAAAATAGAGGAAGAAGGACACTGTGTATGTACAAGTTCTCCAGAGTTCTCTTTTAATTTTGTTTAAACTAAAGTCAGGGTCGACTTCAAAGACTTCTGGTTCAGACCTTTACTTGAAACACAGGTACGCATATTAAGTGATTTCACATACAAACCAGAAAATTGAGCACTTTCCTCTGTTAAAAGTTTGCCTTTTCAGAACATTGATCATCATATTCCAGCTTTTTATTTCTGTTTAGTCATCTTGTTTAGCCAGCTCCCAAGCTCACTTCATGGCTGCTTAATTTCTTGTGAAAGCCTGTGTCAGAGGCCCATTGAAAGGTAAAGTTTACCAGTTGGTTCTTCTGTATTTATTGCCTCACAGTGTATATAAAGAATTGTAATAGATCCAAGAAGCACAATTTTCCTTTACAAAAGCCGTATTGAGTTATGTAGTAAAGGTTCATTTGAGTTATTTTGCAAGTCTGTCTTTAATTAGTACCACAACTGTTTTACTTGATTTACTGAAATAAGGTTTAGAGGTCTCTCAATCTCAGAGCGCACTTAGTAACTTCTTTAACTGCTAGCAAATATTTGTAATCTTTCAGTATAATAATGTTTGTTTTAATGAAATTACATATTTTTGTTAGCTACTTTATATTAAGTTCACTGTGGCCAAATACTCTCTTGTCTTTGTGGCCTGCTCCTCTTAATCTGTTTTTCCCAACTTCCCGTCTTTTGTTTTCCTTTGATAGAAGCTCACCTTTATTACTGAAAACTTGAGCAGGTGGACAGCAGGTATCTCTCTAAAGGAGACAAAAGATGGGTCTTTTGTCTAAAGGAGACAAGCCATGTAGTTTCTTTGCAACATTTCATCCTCTTTTGCTGCTCCCTTTATCCTTGGTAAGGACGTTTTGGTGGAGGCCCTTGTTCTTTCAGAACCTTTTGAATTTTGAGAGCTGCATCTCCTAAACAATAAAGAACTACTGAAGCCCTCGGGACCAAGCGCAGAGCTTTTCTAGATGGTTTGTTGCAGTCGGAGGTGGAGCCCCCCTGGGGACAGGGTGTCAGGAGGGGCAGAGCTCAACGCCTGGGGCTCCGCCGATGGCTCCTCGTCCTCCCCGGCAGCCGCTGGCAGCGTCGCTTGCGCAGCAGCCCCAGTCAGTGAAGCTTTCTCATGAACACCATGTAACACGCCGAGCGTCTCAAAGCGCGCGCTCAAAGCGCAGGCGTACACGTTCCCTTTGAATTTCCTGTCTGAGAGAGACCCATGTTCACGACTCTCTAGTGAGAGGCTTGTGCTGACCCTCATGGAGTGGGGTCTGCGTGAAGATGGGAGACTTGTGGCTCACAAGGCCACTGAGGAGCTATACCTGGACTGAGACTTGTATTTTTACCTACGGGTTTACTCACATGACGCCTAATGAAAAACTAATCACTGTAAAATGTTTGATATATTAACATTAAAAATGCAACTACAGTAATAAAAGCAGCATGTAAAAATAAGGACATCCTACTGAACAGATCTGTTCCTTGTGTGTACTCAAACCCACATCTGCTTAGCTTAGTGACAGAATGAATTTTTTTCTGTACTCATTAGTAACATAAAACTAATGGATTCTGCTCTCGTTCTCACCATAGCAACAGAATTCCCTGCCAGGGCCGGCTGCAGGACTAAATTCCTTTCCTGGTTTGTTCGGTGCAGTTTTGCCGAGAAGATTGGGACAGCACAGCAGTAACCTGAAGGAGCACTCCAAGTCATTGAGATTGCAAAGGTGTAACTCAGGACAAAATTTAACTTTCAGATTTTTTTATTGCTGCTGATAATGCACAAGGCAGAAAGAACACAGCTTGACTTTCACAACCTGACTCTGTCTGCAGGTCTGACAGTTGGCAAAAAAATCATTATACGGTAAACAGTGCAAATTTGATCTGGAGGCCATTGAGATACACTAAGTGTAGAATCCCAGAATGCCATTTTAGACAGCCACTTTCCAGAGTGAAACTGCACTTTCAGCTGCGAAAGCTGATTATTTCTTGCTGCACAGTTATTTTGTTCCAAACATTTATGACTTGATGGAAGCAAGAAGCTCTGAGATAGCTTAAGAAGCTGTAAAAAGAGTGCACCTGCAAAACATTTTTAAGTACTGTTACTTTTGTAGTCAATAAAGTCTTGAAACTTCGCAGATGAATAAAGATATAGTTCTTGCTTGAGAGAAACAGGTGATTGAAAGACAGATCACCCAGGAGTGTAAATGTGTCAATGACACAGTCTTTTGAAATCACTTCCAAGCTCCTAAAATGCCATCCTCCTCCTTATCACGGATCCTAGGCCCCACAAAGCGTGTTTTGTGATCTGGGAGAAGTGAGACTTGGTTACAAATCCAACAGTGTCACCTGCATTGGTTTTCTTATTCCCTTTTTTGGGGGGTTTATGGTTTTATGGCTGGAAAAATCCATTTTGATTATGTTCTAAGCAACCATTTCAATACCTTTCCTCAGCTTACCTAGTGCTATCCTAAAACTTAGTCTGTCTCTCTTATCCTCTCACCTGGAAGGCTATTAACCACCTCACTCGTTTCCTATTAAAAAAAAAAAAAAAAAAAAAAAAAAAACTAATTTCAAGCTTTAATTTTATTCCTGGCTGGCTTATAGCCATGTGTTCTTGTGCCAGCATTGTCATCTAGCTTAAATAGCTCTTTTCTCTCCCTAATGTATATAAAAAGAGACATCATATGTCTGCTCTGCCTTCATCTTGCTAGGCTAAACATCCTGGTAGGCTCTTTTTGTGCCCTCTTGGAAAGAAGCAAGACCCTCCATCCACTGATTATCTGAGCAGTTCTTCTCTTCAACCTGCTTTCTTTTTTATTTTAACATCCAACAGCTTCTTAAAGAACACAGATGTGAATCCAGCACCTCCCTGGGAAAATTGTGCCTCTCCTGTCTAAATACCTACCTGCTTTCTGGTTGTGGGTTTCGTATCTTAAGGTCCCAGCACTGCGTTTTGTGATGCCTTTGTCTGTTGGATTAAGAAGCTCTTCACTATTGGGAATCTCCCCATGTGGATACCTTTAAAACATGAGCAGTGAACAGCTACTTCCCTGTATATTGCACAGGTTTTGTGTCTTTTATTCAAACTCTGAAATAAGGAGACACAGTCTAATATTGCAGGCACCACTTGCATTTGTGACATACATTGGAAGATTTGGGAGCTATATGCACAAGAGAGGCTTTTAGGACACTTAATATTGCTGGAGGCAGTAGACTACACAAAGACATGCATCTGTATTTTGAAATCTGTAACAGGTTTGATACAGGCTGACAATCCTACAGGAAGCTTGCAACAAGCTAGAGCAGAATTCTACAGTTACAATTTTACAATTCTGGTACAGAATACAAGAGAAACCTGAGAACAATAGCATCCCTGAGACTGCTGAGCAATTCTGAGTAAATCATGAACGATTCTGAGTAAGATGTGGAAATGAAAATACAGGTATGGGCAGTTTTCTTAAGGGATTACATTTGATTGAGTTACTGTAACTCATCAGTGGAAGCAGAGTAAAGGGCTGTGTACTCAACCCTAGCCCTTTGCAATAGCGAAGTAGAAGTATTAGCTTAAACACTTTCGTGGTGGTTAATTGACCTTTAATAGTGGTTTAAGCAAACAGATTTTGCTTCAAATTTGCAGTCAATTTGGACCATGCACATAGTCAGCCTGCACAGGTCTGGTGACGAGTGCCAGGTCACTGAGCCGTGACGTCTTGCTCACTTGCAGTTATCCGTCCACGCTCACAGGGCCTCTGCTATTTTCATGCTGCCTTTGGCAATGTGCTCTAGCTGTTTCGTCCTGGAAGATCGTTAATGTCTAAGACATGTCGCTAAGAAGGACTAGATTTATCTCTTGGTCGGATGCCACCAAGGTGTTTCATACATAAGCAGCTCAGGGCTTTGGCACTGGCAAATGCCTAGGTAGATTTGGAACACAAAAAGAGTAGAATTTCCTTGTCCTTTTTCTGGATTTGGGATGTGGCTGAATTTCCTACCTCAGCTGTCATTAATAGCAACACCCTTTTCCCATAGCTCCAGGATCCAGTGAACCAATGAACTAGAATTTTGTCTCATTGCATAAAGATACTCTTGTGATTTAAATGATCAAGGTCATGTAGACCTCAAAGTTAAAACTTCTCTGAAATGAAAAGGAGCAATTCATTCAGGAAGCAATTCATTCTTTTGCTCAAGTTTTCGGTGCACTCAGGAAGAGATGCTTGTGCCCATTTTTGCATTAATTTATGTAGCAAAGCTTTCCTTTCAAGGAAATATTGATAAAGTCATACTGGCTTTTTTCCTTTGAGGCAGCATAAGAGTTATTGATGATCAATGTGTTTGAAAGTAAGGCTGCCTAAAATAACATATGTAATGAAAATTTAAGTTACTGTAATCCAGTTCTTCAATTTTCTAAATGGGAATGGAAAACAATATAGAGCATTGTATGTGATTATAAATTATACAGGTTAAATGTAGTATACTACTACAGGCTTGAAGTGTGTGCTTCAGATTCATTTCAGAACATTTTTTGGCTGATAGGGGTAAATATTGCTTGTTCAAAAAATATTGAGAAACAGAATATGAAAAGAAATTCTTATCATGTTTCTTGGTCATGCAAGACCAAAGGTAAACACTTTTAAGCTTATAATTCTAGACAGGTCTATCTGTGTCTCATATTTGGCTTGATCTTGAGAGTTTTTCAATTGACTTGGATCAAGTACCGTAATGAAAATCATAATGACTTCTTGGTTTATTATGGCCTCATGATTTTGAAGCCAGTTCTGCTCTCCTGTAACTCAGTGAAATTTCTCTAACACTTAACAATTATTCCTGGCTTTGCAGTGAAAGTAAAATGTATTGTTGCATCCTATAACCGCCACTTAACTGACCACAGTTATTTTTTTCTAACAATATAAAGTCCCATATTTAAGATCTAGCTAGTTTTTCAACATAGGAATTGTTGCTGCCGCCCATTTAGTAACCTCAGAAAATATCCAGTCAACCAGTATCGCTGCCATTCAGAAAGTCTTTTAACATGCAGCAATGTGTGTCATCTGTCCGTGAGATCTGTGCTATCCTACCCACGTAGTCTGGAAAGCTGGCCTTGTCCCATCTCTGCCGGTGACGCCGTGCAGTTGAACTGCCACTGAACTGCGCACTGCCCTTTGCGTCCAGCAGAGCTGGTTTGAGATCTGCCATATCCCAAGAGCTTCTTCCAGAGGTAGGATCTTCCCCTGTGCTCTGTCCCCATCCTCTGCCCTGCCACAGGTGTGGAAGGCTGATCATACAAACCTCCATTTGGGCATCTCCTACCTGTGGGGTTCACAGAACTGCATCAAGATTTGCAGGATCAGACTCACGTCTTATTCCTGAACAATATTTCTAATAAACTGATGATCTTCATGTCATTTGCTCATATTTCTAAAGAAATAAAAGCAACTGTTGTTCTCTTTGTCAGTTTATTTGATTATGCCCCTTTTCTTCTTATGACTTCTTAAATCTGTGCTATTAAAAAATAGCCAGGATGATCAAATGTGTTTGTGTCTCTCTTCTTTTCCATTTTGCTTCTTGAAGCTTCACAAAATAATGGTAAAAACATCGATGAATTAAAGTAGCACATTCAAAATCAAGTGCTAAATGTGTAACCTATTAGTGTACACATAAATATTTTGCCTGCTTCCTGCACTTGAAATGTTCCAGTATGGAGCATTCTTTGTATTTTACAGGATATGTTAAGCTTGAAAACTTCAACATTTATAACAAAGCTTCTGAACATCATCACAATGATAGCTAAATCATGCTTATTAAAATACTAGAGTGTGCTCCTACGCGGATATAGAAACGATTTAGGTATCTCCTAAATGAGTCAATAATTTTTTTTCCTAGGATGTAATTGGAAAAGCACTGCAGTATATTGGAACATATGGTGAGCTCAGCAACACAGAGCAAGTTGTGGCTGTGATTGACGAGGAAATGTGTATCAACTGTGGCAAATGTTACATGACCTGCAATGACTCCGGCTACCAGGTAAGAGCACAGCTGTAAAGAGCAGAAAGGCGCCCTGGGTTTGCTTTCTGCTGCTGGGGAGGAGGCATCCACCTCCTGTTAATGAGCAGCTGGTAAAAGCAGACGTGTCGAGCACCGCACTGCGACCGCAGCGAGCGCCCCGGCCAGGCCGTGGGGCTGCCGGGGCCGTCTGCACGGCGGCGGCGGCGCCGCACGGCAGGGCCTGGTGTGGAGGCCCTCACCTCGGCGCGGCCGTCGAGGCTGCTCTCCGCGTCTCTCCCGAACTGCACGTGAGAACGGGGGGTTTTAGGAGGAAGAAGGTGAAGGAGACCCATTTCAGTTGGCAGTGCCTTAGCTTCCCTGGATATCTTGAAGTGTGTGAAGGAGAATGGGAAGACAGGAGGTGGTCTCGTTGCCCAATGCCTTTGGGAAACTGAGCTGCTCTTCCATCGGCCTGACTCCTCTTGAACCAAGGCAGGCAGCGGGCAGATGTTTTCTCATTTTGCTCTTGACTGAGGCACAAATCCTGACTCCCAGATGCCTGCCACGTCTTAGAGCAGTAGGTGAAATTTGCAGAAATCATTGTGTCCAGAAGATAGAAAATGTTGAGCTTTGGTTGCTGTTCCCGGAAAACTAGTTCTTTTTGCAGCACACAGTAGCATTAGTGGTAGGGACCGTACTGGCCTTTCTACATAGCCCTCCTTGTCAGGCCTGCTGGAGCCGATGGCCACGTCAGGGCTAAGAAGGGTCTCAGTCCTGGGAGGGCACACAAGAGGCCGCACGTTTTTACAGAAAACCAAAATATGATCTGTCATAATCCGTGGATTTCTCAATCCAGCAGGCATGAAGCAGTGATCTCCACAAGAATTTATTCATGTACCCAATCATGAGAACAGATTGTCAAAAACAAATATTTTAATTGCATAACAAGTTTCCTCTGAAAACTGTGACCTGTTTATCTTTAATTCAGTCTATTCAATAGTAAGTCTGATGATTTTAACTACATACAGTAAGAGAAGATGTCTTCCCATTTAAAATCAACCCCTGCAATTACAGCAAGCATTTCAGAGCAAAGGTAGACACTTTTTTTTTTTTTCCCCAGTGATAAGAGACAATTAATGCTGCATCTAAACCAGATTAGATTATAATAGTAGTCTTTTAACAGACTAAATTTATTCTTGACACTGCAGTCTTTACTGCTTTTCCTTCCATCAGATTTCCCAGGGAAGGGGAGGCTGGAGCTTTTGGAGAGTGAAAGACTGTGTTCTTGTTCAGTGCAACTTACTTTTCCGTAACGGAAAATAATAAAATACTTGGCACCAACAGACCCAAATCTTAAAACCCCAAGGGAGTTTTTCAACAGGAAGAGTGCGATTCCCATCTACTTAATTGCAAAGAAATGCGAAGTCACACTCCTCTTCCACTTCAAAAAATCCTTCCTATATGCTGATCTGGGTTTCTGAAATGGCCACGCAGCTCTGCAGAGCTGACACCTCGTAGGCTGGGGCAGAAGAGCTTCCTTGGTTTCAAGTTAGTGCTGCAGGCCTAACTTCCTCCAGCTCTGAACCCTCTTTCAAGATGCACGCTGCTATCAGGGCAGAGGAACGAGCCCTTCTCAAACACAAACCACAGCTTGCTCTGCTGTCCTCCAGCTAAACTGAACCCAGCAGATTCAGGCACTTCGCGCAGACCTGGTGCTCCTGCTGGTTGCTAAAGCAACTTCAGCGCTTCCCAC
This sequence comes from Nothocercus julius, assembly GCA_013398735.1. Taxonomy (NCBI): domain Eukaryota; kingdom Metazoa; phylum Chordata; class Aves; order Tinamiformes; family Tinamidae; genus Nothocercus; species Nothocercus julius. The sequence goes on from VZSV01000350.1 coordinate 366,154, forward strand.
CAGTGAAACCCCAGTGTCTGACACCTGCCCTGGGGCAGCCCTGCAGAAGCACCTACGAATACCCCGTCTCCTCGCCCGCGCCCCCAGCTGCTGACAGTAGCGAGGGAGGTTTGCAAAGACACCACTTGTTTGCACATAATTCAGAGTTGGGCTTTAAGGCCTGAGCTTTCCTTCCTAAAACTCTTAAAAGTAAATTCAATTCAACTTTTTTTTTTTAGTATTTTTGCTTCTCTAGGTTTGTGTCTTAGATAGTGAAGCTTTTGCAGTTGTGTGATGATGCCTTTGTTTTTGCTTTTAATTGGTATTGCCATTATACCAGCAGCTGATTTCATTGTGACAGCAATAGTTATTTCACACTGAAATACACCCGGCACACTAATTGGTAGCGAGGATTCGCTGCATGGAAACATGAGAAATAAAGCAAGCGCTGCCTGCCCAAAACCCGGAGCTCCATTTCGAAGATTTGCAAAGAAAAGTAATCACAAGAGGCACAGCATGCTGTATTTGTCACTACTTTTTATTAAATAAAATAGATTGTTTATGCTGTGCTGAAAGAACAAGTCAAAAGAAGGCAAGGTAGCGTTTGCAGCCAGCACGGTGCTGAATCCGTGCGCGAGAGTCCTCATGGCTCCTCCAAACCAACAATCCTGCCGAGCGGCAACAGTATGAAGTATTTTCTTCGCATGGAGAGGAAATAACCCTCTGGGAGTTTAAGCACCACGGGCCAAACTCATCCGTCCGTACCCAGCCCCGGTGGCAGGAAGCTTCACCTCAGCCATGCAGTTTGGCCAGTAGCTCTAATTGTAACGTGCTGGCGGGGTGGGCGTAGTGGTGTTTCCTGGCAGGCAGCAGTTGCTATAGCTGCAGCGGGGCCGTGCACAGCTGTCTGCAGGCGCCGTCGCGGGTGCTGTGCGCCATGGCAACCGGCTCCGTCGTGATGGCGACCGGCTCTGTCGCGATGGTGACCTGCTCCGTGCGCCATGGTGACCAGCGCTGTGCGCCATGGCAACCGGCTCCGTCGCGGTGGCGACCTGCTCCGTGCGCCATGGCGACCAGCGCTGCGCCATGGCGACCGGCTCTGTCACGATGGTGACCTGCTCCGTGCGCCATGGCGACCAGCGCCGTGCGCCATGGCAACCGGCCCCGTCGCGGTGGCGACCTGCTCCGTGCGCCATGGCGACCAGTGCCGTGCGCCATGGCAACCGGCCCCGTCGCGGTGGCGACCTGCTCCGTGCGCGGCACCGCTAACGCGCTGCGCCTCTCCGCTCGCAGGCCATTGCCCTGGACCCCGCGACGCACGTGCCGGCGGTGGGCGCCGCATGCACGGGCTGCACGCTCTGCCTCAGCGTGTGCCCCGTGCCCGCCTGCATCCGCATGGTGGCCAGGACGAGCCCCTACGAGCCCAAGCGGGGGCTGCCCCTGGCACCGCGGGGCCGCGGCCACCGGCTAGGCCAAAGGCTGCACCTCGCTGGGGCCGCCCAGTCGCTTTCTGATTAGTGCTGGAAAAGCTGCGCTTGGACAGAAACGCAGTATTGATAGCTATTGCAAAGAATGCAGGATTTTTTTCCCAATTATTATTTTTATGACGATTAAGTTTTTTAATTACAGAGAGGCAGTAATTAGCCGTAGCCGTCAGTTGTCCGTTATTTGAAATACAGCCTTTCCCTTACAATTCATGCCACAATTTCTGAATTCCTCTGTATCCTCTTTAATCTTTATGTAATTTTCTGCTGTAAATATAATTAAGAAAGCATTTTTAATGAACTGCAAATCAATGTACAAGCTAACTGTTTGCAAGGAGGTATTTTGTAATTAAACATTGCGTTTAATTTTAAAACAGTTTCTTAGAAGATGTAATTAAGTACGTAACATTCAAACAAAGCAATGTTTTTCTATGGGAAGAAATGAAAAGGAGTTTAAAATAGGATTTAAGACCTGGATTAATCACTTTCAACTACTGCAGCATATAGTAGTATGTATTTTTATAATCCTTTCTAATTCTTCCTCACACTAGACACTTTATAGAATAAATTTGCACTCTGCTTACACATGCTGGACTCTTCAGATGTGTACGGTGCGTCACTTGCGCGATTGGTACTTTTTGCCACAGTGAACAATTTTATCCATCGAAAAGTGTTTAAAACAGATTATTAGGAAGTCCAGGCTGGATTTCAGAATTCTTAACTATGACAACTTTTTTTGCTTCAAAAAGTTCATCCTCTAAATAACTTTTAATTGTGTCAATTAATGTGCATGTTACAGATCAGTGATCTGATTACTTGTAAATGGAATATCTGCCTTACAGATTACGCTTGCCAAAACCATATGTATAAGGAAAACAGGCAAAATGATTTCCCCCAATGCCAATTCTTCATGCTTAATGCTTATAGTAAATTCACAAGCAGAAAGAAATATAGGTTTGTGTGTATTGCTAAACAAAATCTCAGTGTTAATCCATTTTTCATGTGCAGTAGGACCTTTCTAATATGAATACATTTCAGTCTGCTTTACTCCACTTTAAAACATAAAGCCTTTAGTTTCATAATCATAATAAATAATGTGTCCTTTTTTTTTTTTTTAATACCCTATATTGTGGTCAGCAAATCTTTGATTAAACATAACTTTCTTTTCTTGGATTATGAATTGTGCATCAAATTACAAATAAATGTTAAAAGCAACTTGTTTTGTGGTTTCATTTGCTAAATAGGTTTTTCTTGTAGAGGCTTGTCAGGTGGGCTTTCCTGATCTGTCGTTCACTCCAGGAATCATTAACGAGTTGATTCATGTGTACGCTCTCCCATTAATTGCTTAGAGTGCAGAATGCAATGTGCTCTTTGCCCTCTCAGGAATCTCTTGGGCTTCCTTTGACGTCCTTTCCACGTGCACACACATGCACACGTGTGCTTTGCGTCCCTAGCATCTCATTCCGTGTCCGTGTTCACTAACATGGTGTTGCAGACACTTTGGGCCCATGTGGTAAGATGTCTTAGCAGGTTCAAGCACAGTGTCTCCACTAACAGCCTCCTCTTCATTCTTGAATTTTTCCCTGCATCAGTGCGGATTTTTCACTCAAGTAGTTACAGATAATCATATTGCTTAGAAGATATTTACCTGAAACACAGTAACAGCAGACTTTTCTGGGAATGTTAGAGATGAAGTCCTACAATTCTGTGCATGCCCATTTTGAATCTCTTCCAAGAAGCTGGTTGACAAACAGCAAGCCCTTGAGAATAGCAAGATGAGATATCAAATGCTCATCTTCTGCAGGTAGCATTTTATGATCATAGTTAGCAAGTGCAAGTTGTAGCTCACAGTGGAGCGCTGCTATGGCACGTGTGAGGCTGAACCTGCTGCTTCTGGTTTGTTTATGTATGACTATAGTAACCTCACGATCAGAAAGAGGCCTTGGGGTACTGTATCGTTAGTCCTCATCAGTCCTGCTTGCCCTTACGTTACTTAAGCATCACATTTGCTAGTGTTGCTTCCTTTAAATACAGTACATGGTCAAGAGATCTCATTTAAATACCATAGCACATGTACATCACAAATTCAGCAGCAAAATTTGAGCTTCTCCTGTGATAGCCAGTAGTCTCAGGATATCCAATGTGCCCAAGCAGCTACCAAGTAATATTTGAAGGATTAGACCCTCTTTATGAGTCAAGATGATAATCAAGACTGTAACCTGTAAATGGGCAGTTAAACTGAGCATGGGTTGCACTGTTCAGGTTCCTGCTCCCGGCCCACCCTGTCCCTCTCTCCTGTTCCATCACGTCTGTTCACAGTTTCGGGACACATGTTCCCTAGTGAATGTGAATCCTCGCTAGCTCTGACAGTCAGCAATAAATCTAAGCCCTGCAGGAACTCAGAGAAATGGCTACACTTCTTTTACATGTCTTGCAGGATTGTCTTTAAGTCATCAGGGTGAGGCACAATACAAACAGGCATGCAGGAAGGACATTTTCCTGGAGTTTTAGATTTTTTTTTGCCTCTGTCTTGAGGAAATCTGTCCCTCCCAGCCACATTCTAGAGCCAGGGAAACAAATCAGAAAAATCGGGTCTAGTCTGCAAATGCTGTAACCAGTTATTAAAAAAAAAAAAAAAAAAAAAAAGGATATGAATTTTCAAAGTGTAAAATGTTCCAAATTGAGCTCATATATTTCAGTGATTTAGTTACACATTTAAGGAATTATGTATTATTAAAGATGTGCTGGGCTAGATGCTACAAACCTACCACTCACTAATGTTTAGACATATTGTCCTATGACAACTATTATAAAAAAAAAATAAAATAAAATAAAATGTATGCAATACATTATAATAGAAATGCCATAGCTCATCTTCCACTGCTCCACTAGCACATTCATATTCACATCATATTCCTGCAGGAAAAAGCTCCCCATGTTCAATGTATGCTCTGGCGTCCAAGAAATACTTGAAAAAGCTGCCAAATCTGCTTGTGTGAATCCCAAAGCACTCATATACGTTCATTGGAAAAAGAGATGTTTTGCCTTGCTAACAGGCTATACTGGCCTGGTTTTTGGCCTCTAAAATGAACAGACATAATATTTCCAAGGTACTGGATTGACAACCATAGTAGCTGCATTTGAAAAATTACGTAGGCGTTAAAAATATGTATGTATATTTTTTCATGATTACAGATGAAATATTAATTTTGCTTATTTTTCTCATAATTTTTCTCTTGGCAAAAGTGCAAGTAGCCTGTGTGGCCTGTATGAAGCTGCGTGGCCCGTATCTCCAGTGTTGCAGCCAATGTACAACTGTGCGCACAGTTGTTCTAATGCTACACTGGTTGCCAGAGGATGACTGCTTTGCAGACACCAATTGTTCATTCCATAGAATTTGGAAGGCACAAAACAAATTACTTTAGGAGCCCCATGCCCTCAGTGGAGCCTCCTACAGGATGCGGGGCCACCCGAGGCGCAGCAGCCGTCCGGCCTCCCTTCTCCCTGTCTCCAGCACGTACTGCCGTCACCTTTGTTGCTTTTAGCCTTTTATGTCATGCCAGCAAAAGTGGCTACTGGCTTCAAGGCAACCCATCCAAACCCCAAATGAGTGCCATCAACCCCGCTGCTGCATGAAACCACCTTGTTTTACACAAGCCAAGACTAGCCATAAAAATACAATGTTAAGCCTAGCTATTTCCTGTCCGTACTGACTGCCAACATATTCTGCGTGGTAACAGCGTATGCTCCATTATTTATCTACTGTAACATAGGGTTGGGCATATTGTTAAAATTTTATATCTTTCAACATGTTTCCTAGTATAAAATATATTTTTTAGATAAAATATTTATTTTTTATTGGCCTCAGTTTTGCCTCACCAGGCTGCTCCACTCCTTTGATGAACTGTGGAAGAGAAGTTTTCATTGGCAACATCTGGCAACCTGGCAGACTCTCCAGGCAGCTGGATCGGTAACGGCAGAGTTGCTTTTGGGTCTTTTATATAATTACTCTGCCTATGGACCATCTGGGTTGCTTTAGCCTTGCTGCTGCCATTTTCTGCGAACCTATACACCTTATGGTTGTTTCTTCAGGACAACAGCTCTAATTGGTCTTCCTGTGATCGATGTGCAGCGTCCCACATCAGCCTTGCTCAGCAGAGTTCCCCCACATTTATTTCTCCCTCCTTGTGTCTCTACATTTGACCTCTGTCCAGTCTGAGTTTTGCTGATGTCAGGCAGTGCTTCCCAAAGCAAGAAGGTTGCCATTTGCCTCCCCAAAACATTTCTAATTAAAAGACGCCTACATGTGACCCTGCGTTGGCTGCCTCTGCATGCCCAGGCTGGGCAGTGTACGCAAAGTTGTACCTGGTATGTGCTGGAACAGAAAACCATCTTCCTGCCCGGCACAGCAGCCGAAAACCTGAGCTGCTCAGTTTAGGGCTGCTTTGACAAATGCAAAATTACTCCTGAATTCATTGGAGCTTCCTGCACGCTAGCAGTGTCAACAAAAAGTGCTTCAGCAAAGCACGTTTCTTCTTCAACATTTGCTATCATGATAACTTATGATGAAGTTGCTCCTCAGTACTACTGTCTGCAGCTCCAAGGTCTGGTTCATTGCATTGTAGCCAAGACAGCGATATTCAGTATCAGCTGCTTCCGGTGGCCAACTCAGGCTATTGCCTGACTAGACCTGAGCATCAGTCTACAGAAATTTTTCTCACCAGTTCAGAGATTAGTAATAATAGCCACAGTCTTTGCTTTCATAGAGAAGAGTTTAGGCCTAGACACTGAAGTCTTTATGTCCAGTTATGGAGAACTAATGTTTCTTAGGAGGTGAGCTGTCATTTTTCATGCAAATTTAGATGGTCTGAAGATAAAAATCACCCACTTTTTGATTTTTGTGGGTGCAAGATGAAGTGTTTAGTGAGTGGAGGCAGGGCCTTGTGCTTCTTGCAGGGTGCATGATATGCTCTTGCAGTTAAGCTATGAAAAACAAGCAGTGAGGGTTTTGACAAGAAACCTAAAGAAGAAGAGCATCAGAGGGCCCACAAGTACCCTTTGCCATGGCATGCAGCTCCTTCCAAGCAGAAGCTGGACTGGGCTGTGCACCACTGCCTTCCCAGGCAGGGTGCAAAAGCCCCCTTTCCTTTGCTTTGACACAGATTTTTTAGTAGCATTTCATCTGCTGTCCCAGCTGCTGGCAGGGTCCTGGGTCACCCTTTGTGAGGCTTTCACACAGCCCGCTACAGGACTCCTGCCTGGAGGCTTTGAGCATTATTATTTTCCAACAAAATAATGCAAAATTCAAGTGAAAAGAAGAAACCAGATTTTATTTCTGCAAGGTGAAATACCTGACAGGGCAGTAAGCACAATTATGGCTTGATGTTTCAGCTGCTTCTGCAGTGATTCGCTCTAGCGTCATGTGGTTCCTAATGGCAGGAACTTCCTATTTTAACACATGTCTTGCTGCCGTCTCGCACACAGAAAAGGCTCTCTAAAGAAGAGCCTCACTCTGCACTTGCTAGGTCTTTTCTTCTGATTCTGCATAGGTAAACCCCTTTTATAAGTTTTATGAGGTTCAAGCATATATGCTATTTTATGCTACTAGCCTATTTATTGGATTAGCTAGAGGATTTGAGGCAAAAGCTTAAGATGATATTGAAAACACATATCACTTCTATTGTAGCTCAGAAAATCATCTTTAGAATTAGAGAGACCTTGTATCAGGCATTATGTAGAGCCCTTTGGCTTTTTAGCATGGCAGTTTTTTGTTGCTATGGCAACCGAATTAACCGTTTCATTAATATAATGGAATAAAACACATTTATTCATTCTGGCACTCACGGGTAATCCACATTCAGCTTTCAGCATATTTGTCAAACTGCTTCCCTTTCACCCCAGCCCCAAATATTTCCCCAGCTTTTCCAAAGGGCTTTTATTTTCATTTTTCTCCTTGCTGGGAAGAGAGAGTGGGCTTTCTGAAGACCGTTACATTTTCTATAACTAAATTTACCTTTGTTTCATTGGCTACCTTCTGTTCAGCAGCCCCTAAGTGGAGGGGCGAAAAAAAAAAAAAAAAGCCTTCAGAGGCCACATTCTCTACAAACAGAGCCGTGCAGCACTTCACATAGACGTGGGCAAGGCAGTTTTACTCACTAAAAATAGAGGGAAAAAAAAAAAAAAAATGCACTTGTGAAGGGCTTGTTGGCTGAGTTTGGCATCGTGTGCCCTACAGTAAACACGAGCCCTGCAGAGAGGTGTCAGCCCCCAGACTGATGGGCCAGAGCAGGGGGGGCCGCACGGCTGGTCTGCCCCATCCAAGCGAGCCTGAGTAGTCCTTAAGAAGTAGCTCTGGCCTGCTGGGAAGTCCAGAGCGCGGGCGAGCTTGTCCTGCCTGCCTCCATCCCAGCCCTTGAAGACACACTTGCGAATCGGGGTTCCAGCTGGGGAGATTGTCCGCTGATCGGAAGCGTAGCCGAGAGGCTGGCTCCCGAGCCGGCGCGGGGGGCTGCCTCGGGAGCGCCCTCTCCGGGCGCTGCGCTTCTGCACGGCGCCATGCCCTCATCTCCCCCGTGGCGCCATGCCCCCGCCTCCTCGCAGCGCCATGCCCTCGCATCACACTCTCGAGCGCTGCACTCCTTCATGGAGCCCTGCCCCTGCCGCATGCTCTGCAAGCGCGTCTCTCCCTCCCGGCGCCATGCCCTCGCGCTCCCCGGGTGCTGCTCTCCCTCATGGCGCCATGCCCTCGCGCTCCCCAGGGGCTGCTCTCCCTCATGGCGCCATGCCCTCGCGCTCCCCAGG
>VZSV01000351.1:0-31538 GCA_013398735.1 Nothocercus julius
TTTTTTTTTTTTCCACAAGCACATACTGGACATACCTAGGATTTGTGTGTGTGGTTTATCCTCTTGTTAGTGTGCCAGAGTTCCATTTTTTTAATTCTTTTTTTCTCCAGAGAGAACTGTGAAAAGTAGTTGCTATGACACTAGCCTCTCTTTAGAAACGTTTTAGTAAACCAAGTGTGGAACAGGAAATAACTCGAGAATATGATAATGTTCAAAAAATTATCTCAAATCTGCCTGATTTGATAAGATATTGAAGTCCTAAGCTATACCAGCTGAAGAAGCGCTTGCAGTAGAAACAGGGAAACTTTGATGCAATGATTTACAAAGCTCTGGTTAAGATCTTATGCAGAGTGCTCTGTGCCGTTAGTGCTCATCCATGTTCCAGGAAGACAAACCTATATGGGAACTGTAAAATCAAATAATGATAGCTATTTCTGAACTGAGGGTAGAAAAGTTTTGGCTACTTAGGTCTGAAACAAAACCAGAAAGGCAGAGTTCTTGCCTAGATACGGCACCAAGTAAACAGCAGACAGAAGAATAATTACTTAATCTTAAGAACAGTAGATCAAATAAGTTGTTGTCATGTATACCTTTGGTCTGAGAAATAGAAGAAAATTTTTCTAACTCCTAGAGTAATGGCATTCTAGAACAGCCTTTCAGTACGAATGTTGGCGGCAAAACACCTGTTTGGTTTTAAGGGGGATGAAATCAGACTGTAGTGGTATGTTGCCCTACAATTGCAAGGGATTGTACTTAGGGCCTCAGAAGGTTCTCTCTGATAATCCAGTTCTGTGCGTTCTGCATAATTTCTTTGCATATCTTTTCTGCACTGGGCTTTTGACATTGGAATCTTGACACTGGTACATTAATCCTTTTTACTCTTCCTCAGGCCTGGTAAAGATGAAGAACAAGAAACACATTGTTATCCCTTCCGAATCACCCCGTACTTGGTCCATGTGTGCACTTCTGCCCACATGGATGCAGAGTCCTGTTGTTTAGCTTTGGCTGAGAAAATTCACTCTGGATATGAAGGCAAGTCAGGAGTGTCCAGTACAAAACTAGCCAATAATAAAAATGCCCAGTATAGGAAAGTTAGTGGCTCTGGCGAGAATTTTACTCGAGTAGTCTACCCCACGTAAGTTCCAGTTTGTGTGTGAGCGCACGCATGTCTATAGTATAGATGGGCTTTCTTTTCTGGGTCCCAGTATTTGACCGCTTCCCACAATTTGTTCTGGGGAGGTGGGGGAAACAGTAAGTGGGAAAAATCTATCAACCTGGTAGCTTGTAATGTTTCTTTGTGTTACTAGTCAGAAAGCAGTGAAAAATTCAGATACTCAGTAGCCCATAATATAGTGTCATGAGCAAAAGTAACAGTTGGATTTTCTGTCTTAACAATGTGTATTTTATGTTTCAGTAATTATATCTTTTTTTTGACCAGCTCCTCGAATTCCTATGGAAAAAAGAATCTTCACCACTACTCACACCCCAGGATGTGTTTTTCTGGAGATAGATGACAGGTGAGATTTAGGTCTTGTGAGCTGTGTGTGGAGAGGTAGTAAAAAATTCTGTGGTACTGCCACTGGAGACACAAGTAAAACAGATGAACTATGCAATTTGCACTAGTTAAGTTAATCAAGTTGTTTGTTACTATTTTTCAATAATTCTTTTTGTTGGTCTGTTCTCTGAAAAATAAGCAGAAAATCTCCCTTGTTAACAAAAAGCGTGAAATTGAACTACAGTCAGATTTTGTTATTCAAAGTAGTGGGGACCTGTGACGGTCGGGATAGTGGACAGAAACGTAATACAAAGCTTTGGGGGTCACAGTGCAGAGATACAACAGTACTGAACCACATCAAATTAATTGGCCAGGCTAAAGCTGTCTCCTGAAAAAACACAGTAGTCGTCTTCTAGCACACTCGGCACCAACCACCAGACTTCACAAAGCTGCTGATGACTATGAAAAATCTTTTAAATCTGGGCTCCGAAATGTTTATTGTCATCAGTATTTGTATGTTTACATCGCACTGATGAATGGGTTAGGAAATCTTCTATGGCCATAGATCATGTCATCGTAGGTCATCTGTGAACTTCGTTGCCAACCAAAGGGTTACGGATGCTCAAGATGATATTGTAATCAATGATAATGTACTTGTTTTTCAGAGCGGTGCCTCTGTTGGGTTACTTACCTCAAGATTTAATTGGAACATCCATACTGATGTATCTTCACCCAGAAGATCGTCCTTTGATGATTGCTGTTCACCGGAAAAGTAAGTGCTGTTGACTTACCACAAACTTCTCCTGTTTTTAACATTTTTCCATTATCATATTGCTTGACATGTGACTGATCTGCAGCCTAGACAAAAATAAACAAAAAAAACAAGTTGGAATCAAAGCAAATTCTAAATCAAAGTTTTAAAGAACCCCACTTGTTAGCATTTGTTGTTTCTACTACTCTGTCACAATGTTAATTAAATGTTGTCTCTGTTTTTTTTTTTTTCCTGTTGTTCTTGGGTTTTGTTTGTTTATTTGTTTGTTCAGTCCTGAAGTTTGCTGGCCATGCCCCTTTTGAACACTCACCTATTAGATTTTGTACTCAAAATGGAGATTATGTCATACTGGATACCAGCTGGTCTAGTTTCGTGAATCCATGGAGCAGGAAAGTAGTGTTCATCATTGGCCGACACAAAGTCCGAGCGTAAGCCAACTTTTTTTTTTTTTTCTTTTTAAGCATACATGCACGCATAATAAATGTTCAAGTAAATGTCTAGGCCAAGTGCAGAAAGTTGTTCCTTGTCAATTCCCAAGAGATTCGGAAATATAGCTGCCTGATACCTCCCTCTTATCTGGTGGCTCTTACAGGAAATGTCTTCTGGGATGTATTTTGATTTGGAAAAAAGATCTTTCATTCAAGATTTTCTGGGGTTTGAATTTGTCTTACAAGTGAAGGAGACAGAGGGATAGATGTTTGTCAGCCTTTCTGATGCCACTGTGCTGCTGTACTGGCTTCCCTGAATCTTGGGGCTTCACGTGAAACGCTGCTCTTGCATTAGAGTCCCAGCCTCTAGCAGTGCTCTCTGCAGAACAGATGTCTTCCCTTTGCGTGGATTCACGGAACCAAATCCCAGTAGAGAACATAATTGGAGATCAAACAATTTGTTTTGTGGCTTTGCTGTGGCTCATAAATGGAATCAAGTGGCTTGATTCCATTTGCTTTTGAGGAAGGTAGTAGTAGCTGTTTTCTAAGTCCTTGTCTTCCAAAGAGCATTATATTATTAAGACATGGGAGCTCAATCACTTCTGCCAGTAGCACTCCTAATTTATTCATTTTATTGAAATATCAATGTGCATTTTAAAGCGGAAGAGTTGATCTTATTTTGTTCTCTGTTTATAGTCACCTTTTCTTCATTAAATTAGAAATAATTAATGAAATTTTGTTGACTTTCTGTAGAAGCCCTTTGAATGAAGATGTTTTTGCTGTGAGAAGTAAAGAAATGAGCACTGTTGCGAAAGAGATACAAGAATTGCAAGGACAAATTTACAAGCTTCTCCTCCAGGTAAAGAAGATGAAAGAATTTCGAAATACTGGTTGGCCTTCCTGAGTGAGAGGCTAAGGAAAGTGAGGCTTGATAAAAACCACTAGCTAACAAATCTGTTGTAAAAAGTCTGAAGAAAAATAACTGGAGAATTGAAAGATAATTATCTTCAATTTTAATTGGGTATCGACTTGTGTGTCAGCATTAAAAGTAAGATTCTGGCTAGCCCACCTGATTAGAAAAATGACTTGGATGTATTTTTCAAGTCTTTGTGTTGAAGGATAAATTGATATCCCAAAGCAGCTTTCATTGTGGCAGAGAACATTCTCCTAGAATGATGAAGCCCAAAATAATACCCGCTTCTCACTACATTTTCTTCATTTATTTAAAACTCTCTGTATTGCAAGTATCCCTCGGTTTCCCTTCTTTGTAATCTCTAAAAGAATGAATTTTTGTTTTTTCCCCCTCTTACAGCCAGTTCACAGCAATGTTTCTAGTGGTTATGGAAGCCTTGGTAGCAATGGCTCTTATGAACACTATATCAGCATAGCCTCTTCAAGTGACTCCGCTGGGAACTGTGCAGAAGAGATACAAGAACCGGTAAGTCTGTAAATGCTGCATTGCATGCATCATAGGAAAAATATAGTATAAAAATTAAAATTCTTACTGCGTACATACATATTACTTGTGAATTTTACTGAAGTGGGAAAATAGGCCTATGTGTTCAAGCTGAATTTGCATAAAATGGGCAGTTCTGGTTTCTTTTGCTTGTTTGTGGGTTTTTTTTGTGTGTGTTAAATTTTCCTGACTAAAATGAGGAAATAATTATTACAGTGCTGCACTAAGGGAAATTGCTCAAATACCAACACTCTCAAAGAGTGACTGGACTTGGAGGGAAAAAAGTGGAAGCCCCATAGAACTAAAAAGAATGATTGATTCATGTTGGAGGGGGACGCGTAATATCTGTTTGATAGGTTTTTTTTTTTTTTCCTGTTGATTTAAAAAGGAGACTAGACATGCATTGACATTTAAGACAATCCTGTCTTAAAGCAGGCATTGCAATTACCCACTTTCCTTGTGAAGCTCCTGGGTAAGTCATTAGCTTATATCATCTCTCAAGGCTTGCAGTAGTATAAAAACATTCAAATGCTGAGGTTGTTTGAGCTTAAACGTAATTAAATTGATAATGATAATTGCATTCATTAAAGTTACAGATACCAGTAGATACCAGGCCTAGGCTACCAATCTATTCCCTTTCAGTTTGGAGAATACAGTAACCCAAGTCTTAACGGTCTCTTAGGACCTCCTTTGTTTGTTCTGCCTTCATGTTTTTGTGTATTTCAAGATGACATTGCAACAAGTATGTGCAGATGTCAACCGAATAAAGAGTCTGGGACAACAGCTCTATATTGCATCGCGGAGCAAGGCACAGAATGGAAATGAACAGGCTACAAATTCAGAAACGCTAGGAGGTGAGGTAGTGTGATGATAATCCTGAAGTTAATGTGAACTCCCATAAATTGGTAGCCGTGACTTTAGCCACTTGCTGTTATACCAAAGCTGTTCAGTCTCTTAGCCAAGACTTAGAATTGGCAAGTGGTTTAAAAAATAATAAGACGAATGCAGCAGATCCAGTAACTTTTAACTGTTCGCTTAGTGAGAAACATGTCTGTACTTCTTTTCTGTAAGTCAATACACTTAAATTTAAACATTTTCTGTAATGAATTTAAGTCTACTGTGGAAGCTTCCTTTATTTGCTTTTGTGAACACTGGTCTCAGAAATAGTCATAGCCCATAAGTTGAAAAACCTTGCTCCACTTACCACTGAAGTAGTGACTGAGTTATTGTATACTTAATAGTGTGCTAGTGCAGATAATTTCTGGTTCGTGCCTGTCACAAACGTATAGAGAAAAAATAGATGCTTCCCCGAACACCAGAGGAATCTATACTAAAATATTTTGGAATTTTGGACTCTGATATTCTCTACCAAAGTTAGACTTCTCTTCAGGTTTTGGTGATAACAAGACTGCACTATGAATGTTGAGGCTTAAGGTTGAATTTACTGTGACCAAAGTATCTATGCTATAAGAAGCTGTAAATTTCTGTTAAATGATGGGTCACTTTCTGCAATTTGTTATTGTAGTTTTGTTTAAAATTGGCAGTTTTTGAAATATTGTTGCATAAATCTAATTAGGAAAAATTTGATGCCTGAGTCTCCCAGCTCTTTTTTGCTTGTTAATTTTATTCACCTTCTGTCAATGTCTTAAGCACAATTTATTTTCTATGATGTTTTCTTTGGGTTCGCTAGATTATTCTAGGTGGGTGTTGGGTGTTTACAATTAACATTTTTTTTCCTTCCCCTTTTCACACAAATGCATGAATTGAGATGAAAATGAGAGTAATGAATAATTATTCTGCATAATAGTTAGGCAACTGTGTAGCCACAGGCCATTTATCCCTGTACAAGTATCACCAGGTAGTGCTTAGACTCCTTTGAGAGGTGTCTTTGAGGTTTTTTTCTTTTCCAGGGAGAAGGCACACTGCTTCCTGTTTTCTCCAGGCAGTGAGAAGTGATAGCACTGAAGAACCAGGCAATGCATTTTACAACGATTCAAAGAAGAATCCACGTGTTCCATTGTATCAGCAGATCAACTGTGTTGATAGTATCATCAGGTAGTATAAACTATTAAGTGATTTTAGTGATAAGTTTGAGACTAATTAGAGGGAGGTAGCTTTCTAAACAGTTTGCATCCATCTAAGCTGGCTGGGTTTTGAGTTGTGGGATAAATTTGGAATTATTTGGAATGTTGCCTGTATAACAGATAATACTAGGATCCTTATCATGTTTCTCAAGAAAATTGAATATGACCCAAAAAAATCTTATTACAGTAATGAAAATGTTAGCTTTGTATTTTCTGATCAAGTGCTGTATATGACTATAGCCAAACTTAAATACCACCTGCAAAGGTGTTAAATGATTGAAACATACTTGATAATACAATGCTTAACTGCATTCAAATAAAATGCATTATACTGCTGGATATTTAGAAGTATAAAAGAAAAAATTCATTGTTAAAAGTCAAGGCAGAATCCAAATTCAAAAACTTCATTTGCTTTGATAACAGAAGCTTTTGGTACTGCAGTGAAGCATATAAAGCTATGTGGTGCCTGAATTTTGTACTTTCCTTTTGAGGATAGAGACTGCAGCTAAATTCTTATTTTGGTCCTGGGCAAGCATCATTACAGTGGCCCTAATATTTTGGAAGAACTAAAGAGTGTTTTTACTGTTAAATTTCTCCTGTTCAGTTTGAGGTATGTATGCCTTTCAAACAGAAAATGTAATTGTATCAATAACAAAAGAAGGGTTGTTCCCAGCAACTGTGAGTTTGACGTAAGAAGCCAAGAAGCTTTAAAATATCTTAATCTATTTAACACTGAAAGTAAGTATCCAATAAGTAACCATATATTATGTGGCAGCTTGGTTACTTAATTAGCATCAATTTGAACTATGTGGCAGCGAAGTATTTGGGGCCTAAGATGCTGTTTGTAACTACTGAGTTTGTCTACTGGTTGCTTCACCATTGACCAGTTTAAGAGAATTACGATTGGCATAATACTTTGTCTCCTTGGCATGTGCTTTGTGAACATCTGAACAAAATGGAAAGTTGATACAGTTTATAAAATGTTGGTATTTTAACCTTGTGTACGGTGCCTGTTTGTTTGTTTTTGTTGTTTATATAATTGATTTTATTTGAATTGATTTTATTTGAAATACTCTTTGAAAGCAGCTGTATGTCCAGACCTTCTATAGTGAATTGAAAATACTATTTAACAGTATCTGGATTTTCATTTTGGGTTTTTTAGATGTCTTTCTCTCCAAACTGAGAATCAACACAGCAGGGAGAGCTGCTTGTGGTATCCTTATATTTCAGATATCTAGAGAGCTGCAGTATTCCAGCTTTGAAAAGGAAATGTATATCTACAAATACATCATCGTCATCGTCTTCAGAAGGTAACAAGCGATCCCAGAAAAGCCAGAATGAAATCAAGGGATTGGAAGGTAAGATGAAGTATATTAACAATCAAAATGGAAACATTTTGTTACCCCAGCATTTTTTTTATATGCCATATGTTCCCAGCTTTCAGTCTCTCTTTTAATCACTGAGCCACACTAACAGCAGAAATACTTGGATTACCAGTGCTGTCTGATTCCCTTGTACCAGGTTTTACGATTTAACATAAGCTCCCATATGATCAAGTATTTGAACTTAGTTTGCATCAAAAGAACTCTTGTGTGTTATTGCTAAATGAACTGTCTGTTGCTCATTTGTTTAATGTCATGTTTAGTGTGCGTTATACATGTCGTATAGAAGTTTTAATTGTTTGTCTCTAAAACTTTCTTATTTAACAGTCTGCATAGGAGTGGTTGTTTCTGAACCAGACAAACATGATGAATTTAGAAGTATTTGTAGTGCTCTGAACGAAATCTTTTCACTTAACAGTAGATACTGCTGTTCTTTCATCAGTTAGTTCCCAGACTCCAATATCTGTTGACCTGGAAGAGACTCTGAAAGAGCAGACAGCCACAGGCATGATGGGAACCGCTCTGGTGGACCTGGCTCTGACTAACAAGGCTCCAAGTGTGATGTCTATCACCAGCCAGTGCAGTTACAGCAGCACGATAGTGCATGTTCCACGCCCGGGGTCAGGTACTGTTCACACTTGCAAAACGTTAAGTGAGACTCCTTGATGTTTACATTTAAAGGTGTTTCCACACTGAAATAGTGTGAGGGCTTTCTCTGCTTCATACATATTCTCATAAATGTAAACACTGAAGTATAATTAAATTATTTCTTCATTTTAACATAGAAAGAGGAATAAAAACATGATTATCTAACTGCTGTTGGGCTAAGAAAGTGTGAAGAAAGAAGTGATTCCATAACTTAAAGTTATGTTTGAGTTTTCCCTGACCATGAGTAATTTGCATCAGTTGATGCTGATGCAACTGTGTTTTGAGTGGAGAGGGTACTGCTGCTTCTGCTCAGTAGCTCAGACATGATTGTTTTCTGTAATGTGGTATCTGACATCGGAGTACCAGAACAAAGCAGGAATGATTTCTTTTTTTCTCCCTCTCTAAAGAAGTGGCTACCATGGAGGATGCCGCTGTTGGAAGTGAACACATTGAGCTGCCTTCTGTGAATGCTCAGAGTCTCGTTATGGATCCTGAGGAATTAAAGCCTGTTGGTCTAACCAAAGAGACATTGTCTGCCCACACTCAGAAGGAGGAGCAGGACTATGTTGACAAGTTCCGCCGGAAGATCTTGCTCTCTCCATTTAGGACTTATCTCCAACAGGGGAGCAGAAATAACAATGGACATTACTGTGGTCAAGGTAGGCAGCAGCTTTGTGAAATAAATTGCTTAACATGGGAGTCTAGTTCTCCTTTGTGTAATTTAGTATCTTACTATGGCTGTAGACTGAATATTTCCTCAGAAGTGCCAAGACTTGACAACAGCATTGTTCTCCCCCCCTGCCTCTCTAGGTTTGTCGTGCCAGTGAATGTGTCTAACTTTTCTTCCTCTTTAGGAGATTCCCCTTCAAAGCAGATGAGCCCAGCTAGCTGTAAAAGAGGCAAACACGGAAAATTCAAGCGCCAGAAACCTCGGAGACAGTCCTCAGATACCCATTCTTCTAATAAAAATAGAAATAGTCTTCCATGTGGGAAGAGAACAGTTCAGAAACAGTCACTCTCTCTCTCAGAAATGTCCTATCTGAGCCTCTCCAATACAAATGCATTTCCTCCTATGGGATTTCCTGTCTATTCTGATCCATCAGTCAGTTTTCCATCCTCTCCTGTAGGAGAGCTTTCCCTTAACTCCCTAAAACCTGAGCCCGTGTCATCATCCCAGCTATGCTGTGAAGCACAGTCATTTCCAGCGTTTTCTGCCCCAAACATAGGCACGTTTATGGCTATAGTTTTTCATAATTTTCCCATATGTCCTCAGATGCCTCAGTCTGGCTTTCTTCCTACCATTCAATATGCTTATCCCTCCTCTTCATATTCATGCGCTGCAAAACCTGCAGCTCTCCCTCCCCATACTTCATCAGCAGTAGCACTGAGCTCTCTACCTCAGCCCTTTCCTGCCTTGTCCACCGAAAGAAAGCAAGAGGAGCACTGGCATGAAGCCCCACTGTTTAGTAGCTCACAGAGCAGCTCCCCACTTCAGCTGAATTTGCTTCAGGAAGAGCTGCCGAGACCTGTGGAGCTTCCTGTTAGAAGCGATGCTAAAGCACACGTGGAGGCAAAATACGTAAGTAACGTAGGTTTTTAGTGTAGGAGAGAAACGCCAATTTCCACGTTTGGTTGCCAAAAACAGTGATATGATCTATGTTTCAGGATCACCAGAGGGTTTTGCAGGTTGTTTGTTTGCTAGCTTCTTTTTATCAGTGGCTAGTCTCTGTCAACTGCAGGAGACAAATAGCACAAGAGATAAAGCTGTCTATATTTGAGCCCAGGGGAGCGTGTGGCAGTACGATGTTGACACATAGTAAATGCCACAAATGTGAGTTTTTTTGGTCTAGGCTGTCGTGAGCTGCCTTCACTCAGCATTTTGATATTGGGTGGGCTTTTCTGCATGTTGAACTTGGTTAGGGCTGCACAGTTTGTGTCCTTTTTCACCCAGTCCCACAGTCTCTGTGGAGAACCACAACAAAGGGAAGGTTTTTTGGTTTTTTTTCTAATTACTCCCTCTGTCTCCCAGGGATACAGCTAATGAATGAAGAACAGGGATCCGTGTGGGTCGGTTTCCATACATGGGCATAGAAAAGGCCTCTCCACCTTCCGCGGTAAACTCAGAGGCAGGAATCTGAGCTCTGCAGGCAAGGAAAAAATGTTGGCACCTGAACCCAGATTGGGCTGGAAAGGCTGGATCAGCTGAAACTGCAGGGTAGGGTCCTCAGGGGGAGTGGTGTACCTATACTTGCTGAAGCCATGAGCTTCACCTAGTAAATCGGGGAAGATTATTTCATTTTCCCTGTAGTGCACCAATGCTTGATGAGTGTGGCTGTCTCATGCCATCCAACAGAATATGAAGGGAACTGACTCTTACTCTTTTATCAGCAGATAGTCTTGACTTAATGCGAAAGTGCAATATTTTGAAAGAAACACAGTGGGGAAGATCTACAGCAGAAAGCAGTAAAGAGTCCAGGGCCAGGCTGGCTGCACCCATGGAGAGTGTTATTCTGCGTTCTAGATGGCCATTCAGTTTCAGAGCTATAAATTCCAACGCTGTTGAAATGATATGAAAATTTAGTTGGCATATGACAAATTCACTGAATGCATTAACTTCATTTTTCAATGTAAAAGTAACTTCCATGGGTGTGTTTGTTTTGACACTGTTTCCAGGACAATGATCCAGAAGCTAGTGGTAACAGTGGTAGCCTCTGTCCTAGTGAATTTGCTGACCTCTTACTGCATGAAGACTCCCAGTCTGGTACTGGTTCAGCAGCATCGAGCAGCGGATCAGCTGTGTCTAGTTCTTCAGGCTGTGGTTCCAATGACGCTTCTGGTTGTGGTGCAGGTAAGGAAGTTTGAGATTTGGATGTTTGCTGCTTTGGTGCTAGCTGGCTTGTTGGTGTGTTGATGGTTGATATTGAGATACTGTGATAGGAATGGGAGATCCCAGTAAGAGACTCTGTAGTCTTTTGTCTTTCATGAACTTTCAGTGTTTGAAGCCAGCTGTGCTTCAGTGAATGTACTCAGAAACAGGAAGTTAGTAAGCCATTCTTTTCACCTGTAAGTTGCCCTTTTTCATTTTGCTCATTAACACTTTACTGGGTTGCATCTTATTTGAGTGAGGTTAAGCCTACCTAGAGCAGGGCCTCCTGGAACAGTAGCAGAGATGTTGGACCAATTAGTTTGAAGAAGAGCAAACAGTACCTGGGAGATCTGGAGTTACTTCATAATTACACTTAACCTTTAAATTCTCAATAAGTTGTAGTTGCTTGCCAGAGCAATCATTTGTGATTTACCTGTGTTCATATTATAGAACTGACAGGAGTACATTGGTGAATTTACTAGTTGTGCTAGACTTCTAGGATTTTTCAAGCATCTGATTTCATTTTTCATGGTAATTCCCAGCAGGTAGGGAGAAAAGCAGCAAGTATTTTGCCAGTAATGATTCTTCTGCAGCTTCCAACAAGAAGAAAAATCAGGAAGCAGAAGAAAAAGGAACACCTCATAAATCTAAATGTGAATCAGTGTGGGTGATGATGGATCACACACCTGAGCAGATTCTGATGACCTATCAAATGCCTAACAGGTTAGAAAACATGAACAGTTTCTAACATGGAGCTTGGAGTCCTAAGTATAGGCAAAGAAACTATAGGAGACTTCTTACTACCTCCTTTTGATTTGAAATAGGATGTCTGCTCATAATTTATGACTGGGATTAAGAATTCTACAGCAGCTATTATGAAGTTACTTTCTGGCAGTAAATAATAAATGCTTTGTTTTTCTGTCACACTAATTGGAGGATGTTTGTGTAATGGCAAAAAAACTTCTGTCTGTCCTCCTTTTTTTTGTTGTTGTTTTTTTAAAGAATGAGTTCTTCAGAAATTCTAGGCAATAAAGCCAAAAACGTAACCCTTCTGATCCCATGCAATATGAAAAACTACATTATTATTTTTCCAGAATCCCCCCAAAATAAGATGCAATAGCTTATGTCAGGTAAGATGGAAAAAGTGGTGTGTCATACATAAATATTTCAGTCAGCTTCTAAGATCATCACTTGTCTACAGGATTTTTTTAATGAGATTCATGAAAAAAATAAGGGTCAGTGGTTGTCAGACAAGTGTTGAAAGAAGCCTTACAAAGTAAATAAGACGTGACAAACTGTAGCTGCTTTTTAATGGCTAATGCTGCCTGGGCTCCAATCTTAGAGACAGGTGAAGGACCTCTCGGGTTGTGAATGTATTGGTGCCTTGGTACACTTAGTGCTGCTGCATTCACAAGTGTCTGTTTGCAGAATTAAAGAGGAAGTTTTAAAGGAGGACAGGGAGAAGTTGATAGTCATGCAAAAGCAGCAGCCTTGGTTTACTGCAAGACAAAAGAAAGAACTGGCCGAGGTGCACTCATGGATACAGACCCAGACTGTCCCACAACAAATCAACACCCAGGTAAGGAGTCATGAAAGGAATTAACTTATTTATGCCTTGGCTTATTTATGCCAGATGCAGTGTTGTTTCTAACTAAGGCAGTTTTCTAGAGCTGGGCCACAGATGATTACTTTTAAGTGAACATAAGAATGAAATGAGCTTGGGGATACTGGCCAGATAAGGAATATCAAAATACAGTTATTTGCACTGTATTTGTAAGATATGCAGGTCCTATGTAGGAGTCACTTGGAGTAAAGTTATATCAATCATACTGTTGAATGATTGGGGAGAGCATGTGTATAGACAGAGCTCTCACTTGTCTATCTACAGTGCATTATCTGTCGGTGTTAGGTCTTTTGCTCTTTTTTTGTAAGGGTGACTTATACTTTCGTAAGGGTGGCTTCTGAGACAATTGAATAATAAGCCATGGTGTGAAAAGTTGGTGAAAATTAGAGTTTGTCTGTTTGGTACATTGAAAGATACCCATAATCACAGAGGAGTTTCAGGCAGAGATGAAGAAACGCATAGCAGGTTTTTACTAGTAACAATTCTGGAGTCATGCAGATAATTATGCATGATTATTATCTTTGTTTTATCAGGCATGGCTCTTGGGCAATCAACTAAAATATTTCTGATTTATATTAGTGTGTGTTGTTCCCACAAACATTTAGGGTGCTTATCTCATGTATATCATGAGCGTCCAAATAAATTTATAAAGCTCATATAATCACAGGTGCGTTGCAAAAGAAAGGAATAAGGTGGAACTAGCTCTGTGGAGGCCTTGTGCTCCAGTAATGACTCTCATTACAGAAATCTTCAAAACAAAGGAGTGGAATATTTTCATCTAGTTGTGGTATAAAAATCTAATGTTTATTACAGCGCAACGTGCTCTGCATGCTTTATTTTTGAAATGTGCCACTCCAAGCTGTGGTATTTATTCTTAGGACAGAAAAATGTTAGAGATCTATGTCCTTGGCACTACAATAAGAAAACTATTTTTCACTTTCCTAATGTCTTATTGATAAAAATCATATGTGTCCTAGTATACTTAGTGCCACATGTTGGATGCAGAAAAATCGTATCCCTTGCTCTTCAGACAAGTTGCAATATTTGCATCGTGTTATGTAAGAAGGATGAAAATGAGTATACAAGTATTTATATTTGACATCTAAGGGTCAGGATACTGTTCTTGACCCATAAATAACTTTCTACGGAATAACAGCAAATGCACTAGGCAATGTTTCCATTCTAGGTTGTCATTTTGTGACTGCTCTTTGCAATTAGAAATCATTAATGTGTCATGTGAAATACAACAGGCTTCTGAGAGCAGAAAGAAATGCAGGATTTCTAATAACTCGTCTATTATTTCCTATTAAGCCATTGCCGAAGAAAAATCTAAAAGTATTGACTAACTAGATTTTTAGTGTTGTTTTGTTGTTCAACATGTGTTGATATTCAGACTACAAAACAAAGTTTTATTTACAATACAGATACTGCATTGTAATCTTACACCTTACACCTTACCTAACCCTAACACTGTAATCTTACTGCACAAGAGGATCTTGCTTGTAAAACTGAAAGACACCCTCATTTGACAGTGAGGATGACAGAGCCCTGGCACAGGCTGCCCAGAGAGGCTGTGGAGTCTCCTTCTCTGGAGATCTTCCAAACCCACTTGGACACAGCCCTGAGCCACCTGCTCCAGGTGACCCTGCGTGTGCAGGGGGGTTGGACTAGATGATCTCTAGAGGTCCCTTCCAACCTTAAGCATTCTATGATAGTCTTTCATCTTAAAGGAAAAAATGTACCTTTTCATCTCAAAACTAAATATGTTCCATTAAGTAAAAGACTCATTTCTGGGATAAGCTGAGTTGGAGGTGCAAGTACCTGCCTCTGAAAATAAGATATCTGCAGAATCTCTGCTCTTAAAGTGTTTTCAAACAATTGTGAGTTTTAAAGAGACAATGTATTACATTACCCTCACACTCGTAAAAGGAGAATTTAAATGGTTATGTTCTTGTTCCTTCTTAAAGGGCTGTGTTACATGTGACATGAGGGAAATGAGTCATGAGGCTGCAATGGCTGATGACCATATGGAAAAAAAGAGAAAATCACCTCCACTCTTGCAAAGCTGAAGACATCAGCACCTGTGTCAGTAAAACTGCCTGGTATAATTTCCATTCTCTTTTTCTCTGGCTTTGCTACATACGAGCAGTGGATGTATCCAAATGTCTTCTCACGAACATGAGCATGAGTGTGAAACTGTCTTCGTTACACCCCACACTCAACATTATTTTGAAGACACTTACTGGGAGGTTTTTTCTTTTCCTGACCTCAAAAATTTGACACAGAATGTAGTGTGTTTGTAACTCTGTATTTTTCTCATCACTGAGTGATCAAAAGTGTTTTTTTTTTTTTTTTTTTTTTCTCTCTAAACTGTCAGGTAAGAGTATGAAAAGATGCACTTTAAGACCTATGTTGATGTAGCCCTAACAGATGAGAGTGGATGAGAGTGTGTTTATGCTCCAGGAAGGTAAATGTGCTTACTAGCGTTGAATCCATATACCACAGAATATCTCTTACTATCTCTTCAACATTCAAAAGTCCAAGGTGAACATCTGAATACTCTGAGGCTCTAAAAATCTCAGTAGCCACTTCTAAAGTGCAGTAGGGCTGATCTATGAGCAACTGAAAATAGACCAAGTTATTTTGCAGCAAAATGCCTTTTTCCAACTTGTGCCCATCAGAAAAATAAACAAACTCAACTGAGAAGAAGCAAAGCTATTCCCGGTGTTTTATATTAAGTATATTCATACTTAATTGTTTCGAAGCTTTTGCCTTTAAAAAATATGTCTCTCAGGAAGGGTTTTTAAAATAGAGGTAATTGGTTTGCAAATCCATTTGAGCTTAAATGTTAATTTCTCCATTTTGTTTCTCCAATCTGTAATATTGATGCCAAAAAAAATAGATTGAACTCAATTTCTTCTGCTTTCTTGAGAAGTCACATATTATGGAGACATTGGAGACAAACTTTCACATAAAACTGCCTAAAAGTTTTGCTCTAAAACACTTAATAAGATGCTTTTTTTTTCCTTAAAAGATGTTTCTTTCCTTAACTAGGAAGCTTCTTAATCAACTTTCTGTCAATCTAAGCTGATGCAATTGAATCCAAGTGCATTTAGGTGCACTTAAATTAAAGGGACTGCTTTAATACATCTTGAGGCTTGATGAAAGAGATTATTTGGACATTCCAAACAAGGGTAGCAGTTATCTTCAAGACAATCTAGAAGTATAAGCTAGAAGGAAAGTTCAAAAAAGCAACTGTCTTACTGAACACTGTCTCCAGTGCATGTTTGTTTGGGGGGAGGAAAGGTGAGATGGTTTATGATGTCTCAGCAGTCATACCTGTCATTCCTGTTTATCAAAGAATGAGATTTATTTCAAAATAGTATGTACCTAATGCTTGAATTGTACTTTTATTTATAGACCTGTAAATATGTCAGAAAGATGGATAGGAATCTTTATCCGTATAGCCCATTATCCCTATATAAAATGAGACAGATGCATAGTGGACTTTCACAGATGCATACCCACGAATTGTACCAAATGAATAGAATTCAGATATATTCAGTCACTGTGTCCTGATCTTTTTGCTGCCGTTGTTCAAGACTCTGATATGTTCATAGAAACTTAATCATAGTAATCAATATAATCAACTAGGCCATGTTTATGGTGCTGTGAGCATTATACCTTGTGACTACATGTAATGTCGACTCCTGCTTCTACGAGTTTAAATTCCAAGATACTGGCTGAATCTCAGGTGCAAGATTCCTTGTCTGGGGCTGCGCTAGCTGTGGCTTACAGAAGCAATTGTGTGGCAGAGGAATGAAGAGGTGAAACAATGCTCTCTGGGATAATGAAATTGAAATATATGCCCAAGAATGCACACATTTTTGAATGCAAACCCAGATTTAGGACAAAATCTTGCATCCTAAGCAGCAGCTTGTCCTACTGGAACCACAATGTCTTGCAATCATATGCCTTATCAAACCTTCTGGACTTGTTAAAAACTCTGTTTCCATAGATTTGGGAATTGATAATTTTTACTGGAGCTTATGTTAATTTTCCATTGTTCATAGTTTGCCAGAGTAGTTTTATGTGAGATCCTGTTCTGATCTGAAAGACTAAGTACTGCAGCCATGTTTGCACAAATCATTTGAGCTTATAAGGCTCTGTTTTGCCTGCCGTAACAAAAATGTTGTAAATGGTTTAGAGTTTCTTAGTTAGTCACTTTTTTAATGTTCTAGAAGTAGTGATGTTGCTAGTGATCAAAGGGAAAATACCCAAAGACGGTAATGGTTTAGTTATTACCCCCTGTGGGGGTGTCAGCAGTTTGGAAATTCTTGGTGGGTTTGGCAAGCAACATTTTTTTCTATTGTATTTATAAATGTATGTTTGTTTAAAAAAAAAAAAATTGATGTGCAGATGCTTTTATGACATTGCTGTGAACAGGAGGGACCCAGTTTATATCAGCAGCATGTGGTTTAAAAATTCTCTGAATAAGAAGTTTGTTACTAAGCTTATTCTTTGGGTGAATTAAGTTTCAAATTGCAATTTGAATGATTTTTTACATCAGTTGGTAGGACGATTTTGTTGAAATAATTTTCAGCTACGGTTGAATTAACAATTTCAATTTTAACTGTATATTTTCAAGGAGACTCTGTTTTTTTATAAATAAAACCAGCTACACTGTGTGAAGAACTGTTTGAAGTGTGTGTTTACTTTGTTATTTGGTGATTTTAGACTTCTAACAAAATACTTTTAAAAGCTTCCAGTTGTATACAGATGTTGAGGTAGTGCCCGTGGTGAAAATGGTCACGTAGTTGCCGTTCTTTCACATGCTCACAGGTTTAATTCTGAGGCCCTGCCCAAGAAGATGATGATCAGCCTGGCCTGCAGGTCTCTGCCCTTCTTTGAAACCTTTCTTTACCCTTCTTTGACCGCTCCAGCCTTCCAATCTCTGGCCTATGGAAGAGAGGAAATATCTCAGAGGTGAAAATTGGCATGGGCTGTTACAGCAGGATGGGTAAAGTAGGGTTTGCCCTCCTCTGTGGAGGGATGGTCGGGTTCCTAGCTCTTTGAGCCCTGGTGGTAATTTTGTCTGTCGTCTGCCATGAGTGTTTGCTTCAGGAAGTAAGCAATTATGAGTGCGACTGTGTCTTGAGCACAGTCTTCACTCTGAGAACTGCCTGACATGTCCCGAGATCTAGTCTGAGCTCTTTCCTACCAGAGGCAAGGGCTGAATGACTGGTGGGAAGTTTCAGGCTCTACACAAACTCTGCTATGGGAAAGTTACCTGCATTTTCCCCAACTGCAGTGCTATAGCCTAACTCATGCACACTAACTTGCCTGTTTTGCTTTTTTCAGATGCAATAACTCTTGGCATTTTGAGGTATTAAAAGCCAAGACTTTAATTTGTGGGTTTGTATTTGGATCACATTTTCTTGACTGCATCAGTATTGCCTGAGGTCTCTCTCCATTCTTTATTCTCTCATTTAGATGGATAAAGAACCTTTGACTATTTCTAATATGCTTTCAATTATTATTCATTGCCATTTTATTTACTCTGCTTTGTTCTTGCTAGATCTGATTTCCAGTAGGATCAAAGCAGTTTGTCCAGTCTTCATGAATTCTACACTTTCCTGTTAGTGAAATTAATCTCTCTTAGAAGGCTGTTTATTTAGATAGGTTTGGAGGGTTTTTTTGTTGTTTTTTTTGTTGTTGTTGTTGTTTGTTTGTTTTGTTTTTTTCATGTTTTTCTTGACTGATGAGGTAGCAGGACAGGAGGGATTTCTAGACAGCCATTGACTTGCTGTGCTGTTCAAGGAGAAGATGAATGTTCAGAAGGTTTCAAATGACTGTGCAGTACATCCATCTGCTCCACATTTTTAAGGACATTTTTCTTTGTTATAGCTGATTTTATCTGTCTGACAGTTTATGTGAAATGAACAAGCTTGTACTGAGCCTGTAGTCTTTGTTCAAGCAGCACAGTCGGAGATTTATGATAAATGATGTTGAGATGAATGTAACATATGCATCGCTGTTAGATATGGTTTTAATTCAAGCTTTCTGTGAACCTTAATTAGTGCACACAGAGCATATATTGAACAAGGAAGGGCTCTACAGCTCGAACTACTTGTTCGTGTCATCCAGATTCCTATTTCCCAAAGACAGTTCCTGAACCTTTAACTGTATTCATAGCAGATAGTGTCAGGAAATCACTGGGTCTGAGGGAAACGTGCTGGTTCTTAAGAGCGCAAAGAAGTTGAACTAGAAGCCTTTTTGCAGGAGTCCTTGAAATTCCTTGGGCCCAAGTTCTCTGAAAAGAAATACTTTCTTCTTCCTCATTAATATTAAAATACAGTGTGATTGGCTCAGGCACAAAGCCTTGAAGGTCTAATATCATTACTGCTGAGTGCTCAGGCAGGGGCTACCCTAACAGTACTCATGCATGCGAGTACCACCTTCGTATGTACCTACGTGCAGCCACGCAAGTACCGGTCGCACAGTCCTAGGATCTCTTGACGATAATCAGATACAACGCATAAAGCTTGTCCTGTGCGCAGGCAATCCTGCTGTTTTAGACAGCTGGCGACTAATCAAAGTGCCCAAAGAAATATACTTGGTTAATCTTTCTTTGAGTGACCCAAACTAAGAGAATCAATTCTCTCTCTGCAGGGGCAGTGCTCACAGATGCTTGGTGCCTTGGAGATGGGAGAGGAAACAAGGCACCGTTAAACTGTCATTCTTAGTGGCGCAGCATCATGTGAGACTGTGACAATATTCTTCCTTCCTGGCACTTCAACTTAAATCAAGTGACCAGGAGGCAAAGAGGGAAGTACTCTGTAGACTTGGATGCAGTTGAGGCATCACTCTTGGAAGCGTCACTCCATGGGAATCCTGCTTCTGCTGCCTGAGTCCTTTCCATGCTGCATATTTATATTTTTGTCAAAGAAAATATCATTTGCACATAAAATATTTGCAAAACATTAAGAATTTATTAATTTTCAAGTAGCATGGAGTGTAAAGTTAGTTGTCATTGTTTCTTCATTCTCATTTTAAATCAAGCAAATCTATATACATGTTTTCAGGCATCTGTATAAATTAAGCAACCAAAGTCTGGAAGTTTGTTCTCTTGGTTACACGCAGTATTTCCAGAAGCACTCGGAGAGATTCCCGCGTTTCTTGTACTGTTTCCTGTCCTTGGTCAACAAGCGGCCCAGCAAAGCAATTCGAGGGTGACTTCCGTAGAAAACCTGAGGTCAAGCAACATTAGACAGGTTACTGTTGGGTGGTGAACGTGGCCCCTCACGGGCCATGTGGGCCCATACGCTAACTGTGGAAAGAGAGCCTTCCCTGCACACAACTGGTTAGATGATGTGCTAAAGCTAATCCAGCTCATCTACCTCTGTGCTTGATTTAGCAGAGCAGCAAGCAAGAATAATGTGTCTGCATTTACCTAATCATGATCTAGAACAAATCTGCTAATAGTGTGGAGCTCGTGTTGTAGTGGGGAAAAATGACCAGCAGCAGAGGCTGGTTGAGGCCTGCTGAAGCTGGCAATTGGCCTTTATTTAGAAGGCATTTTGGGGGGAGGGAGAGTACTTGGGATTTTTAGAATGAAATAATCTGCATTTATATATATATTTTTTAATTACATATGGTTCTTACTAATTTTCTAGATCTGGTTTCCTGCTTAACTTATTGTTAGGTGATTCCAACTTCATGAACTCCATGACACACTTTAATCTACACTGTTTATGAAGTCTGTGAATCTTAAAGGATGTTCTGGTAACACTTCTTTTTAGTTTAAAATATTGGCTCTTAATTTCTTATTTAAGCGATAGCTGGTCTTTTACTTACCTCTTTGATATTTTCCCCTGGGCTGTAGCTGCGGCGATTAAGGCCTAGGAGAGGGAGACACAATGAAAGGTTTTGTCATGTAGAAGTAGTGACTCCTCCAGTCATGCATGTGTACTGTAGTACTGTAGTCCAGCAGGAGATTCCCACTGGAATATTGAGAGGACCAGGTGTGAAGTGGTTTTGCTGCAGCACGACCAGCCCTTGCTCTGGCGTGTTGTTCCTGCTGGGTCTGGGACTCTGGGGATGGAAACTGCACTGAATCTTCAACAGGCCTTCGTTACATCTATGGCCCCAAAAAATCATTTACAAGTGAATGTCGGTGCTTTTTAAAGGGTATGTTATACAATATTTTATTGCCTCCTTTTCGGTCAATGTTTGCCCCATCCAGATGGCTTCCATGTCTAAAGGAGAAGTCATCCTGACTGCAAGGGCTTGTTTAATAAAACTTCCTCGTAGGATGTGCTAATTCAGAGTCCCACCCACTATAAGGATGTGCGGCTTCCCTATCACTACCATTGAGTTTCTAAGGATATTTCTGTCTCCCCTTTGTAGCTGGAAGCATTGCTGTTTAGACAAGTGCCATTGTAGACAACTTTAGTCACACCATTTGATTTTTGTCCCAAGATGCTTCATATTTCAAGTGGGAAGATGTTTCTGTTGGAAACTGAAGAGCTTTTGTGCGGGTATGTGAAGCCCCTCTAAGCTGAATGTGTCTGTTGCATGTAGAGGTTCAATTAACCAACATGGAAGCTTTTCTGTCTGGTACTGAGCTGCGAACACCCAAAGGTTTCCCAAAGGTTCTAGTTAACCAACAGCTGTGTTTTTCCTGCACGTGATACTGTATTTTCATAAACATCCTGGAGCTGGGGCGGTACGTCGGTGGATGTCATGCATGCAGTGCGTTCCGTTGCCGAGGTAAAGCCTCACCTGCCTTGTTGTCTTCAGCTGGCGTGCCCAGAAGCCCTGGCAGGAACTGAAGCAGGGAAGTGCTCCCGGGGCTGCCAACCCGCTCCAAATTCAACCTGGAATCTTCATTGGCTGCGTGTGGAAGACGATATAAACAGGCATATGGTAAGAGCCTTTTGTTTTAGATTCCTTTTTGCTTTGTTTTGTTTCATGTAAAGTGTAAAATGTTTCTGATCAGACCTGTTGACCCCATATGCTGAAGACTATCATGAAATCACTGGTTACCCATCATTATTTAATGAATGTAAAGAGGGGGAGGTTTTTTTTGTTTTTTTCTTCCAAAGCTTAGAATAAAGATACCTTGCTGGTGTTAGTCTCCCCAGATTCTTGTTTGTCTGGTAGACCTTTCTGTTAAGAGAAGCTTCATATTTAAGGTGTATTATTCTGCTCTATTTTCCAAGTATGCAATATAACAAGGGAAAAAATCAAATGCAGGAAATTTTAAAATAGATTTTTGACAACTATGCTTCCCAGTGTATCTTTATCATCTCTCTCATTCAAAAGATATACCAGCACAGATATTATTACTCTAGTCTGAAACAACAGATTGCTAATACCTGATGGAATTAAATTGTATCTGCATAGAGAAAGTAATTTATCATTCTGTGGCCAGCCCATATTCTCAAGGCATGTTGCCAGTAGGAGCCCTTATTGGTGTTCTGTGTGAGCTAACTAAAGTCTTCATAATCTGAGCTCTAAATTACATCTTTGCTAAGAAATAGGAGACATTCCAAATAGTGAACAGTGAGAGGGAGCCGTTAAGAAATTCTGATTGCATAGATTAGGATAATTTGTAGTTATATTTTCAGATAATACTACAGAGTTTTAGCAGTCCTTACTTGTGAGGGTGGATTAGACTGTGTGACAGGAATTACACAAGAAAATATGCTATTGAAAAAAATAATTTTACAACACTTCAGAAGCTTGTTCTGAAGACATCTGTAAACCTTGGACCTCAAATAATGTTGCTTTCTCAGCTGAACAAAAGGGCTGTTGAAAATGACAATAGGAATTTCACTGTAAGTCTCTGAGTAAGAAATACTGTAACTTCCCTGTCCTCTGTAAAGACAATTGACATCTTTATACTCCTATTCTTTTTAACATGAGGCAGTGTTACTGGGCAACTTTGCTTTGAAATTAAAAAAAAAAAAAAAAAAAGTCTGTATTAGAGAGTCCTACTTCTGTTGTACTGAGTGTAAGGACTCTCTTTATTAGCAAGGAAGATTTAATAACTCTAATGGATGCCTTCAAACGAATGCATTATATATAAATGGTTAGAGACAGACTGTTTACCCTATAATGTGATAGATATTACCAATAATGAGTCATAGCTGCCAGTAAATGCAAGTTAAATGGTGGAAAGCTTGAGAAGATGCTGGCTTAGTGAGCACAAGATTTAAGAAGCAAACTAGGGACCGCTCGTACCAGTAAACCTATGCAAAAACTCTTTCACCAGGAAAGCAAGTTATCTGACCCCCTTTTCCCTTCTTGGCTTTGTAAGAGATTTTAGTTTTGGATTTGCCTGTTCTTTCAGAACTCATTTCACAAAACTATTGCAGCACATGTAATTTCTGATGATAACAGTCCTCTGGATTCCTGTGTATTTTTACAGAGACATTTCAGTCTTGACTTTAAAGTATGATTTAAAACTTTGAGGACAGTAGAGATTTATTCTTTCACTGATTGAATGGAATCTGCATTAGCACAAGCAAATAACATTCTCAGTTACATAGCTATTTTTGCAGCATAAGGCAGACTGGCCTATTCTTGATCTCTAAGTAGGATTGCATTAATCTTTGTCGTAAGTTTCTCCTTTTTTAATGATAACTTAAGCAAAATAGGTCCTTTTAAAGTGTAGCGAGAGATAAGACTATACAGCCATTTTTTTAAAAAAATTGCCTTGTATCTATTAATGCTGCCTCAAATACAGATATTCAGATGCATATTCAGTGCTGCAAAGCTCAGATACCTTATATCCTGGGTTTGAAAACAACAACAGGAAATATTTAGGGTGCCCAGCCTCTCAGTTCTATAATGCTAGCACAAACCAGTAATAACACTTGTGCTGCTGGTGTTCTGAAGTCATACAGATTATCTTCTTCCTACAGCTGATCAACATAGATAAAAGTGTCTTCTGAAACAATATCTGCTTTCCCTCTGGCTTTCTTCCCCCATTCCCTGCTAAACTTTAGACCACTAAAAACAAAAGACTTACCTGAGAGCTGATAAGACATCTCACTGGCATTGATGATGGGAACAGATAAAAGAGGACAGGAGAAGCTGATGATAATGAGACAGCAGAATACCAGCTTATGCATCGTTGCTGTGTTCAATATATTTTGTCTTTGTCAACCCAGAAACTCAGAACTTCTGTCTGACTGGTGCCTCTGCTCCCAGTTTCATCCATTATATAGCCGCTTATGACCTCATAAATATCATTATGTTCTTCCCCCCTTTCAAAAAAAATGCGATGAATTTATTGCCCATTAATTCTAAATGGAAACTACTTTGCATTGATGTAATTTTTCAAGGTAACAGTTCATAGACAATAAATTTACTGTCTTATTGCTTGGTGTACAAAATGGATATTATATCAAACCCAGCACAGTAAAGTTTATAAATCTGGCATTAAAAAAAAAAAAAAAAAAAAAGTAAAATGCAGTTATAAATCATGAGTTAATGAAAGGGTCAGACATTGGTTGAAATGACCAGGGCACCAAGACAGCTGATATATGAGCCTTAGCAGGCTTGACGCAAAGCATCTGATATGAAATGCACTTTTTTTTTCCTCTCCCTTTCGTGAGATGGATGGATGTGTTGTTATGTTGTGTTTCGGGTATTTGTGCCAGAAGAACTAAAGGAGAGAAAGGAGTTGAAAATGTAGAGTTAATTAACCAAAAAAAAAAGTTAGTAGACTTTTTTTTTTTTCTCTCCTGTCTCTCCTCTTTTTTTTCTTTCTCTCTTGTAATTTTTCTTGTAGCATTTTACATCTATTTATTTGAGAAGGCCTCTTTCAATGTAGCCCTAGAGAATTGTCTTGGCAGAGGAAAGTACAGCTTCCATCTGGAGACTTGCTTGATGCATATAAACTACCTTGGTCAGTATTAAATGTGGTCCCTCACTGTACTGGAAGACCCTTTGCAGTTCCACTTGTCTACTGTCTTCTGTTTGCTTTTTGCTTTTATTTGGTGCTAACATCAAGACTACCACACGTAACATGTAATCTTATAACTTCAGTCTTTGTTTCCCCCCCTCCATATTTTATGTATTCATTCCTTATAATTTCTCTTTTCACCTCCAAGTGCAAGAACTTACTGGACCGGATGTACGTCTTCGTTCTCTATGAAGCATCACACTCAACTGTATATAGATAGTTTAAATTTTAAGAAGTGCATGTTTATGATATTTTTGTTTAAGTGATGAAAAGGTGATTCATGCTCAGGTTGATAATAAATAGAAGTTCAGTAACTTTCTTCTCCACCCCTTTGAATCAAACTTCTTTGCCCTCAAATGCTGTTCAAAATACTGTGATACTCCCAGTGTTCTTTTCCTATTTTTAATTGCATGATAATAGTAAATTGCAATAGGAATTAGCTTATCTGCTTTCTTTTTTCTTTATTATAGAATATTATAGAATATATATATTTTACTGACAATTTCATAATGAAGATTACTTTTCATACTGTAAATTCTGCAGCTCCTAGAACTATTTTAGGAGCAGTAATAACAGTTTGATTTCCATTGCCTACCTAATTCAAAGGCAACAGGGTGGCTGGGTGTGTGCACGCACATGTGCATGCACACGTGTGGTCCAAGAAGCTGCGGACTCTCCTTCCTCAGGGATATTTGAAACTCGGCTCAATAAGACCCTGAGCATCTTCATGTAACTTCAAGGTTGGTTCTACTTTGACAGCAGGGGCAGGCAGAGACAACTGACCTCCAGAGGGCCTTCCGGCCCAAACTTTCTATCCTGCTGGGAGGCGCAGAATTGACGCAGAACATGTGCCGTAGGTGTCTGAACTATAAAACCCCTTTCTCTGATCTTCTATTTCCTGAAGTTGACGAATAAGACAAAAGAATTTCTCCGCAGAATTAACCTAATATATTTTATGTGCTCCATTCCCTGTGCTCCTCTCTAAGAGGAGTAAGTAGCTAGAGAGGAATTCTCCCTTCTCATCTGAGTCATGCAACTTTTCATTCCAAAGCTGCAGATAGTAATTAGGTCTGATTCGATGCGTGATCTCACTGTTGGTGCTGGATACTTGGCACGAAACTTCTCCTTCAGGGTACTATCAATGACAATGGCATCATCAATATTTGCTCAGTGCATCCTCCAAGCTAATGAAACACCCTTCACAGGCAGCTTATGTCCTTTGTCTTCTCACGAGTGCGACTCAGCCTCTTAGAGCAATCATGAAGTGCGTCATGTAGAAGTTTGGCAGCGTACCCGCCGCTTATTGCCTTTACTCAAATTTGAAGTTGTCACTTAGTCTTTCCTCCACTGAAATGTCAAAGGCATTTTCCTCAGGGGCAGTGCATACGTCATGCAAAGCCAAGAAACAGCTCATCCTAAGCAAAGTTTCAAATCCCTGGATTCATGGGTGAGAGAGGTAAATGTGACTTTCACTTTGAAAACTTGGGAGCTGATTTGAGAAACAAAACAAAACTTTGAAAAATGTGTTTTTCCCTAAAATAGTAGTTCTGCTAAAATTTAAGTCCTATCTGTGCTAACAGTTGTTTCAAGAAAAGTGCTTTAGTTTGAGACAGCAGGGCAGACCGTAGTCTAGAGAGATTGATGAGCAAACTGCATAGTAGTTATACGTTAACCTATCATAAAAATTGTCTTTAATTATCAGAAGAAACAAAAGTTTTTTGTTTACAATGATGACTCATAAAGAAAAAAATAGCAGATAAACCTATGGAAATTTACAGCTTCAATTTACAAACTATCTAACTTCTGTGTTAAATAGGAAGGACAAAATCTGACCCATAATGCAAAATTTCTTTCCCCTCTTTTAAAGCAGTTTCTGATAACTAAGCACAAGTTTTATATTATTCTTGTCCAGTACTGTAGCTGTTGCTAAAAGAAGAAGCTACACAGAAGAGACCTCATGATTTAATAGTAGCATATGTATAAGGGACTTTTCGCTGGAACACGACTTTGTCTTAGTTTTAGTTTGCATAAAGCAAAGTGAAGAGTAGAATATTTTTATATTGACAGTACAAGTTTAGATGAGCACATTAAACATATGACCAGTGTTTTCTTGAACTTTACTAAACTTTCTGTCTCAACATCTCATGTCAGTGAGTCCCTCGAAATGTTTAAACACATATACCTAGTAGCGAGTGTAAGAGGAAAAAATATCTGTAACCCCTCCAAGGGACAAGCATATTGTTGGGGGTGGTGTTGGCTATTGTTTTTCTTTTTTCCTCTCCTTGTTGGCCTAGCAGAGTCTTGTCTTCATTAATACCTAAGTCGTTAAAATTAAGCCTTATGAAATCATATATGCAATAAGTTGCCATGTCACCACCTTGTGTTGCTTTACATATCCTGTGCATTTTAGAGTGGTAATTACAAATCTGAATTTTCCACTTCGTGATAATGGGATCACTGTACAGAGGATAGCCTGTTGGGAGACCCGTGGATCAAAGGAAGAACCTAACTGTAACTTGGGCACTTGCTGTTAACTTCCTTTTTCCAAGATGCTCATTTTTCCTCCTGTGTGGGAAAGGTAATGTAGCATTTATGGTGTATATTCTTTATAACTGAATAGTGCTATATGGTATATTTAATTACACACAGTAGTATGTCTATTTTGAATTTGTCTCAAAGTTATTCAAGATGTGAGTAATGGACCTAGGTTTTCCTCTTCTGTGGTGGGCTGAAGGCCTTGCATGTCTGCAGAGCTGCATGCATATCTCTGCACAAATGAAAATGGTAAGACTCTTAAGTCTGTCTAAAGATGTTTTGTTTTGCTAAGTAATTGGCAAGTCACCTAAAACTTTTGGACTAGTGCATGATCACAGCTGCCAAAACATTGCTCCTTTGTAGTATAGTTTCCATTAGTTTGACGGGAGGGGAACTCTTGAGTTTTTGGCCCTGCTGGGCTGGCATACTGTAGTCTGGGTATATTCTTCAAGTGAAGCTTGACAAGCTGGTCCTTAATTCTCCTGTCCATCTAGCACTGAAGAATTAACAAGTTAAGCCTAGGCACTGTCTAACATGATGGAAAGTAAGCCTGGCATGTCTAGAGCTGGAAATATAGCACATCAGTATATTTTGGGAGTCAGATTCCATGTAATGCAGCCACTAGCAGAGGAACAGAGACAAGATCTCAAAATAAGGTTCGTTCCTCAAAAAGTGTAATGGAGCTGACTATGCAGTAAGGGTTTATTTCTAAAGATGAAAAGATGAAAGCAGGTGGTAGAGGGAAAGAGGAACCTTCTGCATGGGAGGGGGAAAAAAAAAAAAAAAAAAGGAACTCCTTCCTTATTTTCTCCCAAAGTATTCCAGATAATTTGTTCAAGCCTAGTAAGAAATTATGGTCTGGACAGCAGAAGAATAAAAATGCCTTTACCTCATCTTTCTGGTTAGCACTGCAGACAAACAGGAGTACAGAGCAGCCTTGCTGAAAGGCATAGGCTGCAATGCAGCAACTGTCCGTATTTACGCTCCCATTTCATCAGACCCAGGTGAGGAGCAAGTTGGAAATCTGGACTTGTTTCTTTGGAGATGCATGTCTGTCTCTGCAGTACTGCTGCAATTGGAATCAGTAGAAGTTTGTCTTCTGGGCTTCCTTGGTGCAGAGAAGTACAATGCGAGGCATTTTATAGGCAAAGCACTGAATTATAGAGACCTTCCTGTAATCCAGAGTAGTCCTAAACAGCTGAGATTCTAGTCAGTGTGCCACACTCTTCTTTCCTGCTGTGAAAATGGGTGAATGGAAAGGACTAGCTTAGGTGAACAAAATTTCCTCTTTGGTTTTCTGAACAACCCTGAATTTTCCTTAGATGGTTGCATTTAAAAAGCTGGCCGGTGTGCCTTGACCGGTGGTGTGTATTTATTTGGTGCAGACTGCGTTTTAATGTAAAGAAACATTCTCTCTTGCTCGTGCTGATTTTGTCTCTCAGTGGATTTAGGGGATTCATGATGAAATTATGAAGGTGGCCCCAGAAGGTGGCGCTCAGAAACCTTCTGAACAAACCCGGAGTGACCAGGGAGCAGACACTGGGGAAAGTCTATTTTAACGGGCGGTGTAAACCTGGTCACTTGCAAATCTCCAAGTTAACTGTTCTGGGGGAAAAAAGGCATATTTTTTATTGTTCTATTCAGAAAAATATTTTACTTCTTGTGCACCCATCCTTTCTCAACTAAAGAGCTCTGTTCCCTTTCCTTGAAAATGGATTAAGGAAGATCAAGAGTCCTAGCACAGGACTATGGACAGGGCATGGACAGTGACACTGGAGCCTGTCAGAGTCCTTGTGTGTGCTGCTGGAGCCCCTGCAGCTGCGTAGGCATCAAACAGCCGTTGTGCTTGTTATATAAATGAATAAACATACGGAATAAAGCTACGCTGATTACCTTCCACCTCTGTAGGAAAC
This sequence comes from Nothocercus julius, assembly GCA_013398735.1. Lineage (NCBI taxonomy): Eukaryota > Metazoa > Chordata > Aves > Tinamiformes > Tinamidae > Nothocercus > Nothocercus julius. Next base: position 29,181 of record VZSV01000351.1, read on the forward strand.
TGATGTTTTGAATAAACGGATCTATGGAGTTTAACACTGCTTTCTGCCTCCCTTCACCTTTGACTACATAGGCTTTTTGTAGAAGTTACTGTCTGGGAGCTGCCCAGACAACCATCTGTCTAGCTGAGGATTTTAGTGAAGACTTTGCTTTGGTATATTTCTGTCTCTTAAGTCTGCAAATGCAATTTTTGGAAGATAAGGAAGTGCCAGTAGGGAAGCAGCAGTACCCTTCTGATTCTTCCTTTTCTTAGTAGGTTGGGTGATGGGGTGGACAGAATAGATGTTTCAGAATTTCTTGCAAGGCAATAGAGTTTTGAACTCTCTCCACAATTAGAGGACAAATATCAGGCAGTTCTGTAGAAGCTCAGTGCTTGGACAAGAGCCACTGACTAATTAAAGAGGCCTCATAATAATCATTATCATTTATCTATCCTATTTAGCATAGGCACCAAATTAATGGCTCACAGAGGCTGACTTTAATTTTGTTCTATACTTTCCAAGTGCATAATCTGTTTAATTCTTCACTACTTGAAATATTTCTGTTAATTAAATGGAATCTCTGCAGGCTCCATGATTCAGGTTTTGGGACAAATTTCTGTACTTACTGGGAGGAAAGATGGCCAAGGTCTCACCAGGCAACCTAATGCTTAAAGCATTTCTTTCAAGGTTGTTGTGTAAATGAATGAGTGTTTCTTGGCAGTCAGCTGCACACAATCTTCCCTTCACTGTTTAAGAGATGCATTCCTGTTTATCAAAGAATTCTTGCTATAACAAGTGCTAACTGATTTTTCTCAATGATGGCTGACTGACTTTCTGATTGATCTTGACTAGGCTGGAAGTTACAAATAAAACAGGGCCTAATCTAGAGTTAGGAAGTGGATGTCAGATCTTTGGCTTCTGATTTGGCAAACTGAAGGTTGCGTGCTACGCTGGAGTTAGCAATGAGAGCAAAATCCCCTTTCTTGCAAGATTCTCAAGACAGTTCATAGTACAGAATCATTCCTAAGAACAGTCAGTATTTAGCTGCTTCATCTTATTGCTTTGCGTGAGTTTTTTGAAGTAAGGCTAGTAACAGACAATGCTAGTTTGTGACTTCTGAGCAGTCTGGAGAATAGATAAGAAAATAAGAAATGTCCACCTATGTATGGAAGTGTATGGTTTCCATATTTTGAAGTGTAGGATTCTGCTGCGTATCACAAGGAAAGGGCATGTATCTGATGCGCTCGTTTCAGCACAGCACTATCTTTTCCCTTTCTTGTCTTATTGCCAGCTGAACAGCTTCTTCTAAAGTGTGGAAGAACTAGGTGGGAGAACCACCTTGGGACCGCAGGAGATGAAGAATGTGGAAGAACTGAGAACACCAAAATTCTCCTCAGTAGAAAGCAACACATAAGTTAGATGCACTTTATGTTCCTGCTCTCATTCCACGCATATCTCCATAACTCCTTAAAGTCCGTCCTCCTTCCCTTGGCTGGAGAAAGTGATGAGGGGGTTTTGCTGGTTGATTTTTATCTGTGAGTATTGAAAGAATTTCATAAAAATATTTACTGTTACATTAAAGATAAATTGTCAACTTTTCTATCAATTCTGCTTCCTTCCCCCACCCCCACCCCAATCTTTTTCTTTTTTCCAGAAAAGCATTTATTCTACACTGCTGAAATGAGTGTACACAAGAAACAAGTGAGGTAACATAATCTAAAATGTGGTTTCAAACTGACTTAGATGGGTATTTTGGACACTTTTTCAGTTTTCAAATGTCTTGTTTCAGTTTAGATTACATAGATTGAGAATAGCTTTAACAGTTTATCTTAAGACAAACTGTAGTAAATCATACTTAAAGTAGATGTATTTGCATGGGGGTTTGCACGAGTTTAATCAAATACAATTGGTTTACTTTCCAAATGTAAACAGGACAGACAAACAGCAGAAATTTGCACTGATTTCTGAAGGCGTTCATCCGTAGTCAGTTGCTTTAACAGGCATGAATGCAGGATCTAGAAGGAGAAAGGAAACTTAGTAGGTGATATCATAACAAACTCTTGCGAATTTTAAGTTAGAGGGAACTTCCATTTTCTTTGTAGATGATGTAAAAAGTTCTCATTTACAGTAAGGACAATGACAATATCCAATAGTAATCTTCATGGTGATAAAGGATGAAGGATGTAGAAGGATGTTCACGCATGTGTTCCTGACACACAGCTAACATGCAAAATAGCTGTTAATTGGGCTAGAACGCTTCCTTTGACTGATCCTGAAGAAAGCAGAGAGCAGGAAAATACATAGTTCTAATTTCACATATATATATCAGGAAGGGCTTGTGTATATATATATTTTATATGTAATATATTTATATATATA
>VZSV01000351.1:51774-65394 GCA_013398735.1 Nothocercus julius
GCGGGCTCTGGCGGGAGGTCCTGGCCGCCCGGGGGCTGCTTTGCCGAGAGGGTGTCTGGAGGAAGTATCAGCGCCCCCCTTTTCCAGTGTTGTAGCCAGTAAGGCCCCCTGTACCCTGTGATCCCACTGTGTTGCTTGAGAATGCCAGAGTTGTGTATTTAGGATGCACTGGTAACCCCCCTGCGCATGGCAATATGCAGATGCAGAGTTCAGGCATTAAACTGCAAACTGAACTCCTTGGGAAACAGCAGCCTCACTCAGTCACTGGGCAGCTCCAGCGTATGCAATAGCATCCTGTCTTGTCATGGAGCCTGCTTTTGGTGGAGTTGGTCTGAATAAGCTCAGATGACACAAGCGTGGCCTGGGAGAGGCAGCATGTCCAGAGCACCCTGATGTGCCTTATTCAAGTACTAGCAGACTGAAGAGCTGAGCCATCCTGAGTTAGTTTCTGTGTATCACTCTTCCTTGTTGTACTGTGTCAAGTTAGAATTAGACCGCTCTCTGTGCCCGCATCTCAGGATAAAGATATTCTGGTTCTCCTGTCAAAAGCTCACTCAAGAAGTGATGGAGTCCTTGGCTATTTCCAGGGACATGCAATGTGCCCTAACAATACTGTTGTGGATTCTATCCAGTGCAGGGCATTACATGACTGATAAAACTCAGAGAATAAAACTCTAACACTTTATCCTCACCTCTGAAAATACCTATGATTAAATTGTGTTTGTGACAGAACGCTAGCATTAAGCCATTCAACACAAAGCTAGGAGCTAAACAGTCTCTTCCACCGTGCTCAGACTAGCCTTTCATCTTTAAAGCCTTATGCCAACCTTCCTTTGGCCTCTGTGTAAAACAAGAGCTTACCTGGTGTCACTTCGTGCCCTTAGGAGCCCATGTCAGACAGCTGGCTGGCTGCCCACCTCTGTTACTCTTAACAGAATGACTGTTCCAGTTTGTTGCCTTTTTGGCGTGATGAGATACTCTGCAAAAAGACACTTTCTTCTTTCCCAACAGAAGCACTTCAGGTTATTTTAATCTCATGAGCAATAGAATCCATCAGGGTGTGCACTTGTACTCTCATCTCCACCCCGAGTTGTCAGAGGCCTCTGCATTGTCACGTGCCTATCAGCACACCAGAGTTATGCAGATTCTGCATCGTAATAGCCCAGCGCCAATTCAAATTGCCCAAGCTCTAAGTACAGGGGTGTGCAACCAGGATGCAGGAAACATTTTCTTAAATAACTTGTCAACATGATAGATGATAATTGAAGTTGCCAAGTGCAGCCTAATAGGGTTGGAGTCTTGGGTTTCCTCTGGTTCTTGCACAACAGCCATGGAAAGAAGTGAGTAATGTGACAAGGGTCTGCTCACTGTTCACTACTGTCTGCCTTGCGCCTTGCCCTGCAGCAGTTGGAGCGCTGCGTGGCCCGGACTGAAGCGGTCTTCAGTGTGGACTTCTCTGAAGTCAGTAATTTCCGTGTGAGTTGTGCCCCTCAAGGCTGCTCAGCAGGTGGTAGGGTTGGCTGTGTGTTCCCACCACCTCCTGGAAGGGTGTTCAGTCCTGACCTTGCCTCCGAGGTTGCTGTGAGCGTAAAAATACTAACAAAGGTAAAAACTACTTTATGTAACAGGACCTTCTCTGCCACCAGAGTGGTTTGGTGAACCAGATATCATTCTTAGGACTGCAGGCTTGACCCAGAGGTCTTGTGCGTGGAGACCCTCAAGGTGTTTTAGGATGGCTCAGTATACAATGGTTAGCATCCTTGCATGGTTTATGGAGGGTGGGGTCAAGGGGAATCTTTGTTTTTACTTACTTACTAGTTTTCCCCCCCTGTCATTTCAAGTCAGTATATTCAGTAGCTGCTAAGAGCTTTCTTTTCCTGATGTATCCAGAAAAGAGTAGTATTTAGCACTGTACTTCCTTTCACATGGCTAACAGTTGGCTTTTAGAAGTGGCTTTAAGATGCTAACAATTTGTGGGTGACAGCCTTAATCTTCAGCAAGAAGCTGTAGATTTTAAAGAGAAGCTTTTCTTCCTCTGAATCACTTTGTAAGTAAATGAGTAGAATTAATGACTCTCATGCTTCAGTGACCTGCCACTTAAAATCTGGAATGCCTAACACCTTCTCCAAAATCAAACACAACTGGGAATCAAGGTGCACACCAATATATAAATAATACAGCAACAGTCTATGAGCAATCATAGGTGTGGCTTCCATGTGTGATTCAGAAAAAAAGAAATAATGAGCTGTGTGGATGAAAATAGGCATTTGGGCAGGGATTATGCAAGCCTTGAATGACAATGCAGGATGGGTGGTGTTAACATGTCTTGCGGTTTATACCAATGCTAATCACAAACGAAGCAGCCAGAGATCTCTGTAGTTGTGTTCAACAAATATTAATAAGTATAACTAAACCACATATGCTAGATCTTTCAGTGCCAAGGAACTATGAGAAACTGAAGCTTACTATATGTTTTCTGTTTAATGTTAATATAACTTTGAAAAACAAGTTGCATTAATCTATTTTTTTTTTTTTAAATTAAAACAAAAAAAGTGTCTCTACAGGGACACAGAACCCAAATGCAATGGATTAGTTAACCAATAGATAAAATGATACATCTTGTTACTTCTATGTCATATTTTCTTCTTGAAAGTAATCTAGGGAGCATGTGTTTAACAGATACAGCTTGTAATACTGTTAAAAGTGTTTATAGGAGACATGGTTTCTAATTATGAAGAGTGGGAATTTTACCATGACTGAATCAATCATCGTCCTAACCCTGAATTCCTGGCAGTACAATCTCAATGTGAGTTCTGTAGTTTCAGTACAGTAGGAATTGTGCCTATTGCAGTGTGGGAATGAATGGGAAACTAACAGTAACACACACAAAGGATCAGTAATTTTAAACTGTTGCAGAATTTAATTAAGTTGTCAATCAGCATAACCCTAAATCAGGTTTACTTTCTGTTTTGATTTTGCTTTATGATGCAAGAGAAACTGATGATCAAGAATTTTAAAATGTCCTCCCATTATAGCTGTGTGTTATTCCTTGGATATTCCTAGACAAAATTGGTTTAAGAGGAGATTAACATGGTGAAGAAGTTAAATGAGAGTGTGTTTAGGTTTATTATTTTTTCCCCAACTCACCAGGTACCAGCTCAGTCTCTACCTTTCAGGAACAGGCGTGTTGAGGAAAATCATTATTTTCATCCACACATTCTTTCCGCAAGTTATTAGCTAGACTCAACTCATTCCACCTGATTTGCTGGCCTGCAACCTACAAAGCACTGGGGTGTATTTACACCATCTAATCTGCAAGGTAGCACTGAGAAACACAGACCCTCTCACCGGGCAGGTGTGACAGAAGCCACCACCGCTTTCTGGGCGAAAGGTTCTGTGTGCGGTCCCCTGTTTCCAGGCTAGAAGAGGTGCTCTCCCACTTAACTTTGCTGCCAGCCTCATCTCACAAACATTGCTCAATGAGCACAGCCTCAGCATCGGGCTGCTCTGGAAACACCCCGCAGTGCTCACTGCAGTGCAACTCATTTGGCCCTGGCTGAGTTGCTTCCCGCTGCCCTGGGTGGCCCAGGCAGCTCCGCAAAGGCAGGCTAGGATGCTAGGGAGGAGGTGAGCACCGCGTACAGCTCTTCTCCGTGCAGGAAGCGGCGCTTTCCGCACGTTCTCTGTCTTAACCCAAACTTCTAGACTCTTCACACCCCAGCTTATCAAGTCAGAACTCCTTTGAAATCTGATTATTCCAGCCAAATCTATTTGGCAAGGGGCTTCCTTCTGAGAGGCAGTTCTTAGGCCCTGCCCAGGTGAGCCCAAGCTCCAACTATTCAAACATGTGATCAGATTGTTGCAAGAGCGTGTTGTGCCCTGACAAGTCTTATCACATGTCAGGGGATGAGCAGAGAAACATCTTCTGGCCAGAACTTGCAAAGCTGCCCCCACAACTCTAGAGCTTAAGTTACTCACTTGAAAAACTGAAGACAGCTTTTGCATCACCTAAACCTCAGCCCCCAGCGCACAGGAATCCCCCGCTGCCTGGGAATATGCGAGAGAGGCTTCCCCTTCTCTTTGCCAGTGCTTGTCCCCCTCCCTCCCACGTCACCAAGTGAAAAACCCTTCCACTGTGGTCTTCAGGGAAACCCTGAAACCTTCTTGTGTGTGTGGTTGTTTTTTAAGGGCTAACGGCTCACTAAGTGAATAGCTAAGAACACACAGTATGTTACCTAACATGCTACTGGTGACTCCAGAAATGACAAAGGTTGTTTTTCTTGATGGGCTGCACAGCCTTACAGGACACTTTATTGCCAACATAAAACTATATGCCCCAAAATACCAAATATTTTAGTAAAGAGGAATTAAAATTAGATCTATTCAATACGAATGATCAAACACATACACAGAAATCTTAATTTTAATTACATGGAAACTGAATTCCACATTTGCTTCACATTTAACATTTTTCACTTTAAATTTCCCAGTAAATGCAAATACATAATTGTATATATTACCCAATAAAGCAAAAAACAAAACAAATGAAAAAAACAAATTGTAACATAAATAGTATACTTTAACTTTATTAAACTCAAGACATGACAATATTCAAAATACAAAGTGAATTATTTTTAATCAATACTGTACACAATGCAGAAATCAGTGCATTTCTAGAGCATGTACTTCACCTTCATTTAGTTTGTACTAACACAAATAAAAATTAAGCTTTAAAATAGCTCAAACATCTCATTCAGCAGTTTAAACTGTAAACAGCTTGTTTTTATATGTTAAGAGGAACATATTTAACTTCTGTACCTCTTAACGAGCACCTTTTCTCTTGTGCTTATCTATAAGAGGATAAAAGTAATCAAAATGAGCATGAGAAACTCCTAATGCACAAATCTGGCACCTCAGTGAGTTTTAGTAGATCACTGAGGCAGAATAAGAAGAATTAAAAAAAAAAAAAAAAAAAACCTACTAGTATCAAATTGAAGTGTCAGACTAATTGGTCTAAATGCTTTTCCACTATGCTTGTCAAGTCTCAAAGTGGGTATTTGATTCTGAAGTTCCCTTCTAACCAGGTTGGCATATTCTAGGAAAGAGCAGTCTTGTTCTCAGCAGTGTTACCATGCAAAAGAAATTCCAGAAATGCCCAAGAGGAAAACTGTTCTGCAATATCTGCTCCATCAGTTCTACATGTGACTCACAAGCAAAGTTAGGTTTTCTTTTTTTCCCTTTGATAATATGACTACCAAGTATGTTAACCTAATGTAGCATATAACTGGCCAACTCTGACTACTACCCGTTGATATGTTTTTATGAAATCTCTGTAGGTTTTCAGTTTTACAGACCAAGGTGAGAAAACCAATCTTCAGAAACATATCAGAGATATGCAGCATTATAGGATTTTACAATCCACTTTCCAGTTCCCAGAGGACAAATTGGTCCTACTTCATGATTTGAGAACCTCAAGAACATTGTAACGTGGTAAAGTTCAGCTCTGTTCAGAAAAACTGAGCTCAGATGTGCTCCCAGAGGCTATGGAGAAACTACATAAGACAGATGTTTTCGTTTCAGATGACCAGCTATGTCCATCCTAGTTTTTGAGTCCAATTTCGTTGGGGTTGATGTGGCTGTGCCTTCACCAGACCAGGACTGTACCTCCGAATTAGAGCTAGTTTCTTCTGCTTCTCTGAAGAATTTCTCATACTTGTCCAGATATGGAGGCCTTTCAGGCAGCAGATAGTAGTGTGTTGAACTGGCCTTCTTACCATTTTCAATAATGGGAAGAATGCAAGGGATCTTGTTGGCAGATCCTTCACTATTTTGCCTCTGTAGAGCTTTGCTGCTGACGTATTTAGGATCAGGTGCAAAACTCTGGGTGGGGGGCATAATCCCATTGAGGTATGAGGGCAGACTTTTAGGACTTGGTGTCCGGGAATTGCTGCGGGAGAAAGGTTCCCTTGGAGGCACTTTGGGAGGCCTGTCTTCATCACTGTATGCGCTAGAAGCAACTTCTGCTGACCACCTTCTGTAATCGGGTTTGAGAGCCCTTGGAGGTATGGGAACCCGTGGTGGAATCTCTGGTTTCTCTTCATCTGAATTTGGAGAGGACCTGTTTAAGTGCCCTGATAGTCTTACTACGGGTTTATTGAGTGATCCAGCAGGTCCTGAATGGGACCTTCGCAAACGTCGATGCAGCTGTTGCGGAGGAGGATAAATACCAGATATGTATCCATTTAGACTTTGTGCAGGGTTGATGCCTTCTGGTTTGGGTCCTGCTGGAGCATCAAAATATGCATAATTGATTTGTCCACAACCTCTAAAGCTTCGTCTGCCCGCAGCATTGGATTTAAAAGGAGGAAGTTCATAATCTCCTAACAAGAAGTCAGTGTCTGAGCTGGTCAGGAATTCCACTTCTTTATCAACCTCGTCTAACGAAGGATCCTCAGAAATAGGCAGTGGGGGTAATGGCCTGGAGCTGCGGTCATTGGAAGATGCAGACAGAAAATGAATTGGCCCATGTTTTATTGGCATGTGAGGAGGTGTTTCCGCAGAAACATGACCCATAGTTAATGACAGTTTACTAAAGCCGTGAACAAGATGGTCTTCGTATCTTGAAACTGGCTGTTCATTTTTGGGACTTATAGGAGCTGGACAGGATTTCTGATATGGGGCTTGGATGCAACTTTCAGCAAAGCTGTGGTCATTCATGGAAACATGGTCTGAAGAGTGCCCTAAAAAGGTAAGAAAGTCACTGCTAAGCAACATTCCACCATATGACTTTGCCATTGTGTAGTTAATGAAATTCTTCTAATGCAACAGTAAATAATGTCTGCTTAATGATTTCAGAATCAAAGCTTAACTGCAAGACTCAATAGAGCTGTAACAGGCATGTGCTTAGTTAAGAGAGCAGATGATTACGTTATCATTTTAGGACGGTTCTTCAGTTAAATGGTATAGTTTGAGACCTCATACATAAGCAATAGAACAAAGCTGCAGTTACATGGATTCTACTGGACTATGACCAAAGAAAGAGTTATTTTCCTGAAGGGCTTTCTGTCATTAATATAATAGCAACTCAGAGGCTTGTAAATACAAAGAAAAGTTGTTCTTGATTACACATCTGAAACAATCTTCATGTTTTTAAAAAGTGGTATTTTCTTGAAAAGAAATGTTTGCATTCTGTCACCAGAGGGCAGCGTTATATCCAAAATGAAATAGTGTCTTAGTGAAGACTTTGAGTCGTCTTTCTTTCCAGACAAGCATTAGTTTTATGTTTTAAAATCTTCATTATACTTACCACTGGATGGTAAATGTTGCTCTGCTGATGGATTCAAATTATATGCCACAGCTATAGGGTCCACATTAAAGAAAGTACTAAAAAAAAACAAACAAAAACTGTAAATGAACCATAGATTACTACTGATAAAAGCATTCTTAACCCTCATCTTACACTTGAAAATGCAATAGGGAAGTTTAGTCTTCACTTACTTTTCAAATCCACTGTGGCTACCCCAACAAGTTTTCAGACTCCCCATGCCTTGGCTAGTGTGAAGAAATCCACTTTTTAACGGGACTCTCATCTCTTGTGCCGCAACTCCTGCAGTTGACATTGTGTATTGCTGTACTGGTGATTTCTCCCAACCTTAGCAATTCAGTCTTGACAGGCTTCCTGCAGCTTGCCTTTCCTTCAAACAAAGAGAAGGGCATAAATATCAAAAATACAAACATGCTGTCATCTAAAACTTCAGTAGTTCAAGGAAGGAACTAAATAACTCTGTTATAACAAGGCTTTCTGCTCTGACACTTGGCAATAACAACAATTTAACAAATCTGTTTTGTCACTGATTATAAAACTGAAATTTAAGTTTAAATATGTTGTTTTACAGGGTCAAGCTGTATAGAATTGAGATAAGTATGTTTTATAACTCTAGTGATACACAGGAACTGACAAATTCAATTCTTAGGCATAAACTGCCAATTATTCAGGCAAATGGTTTGCTGCAGTAAACCCTTTAATTCTGTAGTAAACAAATCTTTTTTGCCAATGAGTTTATGATATGCAGTGCAGCCAACATAAAATAGCCTAATATATTTTTTAAAGTACCAACTTAAATAGGCTAAAAATATCTGTTTTCGAAAGAACAGCTGCAATAAACAAAAATACTGACTGCTTTGATCAGAAGTGAAATTGCTCTCCATAATCCTTTTATGTAAAGCAATCACTATTATTAATAAGCTTAAACATAAAGATACTTAAAATCATCCTCAAATTTTCATCTAGCTATTTCAAGCAAATCTACAAAAAAAAAAAAAAAAATGGCATCTTGAAATGCTCTTAATTTGTTTCTGAATAAGCCTAATATATTTTTTAAAGTACCAACTTAAATAGGCTAAAAAATATCTGTTTTCGAAAGAACAGCTGCAATAAACAAAAATACTGACTGCTTTGATCAGAAGTGAAATTGCTCTCCATAATCCTTTTATGTAAAGCAATCACTATTATTAATAAGCTTAAACATAAAGATACTTAAAATCATCCTCAAATTTTCATCTATTTACTTCAAGCAAATCTACAAAAAAAAAAAAAAAAATGGCATCTTGAAATGCTCTTAATTTGTTTCTGAATAGGTCTGATGTTTTTTAAATGTGCAAACAATGATTTATCTCACCCATTTACTCTAGGAATGTGCTGACAATTGCTTTAAACTCAACAAGTAATCACAGTATAAGGAAAAAGTTGCTTCACTGAGGTTTCGGGGGCAATTCAGAATACGCTATTTCAGAAAAAATCAGTGTAAAAGTAATCAACATTCTGCTGGAGGAAAAAAGTCCAAGACTAAGCAAGTATTTCCTCTGGATCTGTGCTTCAACTATTTAGGCAAATACCCTCAATTCATCAGGTACAATATGGTGTTATTTGGTAGCTCCCCCCAGCTGATTAGAATCTTTCTTGAGAATCAACAATATGACCAGTTTCTAACGCAAGATTACTTCTAAAGAAAAATTTCACCTAAAGAAAGGGCAAACAACTGGGCATGAGCTCCATCAACAAACTATACACATCAAGAACCCCCCTTGACAGTGTGGTACTGCCTTGTACAGAAACAAGTAATAGCTTATGCTTAACATTCTTCTGTTTTTGAGCAGAATTATTAGTCAATTCTTCTATGCAGAATATATCTAATCTTCTTTTAAGAGGAAAGACCCATTATACTACTTTGCAACACAAAAGGGACGGGGTGATTTCTAAGCAGCACTGGAACCAAGTCTCCCAGCATTAATTTGAAACCTAACACAGTAGACATATGTTTAAGCAAGAACTTCTCTGTTATGCTCTTCCAATGTTGAATTTGGTCCAGTATTATCTTCTAAACAAAGCTGCAAAACAGCTTCTGACTCTACCTATGACTATCCCTTACAAAACCTAATCACCTCCTCTTTAGGAGGATTAGCATTGCTTGAAGTGAACAAGACCCAGCTTAGTGTTCTTTCTATTGCAGTACAGCAAAGTCTTAACTGTATTGATTTCAGTCCTCTGAAATCTTTTAGTAAAGAGTATTTATTTCCTTTTAAGACAAAAATCTTAAAACTCACCCCAACTAGATATTTGCATCACACAAAGTCAGACCCTTCCCAGTAATAGGAATTAGACTTTCAAAGTAAAATTAAAGGCAGCACAATAGTAGTACCAATTCTAAAATATGTTTGGACTGTGTTAAAACAATTGCCAGTAAAACTGTTGCTGATCATATGAGTTAATGGTATACAGAGTGGTGATGTTTATTCCTCGCAGATCCCTGAATGTTCCCAGACTATTGGTAATGAATCTGCAAAAGAAATGCTGAATTACTGCACTTAGTGACTTTGAAGGGGTCTGCACTTCTATTTCAGGTATTTTCTAGAGTTATATGCAAGTCAGAATTTGAAAAACACTAATTAGTCAGCAAATGCTAGCGTTCCACCTCGCCCATATACAAGATCTGACAAGACCATAACGGAGAGTGGCATTGATTATGATATAAAAATAAATGACAGGAAGAGGGGTGGCACTGCTGTCAGCTGAGAGCACATCATGCACTTGCTGTGATAACACACAACCCTTGCAGGGTTTGTTAACAGACCCAACCTCCATCAGTTCCCCCGTCAAAACCACTGCTAGCAATTACTGCGTCAACCTCCTCAATGCTGTCTAAATTCCAGCTTTGAGAGTGACAGTTGCACAATGGTCTCTCTGAAATCCCTCTGGACTGCTAGGCTTGATTTCTGAAAGGGACCTAAATATTTACAAATTCTAGGAAAATCCTTTTGTGAAGTCACAGACTTGCTTTGCTGTTTCAATGGGGACTTGTGAACAGACTAAATTATGCAACTGATCTCCATGCTAGAAGCTCAAAGTGCGAAGAGAGGACAGTAGCTATATGGTGAACTGCACGTGCTCCTTCACTGAGTCACCTGGTTACTTTTTCAGTCTTAAGTCCAGAGAGCTGGTGTTTATATTTGAAAATATGCATACACTTCTTTGAACAAACATTAAAAAACAAGTGGGAGCCATAAGATACGTAACTGAGGAGTATGAAGTCTGAATTTTATACAGGGTTGTCTGTCTTAAACTGAGCGTTACTTATGTATTTCAGGATGCTGCTATTCTCTATTAACCAGTAATAAAAGAACAATTTACATAAGTCTGTCACGAGAATATAAAGCCAACAGTTTCCATCTTAACTGTTGGTCTAAATGAGCCTCCTTCATGACTTAAGGATCTAAACTTATAAATAAAACCAAACCACGTCTGCTAAAGAATATGGATACCATGCAATAAGGTGGCATGCTGAATGTCTCATGCTTTTTCGCTACTGATTTGCAGAAGTTACTTACAATGGGTTCCCTAGCTGCCCTGCCTGTCTGGCCTACTTATGCACGGATCATGGCACTTGAAAGCACTCTGAGTGCTTCCTGAGGATGTTACAGTTTCAGTATTATTCAAAAGAATCTGAGTCGGTACAAAATAAAACTACAGCTAGTAATTACCACAGTTATTAAGCTTAAAGCCAAGGCAATTCAAAGGCTTGAGGGTGCATTGGAAAGCTATCGACACTCTCTGCTGTAAAGGAAGGTAACTCTGCAAAGGAGAGAATTTTTAAATATTCATGACTGCCTTATATTAACAAATAAATTACTTTAATTGCTTTAAATAGAGGATGATTTTTAGAAGGCCAAACATACCTTCAGACCTGAATATATCAGAAAAATCTTGAGAAGAAAATTTTGAAATTTTATAGGAAACATCCCAAATATTCAGCTTTAATACTGAATTATAATTAAATACATGTGCTACAGCAACAATAATCCCCTGTTTAGAAACTAAGAAACATCTGCATCTCTTAGCTCATTGTCATCACAGATAAACTGGTTAATCTGCATTGCTCCTTTTTCCTGGACACTTAAGTATTTGAGGCAAATCTGTTCCATTAATATAGGTATATTTCTTCTGTATGCACAACAGACCAAATCATTATCTTAGAATGTTTCACTTACAGGAAACTGCATACATATCCATTAAAGATTTTTTTGAAAGCCTGCTTAACTTTTGGGCACATTTTCTAAAGGCAGCACTCTTCACATGGCAGACAATACACTGCTCGTAAGAAATTAAGGAGAGGGGAAAAGGGGGAGGAGAGAGAAAAAAAAAAAAAAAAAAAGGATCTACCTACCACTCTTGTGAGAAACTGTGGCTACCTTAAATCTACAACTTATTTTTGCTCACCTTGCCAGCATATATCTTTAACAAATCTCAGAAACAATTCAAAGGAGGAGGGGCACATTTTTGTATTACAAGTCATCCACCCCAGCTAGCTGTTCCTTATTTGACAATGTGATGTCATTTCCTCCTTTTCTTTCTTTCTTTTTTTTTTTTTAAGGATGACTTTATGTTTAATATAAGTACCAGGGAGAGAGCCACCATGTTTCAAAATTAAGCATTTCAGACTTCCAACTGCACTTTAAAAAGCTGAAATGATCTTGGTGTACTTTCTGGAACTCAAGATACTTCCCCCAGCCCCTCCTCCTTCCTTGGTTTTCTGAGGGTCAATAGTTCCCTTAAGTTAGCTTAAATCTGTTATTTTTAAAAGGAATCAGATCATAATTACTCAGCACCACAGTTCCACTGTACAATATACTACTGTTCAGAGTCTCAAGCTAAAGCACACTCAGATGCAGGTCCCACTATATATATTTTTTTTCTGTTATAGCAGTAATTCTTTAGGATACAAGGCATGCTCTCACTGCTTTGAGAGATCTGTTTATACACATACTGCCAGCCAAAAATGAACTAGACTCTGATGCAGAAAATGTAGAATAATCACTTAGTGCAGGCAAGAAAAAAAAATAAAAGTACTCAAATTACAAGAAACTGCACATAAGATACAGCCCAAAAGATAGATACCCCCTATAGATATACCCCAAAAGATGATTGGCAGGACTTACAGAGCCAAATCAACTAACAGCAACCAAACAATGCATCAAGATTATAGGAGAGGTATTTAGGAAGATGATGAAAGACCTGCAGTTCACCAAAGAGTTAAGCTTGGTTAAAATCTAGGCTACCATTTTCATGGCCCTGCACAGCACCTGGGAGGGACCTGCAACTTGCCAGTAGAAAACTAATAATTAAATAGCAAGACAATTGCCTTGCCTCTGCTTGTCAAATTTCAGAGGCATATTTAAGGCATGGTACTTCACCCTCCTGAAAATTTTCATGTGAATATAGCTAGCTTACATTTGGGAAATACAAATGCCTTTACAGCTGACTCAGTCATAACCACAATGTTAGACTTATCATAAGTCTAAGTTTTAATTTGTTTTCCAGTATAGAGAAGTGCAACCCTTTTCCTCTAAAATAATTCCTGAACATGTGCCCACAGAAAGGCAGTAACCAGTTCTTCAAAAGTCTTACCAGAAACTCATACAGGAATGAGTTTTCTTTTTAAATATTTGTCAGATAAATACAGCTAAATTGCTAAGAAGAGAAAATTAGGTTTGTGCACAAAGTGGTGAGGACAAATAGAGCAGTTTGGTTTCCTCTTTTAAATGTGTACTGGCTTATAAATGCAGATTTCTGTCTGGGAATATTCCAGTGGCCCAGGAGCTAAAGTAAGAGTGTGTATGACACATTTTGAGCATTACCAACAGAATATTTTGATCCATTTAAAAAAAAAAAAATTCAGAGTTTAAACTTTTGTACATAAGGGTTGGGAGCTGGCAGAGAGGGGCTTTCAGCATTAGGATGCATTATCAGGTATCAAGCTGGTCAGAGAGACCTTGCCCTCCAGAGCCTTCAACATTCACTGTGTGTGTATATATAACTACCTTATATATATATTTTCGTCTCTAGATGAAGTGTAACAAATGACAGTTTATCACTGAAATGGCAGGGTAAGAGGTCGTTGGTTTGTGCACTGGGAGTGCCAAGACCATCCACGTTGCGGGGGGACTGTGTGCGATGGCTCGCGTTGCGTAACCAGCACAGGGCACGTTCACAGAAAGCATAAACGCTTAAGAGCTGCGCTCTAAATGTTTTAAGGGTGCAGTGGTGTCTCCAGCTTTAAATGCGAC
>VZSV01000351.1:116129-127304 GCA_013398735.1 Nothocercus julius
CGGGGCGGGGCGGAGACCCCCCGCGAGGCCAACCTGGGACCGGGAAGGGAGAACGGGGGGCCGCGGGGCGACCCCGGGCGGGGCTCGCGGGCCCTGGGCGGCGCTGCCCCGCACGCTGCGGCAGCGTTGGCGGTGCGGTGGCCGGTCTCTTTTCGGCAGAATGAAACGAGGGTTTGGGTGGCGTCGCTGTCCAGCACGGGTCTTTTTGTGCAGCGGCAGGGTATGGAAGGAGCTGTCAGTGCCCACCAGATCAGGAAAATCTGGCCTAGGGGAGAAATACGAGTCTACCAATATAGAAGAAATTCCTTTTTGTTATAGGGATGCTCAGGATGAATGGTGAGCGCCTGGTGTCGTGCGTGTTCCCTGCCTTGGATGTGCACACGCGTGTGTCTGTGCAGACAGCAGCCAGGCCCTACACCATTACTGGCTGTAGGCCAACCTGTGTCCTTGAGCCAGCCCCCGGCACGCTGCCCTCAGCGCTTATTAGCGCTTATTAGCCTAATAGTGCTAGCGAAATGTCACGAAAGAAAAACAAAGGTGGGCAGCCACCCACATTCGTAATTGTTTTTGACGCAGAGTCATCCTGCTTGGAAGCTGGTTTATTTATCAGGTAGGTTCACTGGAGGCAATGCTCAAGTCCTCTGAAAATGTCTCCTGGTGACCGTCTCTTATGTTGAAGGGCATGGGTGATGAGAGAGTGGTCTTGAATTTCTGATGGACCAGTAGCCAGTTGACTGTCAATAGTGCAGTGTTTCACTCCAAATGACTGCAGAGCCCCACATATATTTTTGAGCCATACTGGAGGATTGTTTCATTTTTCACTGAAGCACTGTCACTTGTGAATGGCTATTTAATCTCTTTGCAATGCATAGTATAAAGTGAGAGGAAAAAAAAAAAAAAAAGGAATGATTAGCATCAAATGGAAACCAATATAACCAATATGTGAATATAGTAAGATCAAATCTATTTATTTACCATTGGTGCAAAAGAAAAGGTATGATGTGATGCAGTACTGCTCTTAGAATGGTAATACCTTGTAAAAAGGTCATTAGACCATGGATGTTTTGGGGGTTTCCCTAGATCTTTCTTCTGGTCTCTCTCTCAATTTTTAAGAAATTCTCATCTTCAGGAATTTCTTCCATCCTTAAGGTTCATAAAGATACTTCTAGTAGCCCAATTTTCTGTTTAGGAAAGGAGTAGTTCATAGCAGGTTTTCAGTGTTTTGAAATTAGTGTGTCTGGAGCTGGGGATTGTTCTGTGTAGAGCATCAGCATCACCATGCTTAACAACCCTTGTGTCAGCCTGATGGTAAATGCGAGTTTATTGGGTTTTGCTCTTGATACCTGTTGGGGATGTGGAACAAAGATTGGTGAGAGCTGTGGAGAAAGACTAGTGTGTGAGACACTCTGGAGGAGGCAGCAGGAAATGATGAAAGATATGTGGGAGTTCTGTACAGGAGCTGGGTGACTCTTCCTTGCGGGATTTTGAACAAATAAGAGGTGATGTGTTTTTTTCTTTTCCTTTTCTTTATTAGAAACCAGCCATGAAATACAGGACACGCATACAGGGTGATGTGTCCCTGTATAATGATACAACTGTCCCTGTATCATTAGCCTTTGGTCAGTGGACACAAAAAGGAAGGAGCAGTCAAACTTCACTTAGAAGCTGTTTCTGATTCTGGCAGTGAGAGACAAGAAGTTATAATTCACTTGCTTATTCAGCAGATCTGTCAGCATCTACCCTAAGATGCTCTTTTGAAACTTATTTGGCCATTTGATTTAATATGGTATATGTACTTTGGCTTTGCACAACAAAGCCTGAGAGACTCCAACAACATCTGAGGAGGCTCTTCAACCCTTGAGTGCTATTAGTCTCTGAGAGTGCTGAGGATGGTTTGTGGTGTATATGTGTTCCTGCCAGGGGTTGTTTTGAAACTTCAGTTACTGTATAGGAAAATGATACTGTATCATTTGCAGCCTAGGCTATAAGATGAAGCATCCTAGGCTGTAGGTGGGAGAACCCCATTCATCTCATGGTATTTTTGTGCACGAGTCTGGAACCCATCAGGATTCCACTCCTACAGGAAAATGTTGTAACTGTTAAGAAGACTGCACTCAGTATGTGATATGTTCAGAAATTATTTGAATTTCAGTAGGTGAATTAAGCAAAGTTTCTCTTACTCAAGTGCAGTTATTCTGACCTTTTTTCCTTCCAGACAGTTGTCCCTAATGATGATTCCATCATCTGCAGCAACTCCTGCCAGCGATGTTGCACTTTTTCCAAGCATGGCTTCTCAGGAAATCTGGAGGTCGCAGGTTCCAGGCTATTCTGGACTGGTCACGCGGCACATCAGTCATCGGGCCAACAACTTCAAGAGACATCCAAAAAGGAGAAAACACATCCGCCCTTCACCCCCCCCACCACCAAATACTCCATGTCCTATGGACTTGATTGACTTTGGAGATCTCCAGCCTCAGAGGTCTTTCCTTGAACTTGTGTTTAATGGGTGCGTTCTCTTTGGGCTGGAGTTCAGCTATGCCATGGAAACAGCCTATGTTACGCCTGTGCTGCTTCAGATGGGACTTCCAGACCAGTTGTATGGGATGGTGTGGTTCATCAGCCCTATACTCGGTAACTTTTCTTTATGCTATTTCTTCTCTTCTCATATACTTTGCATTGCACAGGGAACATATGGTTTTGTTCTCTGTACCTCTGCAATTCACAAGTATACCCTTTTTAAAACCCCTGTGAAACAGACCTGTAGAAAAACTGCCACTTTTTGGTGAGTCCCTTTTCTTTTAGGGTTCTTGCTGCAACCTTTCCTGGGGGCCTGGAGTGACAGATGCACATCAAGATTTGGGAGGAGAAGACCTTTCATTCTGGTTTTAGCAATAGGTGGGTCTTGTAGAAATCGCGGGCATAACACTTATAAAGTAGAAATATAGCACATCTCTTTTATGGCATCCTTTATGTCACTAGGCTGAACAAAAGGCCTCTAATATTGTTGGAAGGCAATGTTGGGTATTATGGGTCTGAGGAAAGTGATGAATGATACTGAGATGATGCTTTGGCAGCTGGAGATTCATGCATGAATGGTTCTGTCTTGTCAGAGTCTGAAGAGCTAACATTTTCAGACTTTGGAAAGTTTTCCTTTGGCCAGCCACGATTCCAGGCATTTGTGACCTCAAGCAGTGGCAGAGGGTATCTGTATCCTATGAGCCACACGTGCTCCCAGGTCGCGATAATAGGACCAAGAGCAGTAATGCTTACCACAGTGCTTTCAGAGACCGTGTAGTAATACAGTTCTTTGAGTGATTTATTCTGTTTTTATTCTCAGGAGCATTGCTGGGGCTCTCACTTATGCTGAATGGCAGAGATATTGGCAGTGCTTTGTTTGACTCTGAGAATAACCACAAATGGGGAATCGTTCTTACGGTCTGTGGCGTGATCCTCATGGACTTCAGCGCGGATTCAGCAGACAATCCCAGTCACGCCTACATGATGGATGTGTGCAGCCCAGGAGATCAAGACAGGGGCCTCAATATCCATGCTTTGCTAGCAGGTATGCTTGCTTGGTGCTTCCTTGCTGGCATGAACTCCAAGTGATTAAGTCTTGCCCTGAGTTCGAGTTATGGATCTTTTCCACTATAATGAAATGCATAGTTAGAAATAGTTACCTTTGAAAGCTTTTACATACTGCAAGAGGCTTTTATAGCTGCCAAAAGCTAAGCAAGGCACAGTCCTGGGTTGCCTATTCTAAAGATGACCCTCCTATCTTTTACAAGGCCTAGGGAAATCAAATTATCCCTTGAGGGAGGAGGTTCAGCTTGTTACGAGTGTGGGAAATAGGCTGCCTTTAGTCACTTGGAAGTGGGTAGAGCATGCAAGGTGCTCTGCTCTCTTGTTCCTGACATCATATGTCCTATATATAGTGTTACTGGCATTACATGATATGTAATGCTGCAGCCTAGTTTTCCTCTCCATTAGGTGACTTTTTATGCTCTTTAATATGTGCTTAGGGAAGAAAAGGACAGCGTTATAAGGCTTTTGCCATGTGAATGGAGAGTAGAGTCCGATGCCCTCAGAACTTCCTTGTTTATCTACAGTAGCACAGTGGCAGTTCTGTACAGTGCTGATGTTTTGCTGAATGTTTGGTACACTTCTGAAATGATTAAGTGTATCCTCCTAGTGAGTGAGGAAATTGGATTTTAACATACCTTTCAGAGAAGTGGTTTTAGCTGACGGATTGCAAAACCTTGCTATGTGACTGGACTTAAATTGCCAAAGGGAAAGTGGTCTGTCCTTGGCAAAGAAAGAATAACAGCATTTTTAATTCTTTGTATCATTGCTTTTACAGTGCTGACCTTCTCTCTCTCTCTTTCTGTGCTCTGCGCATTCAGACTGTCCGTGTGGTACAAATTAATACGTTACTGCATTTGAGTTAAGGAGTTAAGTAGTAAAATAAAACTAATACATTGGAGTCTGCACACAACTTACCAAATAGTGCTGTGCTGTTACTGATTTGAAGGATTGGCTAGGGAAGATAATCTCAGCTCTGTTTTTCCACCAGGTCTTGGAGGTGGCTTTGGTTATGTTGTTGGAGGAATACATTGGGATAGAACCAGTTTTGGAAAAGCTGTGGGAGGGCATCTTCGTGTCATCTATATCTTCACCTCAATTACACTGACGATTACTACTGTGTTGACGCTAATTAGCATTCCAGAAAGACCCCTGAGGTCCTTTAGCAAGAAGAAAAAGGTGATGAAGAGTCCAAGTCTTCCTCTCCCTCCTTCCCCACCTCTCTTCTTTGAGGAAGGTGTAAATGAAAACCTTGGTTCTCATAACTCAGCTCACTTATATGCAAGTTTTACAAGTCCAGTTTCTCCCCTCAGCCCACTCACGCCCAAATATGGCAGCTTTGTCAGCAGAGACAATTCCTTGACAGGAATTAATGAGTTTGCATCATCATTTGGGACTTCAAATATTGACAGTGTGCTTATAGACTGTTTTACTGGTGGGCACAATAGTTACTTAGCACTTCCAGCTAGCATGCCCAGGCAGCCTGTCAGTGTCAGCTTTCCCCGGTTGCCAGATGGCTGTTACCACCAAGAAAACGGAATTTTGGAGCAAGGGGAGAGCAGCGTAACTCCAGGGGCTGATGGCGAGGCACTAAGGGTGGGCTCACTGGATGCAATAAAGCCACGGTCATCGGGGATCCTGAAAAGACCTCAGACCTTGGCTATTCCGGACATTGTAACAGGACATTGTCCAGAAAGTAGCAGAAGAAGAAATGTAACTTTCAGCCAACAGGTAAGGGCAGAAAACCAGCATAAACCATGTAAACTCATGACCGCACAAACCTGAGCATTCATTTAATCTCTGTATATAATTTAAAATATATGGCATGTAAAAAGACTCCTCATGACAGCCTGCCTACAAAGGTTACTACAGGAGCAGAACACCTGCTGTGACTCTACCAATAAAAGGATGGGCAGAACATGAATTGTGACTGGCAATCTGTGAACTGCCTTGTTAAGACGGCACATAGGCGAGTGTTCCACCTCTTCCAGTCCTTGTGTGGAAGTCAGATTGGTATTTTTAGCCCTGTTTGCCACTCAGGAAGTTACCAAGTGAGAGCAGAAAAAGACAAAAAGATGTATTTTTATTGAGCCTATATCTTCCCTTTTCACAGAAATACCTGCAAGATAGGGCCAGAGATATGACAGTCATTACACCTGGTTCCATCAGGGAGGTGAGGTATCCCTTACTCAGGGGAAAGACTGTGGCCTCACCTTCCGTTATTGGTGATAACTTGGAATCTCTGAGACCCCTGTATGCTGGCCTTTTTTTTTTTTTTTTTTTTTTTTTTTATTTGGGGGGGGGAAAAATTTTTTTTTAAAAAAAAAAATATTTTTTTTTTTTTTTTTTTTTTTTTTAAGATCTGGGACGAGGTAAACTGTCTTTTAAAAAAAAAAATTATTATTTATTTGCTTTTGTTTGGATCAGGTTTTGCATACACGTGCATGTAGGAATGAAGTATCAAGGACAGCAAGTCATGAAATTAAATGTTAAAACTTGCCTCTTTTTCTTCACTGACTATAACTTCAGGGGCAAATTCACCTGATTGTGGGTACAGCTCCTAGTAAATTCAATGACAGTTAGGCTCAGTTATGCTAGCAGTTGAACAGGGTTGCCAAATACTCCAGAAAATCGAAGAGTAATGTTTCAATTGCACTGAAAGCTGTATCACAGTACTGATATTTGCACTTGCCCTAAGGTTAAAACTTGCAGCTGTGCTTACCTCAAAATGCTGTTCTTAATATCCAAATCAACATACTGCAATAGCTGCTTAACTTTGAAATGCTCAGATAGCTGTGTAATATTGCAGAATTTTGCTCAAAGGCTGTTTGGATTTTGCGTAATGTGTGTTTTGACCTGGGAATTTTTATGGTGCAGGTCGCTAATATCTTGCTGAATGGTGTTAAGTATGAGAGTGAGCTGAATGGATCAGGTGACACCTCCGAGCAACCACTCTCCCTGAAACTTCTGTTTTCAACCATCTGCCACATGCCCAAGGCTCTGCGTAACCTTTGCATCAACCACTTCCTAGGTAATTGGAAAGTGCTGTCTAGATTTTACCATGAGGTAATTGACTGTGACTAAATTAAAAAAAAAAAAACTATCGTTGCAATGACTACTATTTTGTTCCATTACACTGACTGATAAGAGAAGTTCTGATATTTAGGTTTTCAGAACACTAAGAAATAAAAAACAGTGAGGCCAACATTCCTAGAAGGGAAATAACATTGATTTAAATCAGCACAGCTATTGAGTTGAATGTTTGTGCTGGAACATGAGAGAAACTTCACTAAGAACAGAATTAAAATGGTAGAAACTTGCCTCAATGCTCTGAAATTGATGTTGGTAATGAGCAGGGCGGGAAAAACTAATCACGTTTTCCTGCGTGCCTCTGAGACCAGCATTCACTTCCCCTTGCCCACCACCTTGGCAGCATGCATTTACACAGCATTTGCCAGGCTGCGAGGGGACACAGACTGCAGCACTGCAGGACTGTCTGTGTTCCCAGCTTTACCTTCATTCCTACTAATGCCTGACTGGAGGGTAGAGAGAGCCTGTAAGCAGCTCAGTTTACACAAAGTTGGACAGGTGACAACAGGTAGTTAATACAGGCTGAGGAATGAATTTAGAGATTGCCTGCTCTGCTCTCCGAGGCTTGGGTTTGAGTAGGGTTCTTTACTGTCAGAAGTCCTGGAGAGGCTGCAGCCACAACATAAGAAGCACTCCTTCCTTGTGGGAAGACAACAGCACTTGGAAACTAGCACATGTTAAGTTCCTCTATGCAAAACTGGGCATCATAACCTGTCAAAAGCTGAAGGTAGTTTAGACTGCTGTAGTCTGGTGTTCTGTCTTGCTAAAACCAATATTCTGTAACCTGTAGTTTGCCTCTAGGACTCTGTGAGGGATATCTTAATGTTTAACATCGTGAGTGACTTTTACAAACGCTACAGCAAAATACACAGCCAAAGGCAGTCTCAGAAAAACGGCGCTAATACTTAACATTGCACAATTTGCCGGCCTTCAATTATGGTTTGAAAGGTAGATAATAAAGGTAGGTAATAAATTCATGGCTTATAAGGGGAAAGAGGTGCTTGGCGATTCTAATAGGTTACTTCTGGCTTCTTTCAGGTTGGCTTTCATTTGAGGGGATGTTGCTCTTCTACACTGACTTCATGGGAGAAGTAGTATTTCAAGGGAATCCGAAAGCTCCTCACAACACAGATGAGTATCAGAAGTACAACGCCGGGGTCACCATGGGCTGCTGGGGAATGTGCATCTATGCATTCAGTGCTGCCTTCTATTCAGGTACTAAGTAAAGCCACCCTGTATGTCGCTGACAGTGTGATACACCTGCTCCTAAAGTGGTGCGTCTCCAACAAGTACTCTTGCATTTGTGTGTTGCCCATGGCACGAATGCTCAATGAGTATGTTGGTTGTTCACAGTATTATCTCTGCGACTTAGCATGGCCTGAGCAGAGGCGGCAAGCAGACCAATGAAGACGCGTTTCTGTTACTGCAGAGCTTTTTTCGCAAGCAGCAGATTCAAAGTACATTAATCTAGACGTGAGCTCGGCCAAGCAGTGTGGGGTCAGCGCAGTGCCTTAACACCGTACCCACCCCACGCCGCAGCTCCTCCCCACGGGACAGGGACGCACCGGCGGGTGCAGCTGTCCTGTGCTCTCTCCATGCAACCAGGCTGTGCAGAGAGGGGGCACTTGAAAGGGTGCTGGACACATGCCTGCAGACCACCAGTAACCCGAGGCCCTAGCGGTCACCACCGCACTGTCGCTGCTCGGTGTCTGGGCAGTGGGGCCCCAGGGAGCAGCTTTGCACCCTTGGAGCCCTTCCACCTTGCTGGTGGCTGGGGCGGGCCACAGTCCGTGCTGCCTATGATGCGGTGGCGTTGTCTTGCAGCTGTGCTGGAGAAGCTGGAGGAGCGGTTCAGCACACGGACACTGTACTTCGTGGCGTACCTCGCCTTCGGGCTGGGCACCGGACTGGCCACGCTCTCCAGAAATGTGTATGTGGTGCTGTCACTGTGTGCCACCTACGGCGTTCTCTTCGCTACGCTTTGCACGCTGCCCTACTCCCTGCTATGTGACTACTACCAGAGCCGCAAGGTGAGTGCGGGGAGCCGGGGCTGGGGTGGTTTTGCTCTTAGCTCCTCTCACACGGTGTCCCCTGTAGTTTGCCGGCTCACAGGCAGAGGGCACACGGCGTGGGATGGGCGTGGACATCTCCCTGCTGAGCTGCCAGTACTTCTTGGCTCAGATCCTTGTGGCCGTGATTATGGGGCCTCTGACTGCAGCAGTGGGGAGCGCCAGTGGTGTCATGTACTTTGCCTGTCTCATGTCTTTCTTGGGCTGCCTCTTTTCCTCCCTCTGTGTCATCTATGAGCTGCCGCCTGGTGAGGAGCTGCTCGAGGAGCAGCAGCCGCTTGTGCCCAGTGTGTGACACCTTGCCATGTGGGAAATCAATAAAAACAATAGGGCTGTCACTGTCTCTGCTGTGTTGTTGTGTGGCAGGCCATCTCGCTGCTTGTGGGGTGGGAGGGAGGACGTGTGACATTTTGGGTCCCCGCATCCTCCCAGCCTGCGGAGTAGCGGACCCATCCATCTCTGAGGCAAGAGTGGTGCTGGCCAAATACGTGGCTGTAGGGGACCGTGCTGGTGGTGGATGTGGGGAACCACAGGAAGAATTGCCCTGCCTGCACCAAGGTGAGCGCGAATCAGTGGCTGCAGTTCGCCCATGCTGCGCACGCCTCCTGTGAGGACCGATACTCCCAGGGCCCATGGTCTCCACAGGAGGGAAGCAGGGCGTTGGGCTCACCCTGGAGCGTAGTGGCATCAGACACTGGGTTTTGCCCTTCTCGGGCAGAGAGCAGGCCAGGGGTGGTTTGCCTCATCTGAGGTGGCTAGGAAATACTGCCTGTTGTGCTGACCAAGCAAGGTGCTTGAAAGTCAGTGTGGGTGTTGAGGGGGGGGGCGCACTGCCCTTCGGGACAGCAGTAAGTTGGGGAGGTGCCCCATGGCAATATATTTTTCAGGCAAAGGATAGCAAGTTTTTTTTCAGCAGTCTGTGGAACAGCCAACAGAGGAAGTTGACAGCCTCAAGACAGAAATGGAGATTTTGGTTAGGACGAGTACAGCATTTGCCAGCCTTTCAAGAACTACTTTAACAAGGAGGGATTTAATGTTACTAGTTAAAGACACACTGTTTGAAAGGTGTTTTCCATGCAACTGAAACTTCAAGAGGACTGTAATAAGCAGTTTTCCAACAAAATTCTAATTGTTGAGCTACAAAAACAAAAAAAAAAACCCCACACATTATTAACTGTGCAGCAAAGTTTGAGGGCAGAAACTTTTGTATCCGTGTTCCAAGCATGACCACTCAGGCTGCTTTTAACAGATGCTTCAAATTTGATGAGACATAAAGGCTAGGTTTTCTTTTTGGAAGAAAATCTCACCTTGAAAGCAGATGATGAGAAATGTGCAGAATGCTTCATGGTGTGGTTAAACTGCAGTGCTGAGGCAGGTATAAAAGCCCAGAGGTGGCTTAACCTGGTTGGCAGCAGAATGTTTCCTTTCACAAAACTTTTATTTTTTTTTTTTTTTAAATCTTTGAAGCAAGGAAATCCTGAATAAGTCTAGAGAAGAGCTTCTAGGAACCCATGCTAATCTATGGATCACTAAGTTATATAAAATATTACTCTGAAAATGTCTAGTGTACAGAGGAAGGAGGAGTTAGATCAACCAATACTACCTTTCACAGCCTTATCCTCTTCGTATAATATTTTTTCATCATCTGGTGTAATGTCCTCTCTTTAATCAGCAATAATCCACTTATCCTCAGTATTGCGATTTTGTTAGAAGACTTTCCTTAAGAGCAGTTTAATCTATTCCTTCCTGCTTGGATGAGTATAGCACAAGCTTTACTGGAAAACAAAGCTGAAACTAGACATTACTTGATTTTGTAGAACGGGGTAACAGTCATACAGAAAGAAACCCCCAAAAGTAAGAGGTACATCTGAGATGAGAGGGGAATGTCACCGAGCTTCCTACTTCTCTGGATCAAGAAAAGGACAAATACATGACAAAGTAATAAGGCTCATATTTTACTTCAGGCAAACCACACTTTTACATGAACAAAAAAATTGCCAGAACTTCTCTGGAGAAGTAAAACAGAAGAGTAGCTATAGCCCCCTTGCATTTGCCAGTGTGAGGGCTCATTTGGACCACTGGACTGTCCTATTCTAGACAAAGAGTACCCAGTCTTTGTGTAACACTTGAAAAACACTTGAAAAAGCAGCAGTAAGCTATAAGCAGTAAGGAAAGGGATAGGGGCAGTAGTCATATGCCAGGGTTGCAGAAAGTGACACGCTTTGGCCAGCGCTGTGCCTGTTAGCAAAAGGCATCATGTGCTGCCTAGCGTGGCTTCACACCCGCGTTGTAACAGGACAGGCGCTCGAGCTTCATCTTTGCTGCGCACGAGTGGGGCAGAAGAGGAACGTCCAGGGCGCAGAGCCGGCAGAGTCAGCTTGGGCAGGGGATGCGTTGCTCGATGCGGGCGCGGTGAGGGCAACGCGGGGCGGCGCTC
>VZSV01000351.1:136985-154476 GCA_013398735.1 Nothocercus julius
GGAGAACACACAAAGTGCCCTAGGGCTCCTTAGGCCCAGTGCTCATGGAGGCCCCGAGACGCCGCACAAAAGGCTGTAGGGCCTCCGATGCCCAGTGCGCACGGAAGCCCTGGGAGGACTCACCAAAGGCCGTAGGTTCCCCGAGGCCCAGTGAGCATGGAGGCCCCGGGAGGCCGCACGAAAGGTCGTAATTCCCCAGAGGCTTGGTGTGCATGGGGGCCGCGGGAGCTGTACGAAAGGCCATAGGGCACCCGAGGCCCAGTGCACACAGAGGCTCCAGGAGGCTTCACAAAAGGCTGTAGGGCCCCCAGTGCATCGTGCGCAAGGAGGCCCCGGGAGGCCGCATGAAAAGTCGTAGGTCCCCTGAGGCCCAGTGCATGTGGAGGACCCGGGAGGCCACACGAAAGCCCGTAGGGGCCCCGAGTCCCATTTCGCACGGAGGCCCCGGGAGGCCAGACCAAAGCCCGTAGGGGCCCCGAGACCACGATGCCGAAGCAGATCAAGCTGCTGAAGCAGAACCTGCCTTTCATTACCCATGTTGACAGGGCCTGATCCCCTGCTTGTCGCACACAGGCTGGGTGATCGCCCTCAAGATGATCCGCTCCGTAACTTTCCCCGATAGGTCAAGCCTTCATATCAGGGAAGCCTCTTCCTTTGACAGTGGTTGCACTTGTTCATCACCAAGCTGATCTCTTTTACTTCCTCACCTCCTCTTGTGCCCCTGTGGCTAAATAAGGATAGCTGGTGGTTATTCTGTGTCTCCAGGTGCATTCTTCCAACTACAGCCAGAAGCAAGCAATGGGCATCTCTGGGTTGGGGCTACACTCCTAATAGCATCTCTGCTCTCTGTAATACAAGAGGAGCTCTTCAGGGCTGAGCTCCTCCGAAGGGCTTCCTGAAGGCTGTGCCCTTCCTCCAGAGCTGATGTCCAAAATGCACCGAGGCAGATAAGCGCAGGGTCCTGCGATGACCTGCTGCGGACCAAGGGCTCCATTCAAGACTCACTTTCCTGGTTCCTCTGGCAGCACATGGTGCCCACATCCCCTGCCCTGGTTGTCCCATGTGTGACAGTGACGTTGGCAGCTGCCCACCTTTTCGGGGTGGAATCCGGGTGCTGCCATGAGAGCGCAGGCGATCTCCACGAACACCGTGCGCCAGGGTGGACAGCGAGGGCAGTGTCACAGAATGGAAGGCTCTCACATGAGGACTCACCCAAAGCACTGAATCGTGCTGCCCATGACTAAGGAGGTAAAGACTGTTCTAAAAAGGGGCAGCCACCAGCAATAAAATTCTTGATCTAAAAAAACAGAGCGGGGGGGGGGAGCGCGCGCCGTGCCCCGACAGCCCCGCCCGACACTACGTGGCCCCCGACCCCGCCCCCCGGCGGCAACGGCGGCGCTCATTGGCCGGGCGCGCGCGATTGGCAGCTCCGCCCTGACCTCTGGCGGTGGCGGGGCGGGTGCTTTCGCGACGGCGGCGCTTTGCGGCGGCCGGTGCGGCGGCGGCGGCGGCGCTTGGCGGCCCGGGAACGGCGGCCATGCTGCTCACCGTGTTCTGCCTCCGCCGCGACCGCACCGAGCTCACCTTCTCCCTGCAGGTGGACGCCGACTTCGAGCTGCAGAACTTCCGCGCGCTCTGCGAGCTCGAGTCCGGCATCCCGGCGGCCGAGAGTCAGGTCCGCGCCGCCCGCCGGCACCGGGGCGGGGGGGTTGGTGAGCCTGCCGGTTCCCGAGGGTCCGAGGGGAGGCGGGGATCGCGTACCCCGCTTCCTGGGAGCCGCCGTTCCCCAGGAACGGGGCCTGGGGGTTCCCTTTACGGGGATCCATGGGGACCCCCCTGTTTCTACGGAGAGCTTTTTGGGAGGGGGCTGTGCCCACATCCCCTTATCGGGGTGCAGCCTCCTTGGGGGGTCCCACCCCCCCTTTTCCTGCCATCTTGGACTCCCCCCTTTAAGCCAGGGGCGCCCCATGCCCCCCCCCCCACCTGAGGAGGACAGGTGGGGGTTATTGCCCGATTTCCCCCCTTTTTGGGGAGGACTGGATGCCCCTGCCCCCCTGCTGCAGCCCCTCGCCTGCCCAAGGGCTGCGGGGGACCCTGTTTCTGCAACATCTGAACTTCCAGCTGCCCCTGAGATCACTCACTGTCCCACGGCCTCTTTGCCCTGTCCCAAGTTTGAGGGTTTTTTTTTGCTAGCAGAAGCTGTGGTGTTTCCTTCTCTGGAGGCCTTTTCCATGCTGTGTGAAACTTCCAGCTTTGTTTTCCTGCAGAGTGAACATTTTTTACTTCTAGAGAGGCTCTGGAGTGAGTCAAAGATGTGGCAGGGACCTTGTCACTTCCTCAGCAGAGGACTTTGCTTGGTTCTTGGCAGTATTCTCGGGGTAGAAGTTTGTCCAGGGGTGCCACCAGGGAAGGCAAAGTCTATCCCTGCGCCAGCAAGAAGAGTGTTTTATTTAGTGACTCCCTGGAGATTGGGCATGTTTTGGTGTTTGGACAGGAGAGATTTGGAAGCAAGAGGAAAGGCCCAGCAGCTTTGGAAGTGGAGAGCAGGCTGCGAAGTTGAGTTGCTGCGCTGTGGTCCCCTTAGCGCTGAGCAGCAGTTTTGGGGAGTAGGGGGAAAGAGTTTTAACATAGCACTGCACATAGCACATTCCTTCTGCCGCCTCAGTCTGGTTTTGGGAGCCAGAAAGAGTTTTTTTGGCTTTTTTTTTTTTTTTTCTTTTTTTCTTTTTCTTTGTCTGCACAGGTGTGAGAGGAGCTGGGGGATGAAACGGTGCCTGTGCCGTGGTGAAGATCCCCACACAGCCCCAGCCTGGGGCTTCGTTGTAATGAGTTGCGCAAGGCTTGCCAAGACACAAGAACAGACTGCAGCGTGGGCTTGGAGGTGGTTGTTGTCTGTCCAGGACAGGTTTACTCACTGTTTGGAAGTAGTCCTGGCTTTCTTGTGATTTCCGTCCATGTAGACGAGCTGGTGGCATGTTGGCAGACAGGATGACGTTGGCTTCATCTCCTCTCCGAGCGACAGCTTTGAGCAGCTTGAGGTTCTTGCCAAAGTTCCTGAAGTTTCGTGGCTGTTGGTTTTGGTGGATGAGACCTTTCCAAGCCCTACATTAATACATTATTTTTCCAGTCGGGAGAATAGCCGTTGTTGATAAAACCTGCTGAATCAGTAACCCCTGTGGCTCTCTTGTAGAGCAGGTTCTGAACGCTTTACCCAAGCACAAGTCTCTTCCTTAGGTTGCCTTACCGTTTTGCCCTAACTCCTCTCCAGTGAATCGTTTTATTTTACTCCTCTGGCAAGCGGGATAAGAGGTGGCAGTTCCCCTTCATTGCTGGAAGGGGGATTTTGCACCTTCCGTGGGTTTCACGCATGCCAGGAACAGTTGCAGGTGGTAATGGCTTGGGTTGGGAGAGCTTGGAGAAGTTCCTGAGCAAGGGGATTGCGTCAGCATTAGCGCAGAGTTTTATACTGGTTAATCCAGACAACTAGAAAATGAAAGGATTGGCTAACTGGTCTTCAAAGTAAGAGTTGGAAATCAAGGGTATAGGGTGTTTCCTCTAGGAAAAACACTTGATATTTCTCTTGCAAGGTGGAAAGCGAATAAACATATAAAGGTTTCTGTCTGCTGTGCTGCTGCAAGTTCCCCTTGATCATCTGTACCATCACCAGTGCAGGCACAGAATTCCCAGTTGCTGCCAGTTACAGGAATGGTCTCCAGCGAGCAGGGACGCGCCAGTGCTCGCCACACGCTCGGAGTGTAAACACCTCGTTGTTTGGATCTGTCCCTCTTGCATCATTGCAACTTGATGGCCCTAAATCTATTTTAGGATAATGAGGTGTCGTGTACTTTCTTGCTTATTTGTGCTGGGAATTCTCTTCCTTGGAGTTTTTGCTCTGCTGTAATTAAACTGCTATAGGGTTTTGTGATTATATTGACCACAGGTTGACTTTTCCATAATGCCTCTGCTTTCTTCCATTTTTCCCTTTTTGACCCTTTCTCACCATGTATTTATTGCTCCTTTACCTATTGGTTCTATCCAGTGAGCTTTGTAAAGTGGTTTTCTGACAAAACTTATAAAAATGAAAGCAATCAGTGGTGCAGCTCATTGGATAGAAGGATTTTGCTTGCTTAAACCATGCTTCAAAAATAGGTAACTTGGTTTGGTCCTTGTATTATATTTACCAAACTTTGTAGCTTATTGCAATTTATCCTCAATAACCAAGAGGCACCTTGCTTCAGAGGTGCAACATGTGGTTCCTGTCACAAAATAAAGATGCATTTAAGAGCAAGAACCATGCAGAGCAGAGTAAAGCAGTGCTGTGTGTGAAGTGCCTGGCTGTGCGAGCTGTTAATCGGCATCTTATTCTCTGCTCTTCTGTGAAATTAATTTACGGTGCTGCAGTTTGAGGTGAGAACTGAAGTACTTGACTCCAAAGACAATGTGAAAAGCAGTATGAAGGAGAGGGCCACGGCAGCAAGGCATGCACAGGATCACAGGAGGTGCTGCAAGATAACGGATGCTGCTGTCGGTGTGGTGATAAGGGCAGCTGGAGTGCGTGGAATTGCAGAGAGCGTGCAGGGCAAGAGCAGGGAAACCCATCTGGCTCTTGGTTACGGAGGTGCTGTGGTTGCATTTTTGCTGCTAGGAGGTGCATGCACACCTGAAAGAGCGTGGGGAGGATCTCTGCAGAGCTTGCCAAGGGAGCTTTCCTGGGTGGTTCTTGCAGTGCAATAGTATCTGCGTCTTTTTTTATTGCTTCTTCTTTTTCTTTGCACAGTTTGCATATCCAATCTTGGCTGCACCCAGCCATGCTGTTTTGGCTGTTTAGTTGCAGCCTGTCACTGGGTTGGAGGGCTGGGCCTGAAGAGTGGGATCACAATGTGACCCTCTGTCCGTCGTCCACTAGGAGAGCTGCTCTCGCAGATGGTTCTCGCATTGCTCAGGATTTACAGAGCCTTGTACTTCAGGAAATGCATATATCTCAGGTTAGAGACAGTTTGGAGCCAGATCTGGATTAAAAATTGATCAGGGAGACTTAACTGATTCTGGATTCAGAGTGATTTTGAGGCTTGCTGGTAGTATCTAGCAAATGGTCTTGGGCATGGCAGTGTATCAGGTAATGAAGCGGTGACAGTTGCACTTCAAGTGATACCAGTCATCCTCTTACAAATACTGAGATGTCCCAAATGCCAGTCTTGAGCAAGAAGTGGGTTACAGCACACTCAAATGAATTGGAAGTGGCCTTTAGGCATGACAAGAACCCTCCAGGTATCTCTACAACATGAGTTAAGAATCAGCTGCTCAGAGCAAGTGTAGCTCCTGTAGATAAAAGAGATAGAAACTGAAGTGAGACAGTGCTCCTCTAGCGTGGAATGACAGGTTGGGAGTTTGTAAGCATGCTGGTTAAGATTTTAAGTGTTTGGTGATTCTTGTTGTTCTTTTGCTTTAAAAGAGGGATATTCCTACTGTTTGAACATTATTTCAATGACAGCTGATTTCTTGTTTGAGATTCCTTGCTTCATAAGGAGGTTCTACTCTATGACATTGTGCAAAATCTGATTAGCGAGTCGTATCCGGGCACCAATTACCTCCAGAAAAGCTCACGTCTAATACCTGGCAGCCTTACAAGCTTGCTTTTGAAAACATGCTATAAACCAGATAATCAAAATCGTAGCAAAATTAAATTAGCTTATTTTAACAGAGTGGATTGGGTCAAGAGTGTATTAAGCTGTGCAGCTAATGGATATATAGTGCTGCATGCTTAATTTGTTGTCCGAGGTGTTACAGGAGAATGTTCATAAATCCAATCTCAGCAGGATGAGAAGTAAACCCCCACTAAACTGATTAACTTGTGTCTTCCAGAACATCTGCCCGGAGAAGCTGTCACTCAGGATTTGCGCGTGCAGCTCAGGCTTGTTGTAAGCTTGTGTTCTCTGTGGTCCCCGATGCAACTGAATAAAATGGCATTTTATTCACAGGAACTCCTCCCATCACAAGCTACCCTTACTAATGCCAGTAATGTCTTGCAAACAAGTCTCCATCAGCATAGACACTATATGCCTTAATGCACCTCGCACAGGGACTCATCTTGGCTTAGAAAGAGCTGCACAAGGCAGTCTAGTGCAATGCTGATTGATGTTGTGGACTTGTCTTCAAGTGTGTTTTGGATCCGCGGGAAGCCGTCGCTACTCGCAGTAGCATCAGATAGAGTCACAGCCAATGCAAGCAAGTCCTGTAAGGGCTTCTGCCATGTGTGTGTGTTTTTTTTTTTTTAGTATGTGCTGGTCTTGACCTGTGGCAAACCTGTTGTTCCTGTACTGGCCTTTTCCAGACCAGAAACATGGTCTTGCTGAACTATGTGATAAATGTGAAATTCGATTGTAATGCCTGATAGAGGTAGGCTGAGGTCTCCAGTGCTTCTCATTTTGGGTTCCTGCCAGTTGTAGGAGATTGTTGCACTCATCTACCCAGTCCCATTTTGCTTTGATAAAGGCATAAAAATCTTACTGCTCAGCAGATACTGTTTCTGGGATGTCCAAGACCTATATTTAGCAGGAGCCTTCTTTTAATGACTATGTTTATCTCTGTTTTGATTTAGCTGAAACATAACACAGTTTTGGGTGGCCAGGAGCCCATAATCTTGTGATTCAGGTGTTGGATGTAGCACAGTAATCCTGGTGATGGTATTCATCTGCCGCAATTGCCTGTTGAAATTTCAAGGGAAACACAGAGGTAATTTGGTGCATTTATAGGTATTACAGATCTTATGCTAATAGAAAAATTCCCAAGAAGATAATTCACTTTTATTTCAGTAAGTTTTTACACTTTAATCTCTGTATCCCTTGTTAAACTTTCTCTTGCGATAATCTGATTCCAAAAAAAAAGTGACTTTGTATTTTATGCTCAAAAGAACTTAGTTCCATGTACTGGATTGCTTGGGAGAATATCAGGAGTGGTATTTTGCTAGGTTTCAGGTGCCAAGCCTTTGTGTCAACATGGAGTTACATCACCAAAATGAGAAATTGTTGAGCAAAGAACTGAGTTTCTTGTAAAACTGGTTATTCTGGGGAGCAAAGTTGTGCATAAAGGCAGAGATCATTGATCTGTAGATGATCGAGTCCAATATCTACCCTGATCAGCACTATATGCATGTCTACAGTTGAGTCCTTGGTCAATAGATGTTGACGTAGGGGGATAACACTTCAAGAAACAGCCGTGACTTGGGTAATCATAGAGCTTCAGTTGACTAGAAATGTGTGGCAAATGCACCTGATGCAAGGCTTTCTTCTCATTAAAGATCTTGGTCTCTTAAGAGATCAGCCTCTCTCAGAGCTATTGGATTTTGGAGCTGTTGGAACCATTACTGCATTTCTGTAAGACTAATTCTCTGTGGTTGTCCAGCCACTTGGGTGTTGAGGTCTTTCTCTGCCCGAGCTTATAGCTGCATTGGCAGGGCCTGTCTGTGCCTCAGATAAGAATCGCAGGTCTTCTGTTCTGAAGTTTGAGATTGCTCTAGAGCAGTAACTGGAATGTTTTCCTAAAAAATAGCGCAAATAATAAATTGCTTGGAGTTTTGCTTTGTTGCCTGTGCTGCTTTTCACTGCACTCTCTCTATGAACAGATTGTCTATGCAGAGCGACCGCTAACTGATAACAGCAGATCTTTGGCCTCCTATGGCTTGAAGGACGGAGATGTGGTGATCTTGCGACAGAAGGAGAATGTAGAGCCACGGCCTTCAATCCACTTTCCAGGTGAGCCGGAACTTATGTGAAATTCTTGATCTTGGCATCCAAAGGTGTTCGTCAGGTGTGAACTCTGTCTCCTTTAATACTCTGCTGGGCAAAAACGTTTGAAAATGTGAGTGGCTAGAAATGAGGCAGAGGATGTTGTTTTTAAATTAGTAGAGGGGTTTGCTACTTAATGAGTTTTTTATTCTTAAAAAAAAAAAGAAAAGAAAAAAAGAAAAGAACATGCCTCAGTTTTTCTGAGGAAGCATAGAGAAAGCAAAGTAGCTTGTTCAGAAAAAGTCGTGTTTTGCAAAGGCATGTGGATTTTCCTAAGACTGCTGATGCCCTTCCCATGCCATATAACGGTGCAATAAGATGCAGTCTGTGCAGCTCAGACTCATTAAAAGGCTGTTGCGACGTGTGCTCTGCATCTGTGTTGTGACACATACCCAGAGAAGCTGGATCTGAACAAACCCAGTTATGCAATGATGCATGCAAGCCAGGCTCTTCTAAATCCATAATGTACGATGGGAGCCCTGTGTTTGTGTTTCCTGCTGCAGTAATTTCTGGCAAATCCCTGCCGTAAAGGTATGCCTGGAAAAGAGGCAGTGATTCCTGGCTGTAGGAAGGGCTTGGGAGCAGCGGTGAAGGTTCTAATGCTCCTGCCTTCGCTGGAGGCTTGGTACCTGCATTGCAGGTCTGCAGAAATGTTAGTCTTGACTCTTTTTTTTTTTTTGATTTATTTTTAAATCTTTTCTGAGAGATTCAGAAGTGCCATAGAGACACTGGCTTAGCCTTGTGATCTCTGTGTGATATTTGCATTTGCGAAGCTGGAAGTAACTGGTCTGCGATTCAGTAAAAGCACTGCTGAAAAAGAGGCTGCTTATATAAATATATGCTAGCATTCCTAACCTAATAACCTGAGCACGTGGCAGTGTTTTGGTGAAGCCTTCCGACGTGGATTTGTAGTTAAAGACCTGTTCAAATATTGTAGCATTATGCCCTACTCATCCTTTCTGTGTCTTTTTTAAGCATGGCTGCAAATATGAAGTGACCTCTTTCCCCTCCAGGTCTGCCTAGGATAGACTTCAGCAGCATTGCGGTTCCTGGGACATCCACGCAGCAGCGGCGGCCACCAGCACAACCCCTCCGCCCGTCGCCTCCTGATGCGCCTGCCTTCCCTCAGGGTTTGGACAATCCAGCTTTACTACGGGAGATGCTGCTGGCAAATCCCCATGAGCTGTCCCTGCTGAAGGAACGCAACCCGCCTCTAGCCGAGGCGCTCCTCAGCGGAGACCTTGGTAAGTTGTTCTTTTGGTTTTTTTTGTCAGCATGAGATGGTTTTAAATCTCTTTGAGCTCCATTCTAATAAAAGGCAGTTGCAACTGTTTAACTAGCTGGACTGTTTGCTGGCAACACACTGATAAGGCTGATAAAAAGTACTAGCTGGAAATGCTGAACGCAAACTTCTCCCTCAGATGAGACCATGTCCAGCAACAGCTTTGCTTATTCTTCCCACCTGGCTTTTTGAATATTCTCCGTTCCCCACTATGAAAGGTCAAGTGGACAGATGAATTGTTTCCATGAGCAAGAGAAGCTCAGCTTGTTTTTTGTGTTAAGACTCCCCAGACGCACCAGTTCTCAGCAGTAGTGCTGCCCTGGCTGCATCCCAGAACTGCCCCAGACCTCCATAGGAAGCAAGATGTTGTAATACCAGTTGCTAAAGAAGAAGACTGCAGAAAAAGAGAGGAAAAGGGGTGTCTGTCCCATTGCTGAATGGTTTAGGGAAGAAGTACATGATTTCTTTAGGGAGCTTTTCCAATAGCAACACTGTTGCCAAGTTGTCACAAGTTGAAAAACTTGAAAGTTTTTATGTATTTTGGTCACCTTATAGCACAGTTAAATTACAGTATGGTGTCCTTCACTTTCCCTGCAGGCGAGTAGCTGATTTTGCTGCCTCATTCCTCATCTGATGAAACTTTGAACTCTGATACAGTGTTCTTTTTGGAACGAAGACGGAGTGGTTTCGGTCACTAAAAGATTGTTTGTCAACCTCTGGAAGCTAGGAAGCTATTTCAGTTAGGAAATACATCTTTTCCAGTTTGGAGAGTTGAAGGAAGAGGAGGAGTTTCTAGTGGGAGATCTTTCCCCCCACACGCACTTTTGAAGATATATCCTAATGATTTCTCCCTTAGTCAAATGACGCTACATGGGACCTTGCGTGGATGTGGTTGGCCTGTTGCATGTTTATTCTGACTTTACCTCGTATCCATTGAGTTAAAGATTTCCTTTGCTTTCTTAAGGTTCTTCTCACCTCTTGAGCTGTGTGTCTGTAGCTCAGAAAAGACATTTCTCGCTTTGAGAAGAATGTGCTGGTGTTGGCACAGGAAGTAAGCTCAAGATACCCAGAACTGGCTCATCTGCTAAGCTTTATTGCCTGCTATGCATATTAAATTTTGATTCAGGTGTGCAGTTTTAGTCCCAAATTGCTGCAGTGCAATGTTAGGAGAAGCAGTTTTATCTGGCAGCACTGTCAGCAGTTTGTACTTGGGCACAAATCCAATTCTGCCCTTACTCTAATGTCTGAATCCGTGCATATATTCTTGCCACATACTTGTGCTGCATGTGTTGCAAGCACATTAGAAGGCACCTGTTGCACTGAAGCCCAATAAAAAAAAATCAAAACATAAAATCAAAATGTAGGCAGTGCCTTCTTGAGCATGTAACAGACTTGGAGCCCAAGATCTGCTTTATGGGAACTGCATTACTTCAAGCAAAAGCACAACCTCTTGGGTTTACAGAACTTACTTTATAGCCAAATACTCTTGTGAATGTATGTGATGAGATTCAAGCATGAAGAAAAAACAGTAAGTCTTTCCCAAAAATGAGTTTCTAAAAAGCTGTGTCATTAGGAAGTGTGGCTAGATTTCCTGAAGCAAGTGGCCTTGCTTGCTCCTTTTGACTACAATAGTGGGAATTTAGCTTTAGGGATCACAATATCTGTGTTTTGGCCCATACTGTTTGGGTTTGAAGTAAGTGTTGTTAATCTATTTATGTATAATAATGTTGTTTCTGCTCTTTGCTGGATCTACATTTATTTTGCAGGGGTTGCTGAGTGAAAAGTACAATTATTTTTTGCAATTGCTTTTTGTAGATGTAGATCTTAGAGCTAAGAAATCTCAATTCTATCTCAGTGCTGCTGAGGCTCTTAACAGAGATGCTTTTGCTTCTTTGCAAACAGATGTAATAATTGCTGCATCTGTAAAATGCTTTGGTATCAACAAGCAACAAAAAAAACCCCACAATATTACTGTTATTGTGCCTGTTCTCTCCTCAGTGAAAAAGAGAGGTTGTCTGAAGACTTCTCAAAATGCTTGTGTGTGATTCAGGCTAGAAGCTGGTGTTCAAATTCTGCTTTCAGAATTTCTGCTCTGGGTATAACTTATCTGCTGTTTTTGCATGTGTGCTCTCCAAGTGTCGTGTAGGCAACACATGCTGCAGGCGAGTAACAAACTGTGGTTTTAATAATGCATCTTTGTAAATAGTGGTGTTTTCATATTTTCAGTTTTTCTTTTATTCAAAAAAAACACACGTGCAAGGAAATCTACTCAGCGTCACTATGGGTGTCAGGCACAAGGAGAAATAGTTCTACACAGTTTTTTTTGTTCATTTTCACAGGTTCCCAGGTTTGTGACCAGTCCTTTGGGGGTCCATCCATACTGGCTTCAGTGGAAGCCTTTTGCAGCTGTTGCTCATTCTATCCCTGAGTGTGTGTTGGCATTAAAAAAACAAGCAACAAAAAAGCTTGGTATGCCAGGAGTTGAATTATAAGAGTAACTTCCAGTAAAAAGCATTTCTTTATCTCTTTGTTACTGCAGAGAAGTTCACCAGGGTGTTGGTGGAGCAACAGCAGGACCGAGCCCGGCGGGAGCAAGAGAGGATTCGACTCTACTCAGCTGATCCTTTCGATCTTGAGGCACAGGCCAAGATAGAAGAAGACATAAGGTAGCAAGTCAAAGTCACATACAGGCTCTGGAGGTCTTTAGGGAACTCTTTTTCACAGGGAACTTCCATCCAGCCTGGTGCTTTTTCCCTGAAGGACACAAGAAAATGTGTTTAGATGTTGCCCTAAGACAGATATTTGCTTGTGGGGAGTTGTCTGGGGCTACCTTTGCCTGTGGGAAGTTTGGGAGCCAGGAATCTACAGGCACATTCCATCCTTGTAGATAAATCCTACAGAGAGCATGAGCTGCAGCAGTGCTGCCTGGAGGCTGCTGGGCCATGCCAAAATTTGTGGAGAGCACAGACAAAGTGCTTAGCAAAGATGTTCTTGAGGGATGGTGTTTAGGTGCCTTAGACATCTCTGAAAGTTGAGAACTGGACCCTTGCAGGTGTCTCAACCCAGTTCTTTGCACAGCAATGTGGTATACTCTCTCTCACTTGTTAACTGTGTTTTTTGTACTTCTGGCTAATTCCAGACTCTGAACCTCACTGCTGTCAAAAGAGTCATTCTAGAGAAATGATATTCTGCTTGTTGACATTTGTTCTTCCTTTCTGTCTTCCAAATGTAATTGCACGGGGCTGAGCCTTGACTTCTTAAATAGACTGATAAATCTTTGAGTCACAGCGTGGCTGGTGTGTTTTTCCTGATACAGAAACATCTGTCTTATATGGGCTTGTAGTTGGTCATGACCAAAATTCATTTGTGATAAGAAAGTGAATTTTTGCATTATGACTGACAGGGTGTTGCTGCAGGATAAATGATTACCATTTATGCGTGTTATTTTTTTGCACTGCTATTTAGAGATAGCAAAATTCAGAGGTGCAGGAGCGCTTTTCTTGCCTCAGAGATGGAGATTTGGGAGGAATGAATATGAGGTCCTGAAGGTTGTGCAGCTGCGACAGAACAGTTCGGTCATCTTACAGTCCCCAGATATCACACACAGCCTTTCTGAGCCATCTTTCAATTTTTACATGTTTCATAGTGGAATCAATCTCAAGCAGAGAGAGAAAAAGGAGATAATACTTTTAACAAGAGGCTTAAATTGAAGAACAATCACTATAGTAGATCCTATTTAAGCATAAATATTAAGAGACAGTATAATGTGTGATTCTTCAAGTTGTTTCATGAGTATCTGAAGGCAGAGTGGACTAGTGGCAGCATAGCAGGATGCTTTAGTTCCCAAGAGAAACAGATCTCTGATTTTGTGTGTATTGGATGCCTGCCTTCTTCTCAGCCCCAAAGAAACCCTATCTACTTGTCTCGTTCTGGAAAGGTGACTCCAATCTACATAAAGGCAAGAGAACAATTTAGTTCCTGTCCCCTACTGAGGGAGAAATCAAAGTTTTCAAACCTAGAAGCCCTTTTTTTTCTGGATAGATGAGCTATATCAGATGCAGTCACTGCTGACCCCATCGCTGTGAAGATTATTGCGAGGCCAGGAGTGGGGTTCTCGAGCCTGTCTCCTGTAGGCTTGTATTTGCAGCGAGGGCTTGTGATCATCATGGTGGTGTCCTCTGTGCAGATTTGTTAATCTCCTTCTATCCTCATGCCTGCAAAAGACAAGATGCCAGGGATGCGCTGGAAGATTTTTAACGCTCAGCTGCTGTGTGGGATTCCAGCATTGTAGCTACTGGCAACATCTTCATCATGTGCACTTGGTGCTTTATTTTAGAGTGACTAACAAACATGCGGTGTTTCTCCCACCCGTTCTCCTGTACAACTCTCTGATGACAAGGAGAAGTCTGGGAGGTGCGAGTGTCGTGGGTACTGAATGCTGTAGTGCGAGTTGTGAGACCCTGGAAGGAATGGTGTTCCTTCCTTCTGGGAAGTGATCTGGTATCTCTGGATTGAGATGATCACTGCTAGCAATCCTTCCTGCTAAGGCTACGGTTAGCTAATGAAGAAGTCTGTGGTTTAAACAAGTTGTTTGTAACTTGATGGACTTTAGTGGGTGGGATTACTAGAGCTGTCTGCAAGTCAAAAGGATGCTCATGAAATTACTGGTTTGCTGGAAGGAGATCTGTTTGGGTTTGTTTTGTTTGTCTTTTTCATTTGCCATTATTCTCCTTTTAAATATAGGCAACAAAATATTGAAGAAAATATGACAATAGCAATGGAGGAGGCTCCTGAGAGTTTTGGTCAGGTGGTGATGCTGTACATCAACTGCAAAGTCAATGGACATCCTGTGAAAGCCTTTGTTGACTCAGGTGAATTGCCTACATCTTAACTTCTTGCTCCATACCCTCCTTTGGCTCATTGAGGGAGACAGAAAACACTCCACAAGTTTTCGCCTGAAATATTTTCTTTCATAGGAAGCGTGATGTTAAAGTTCATTATAGTTTTTTTTCAAGCATCTAATTAAAATCTGAGAGTGTTCTGGATGTTTTGAAAGGCTAACAGAGCAAACTGTTGAGATGCTTTGGGAAGCACTACAGATGAGTGATTGAACCCCCCTGGGATCAAGGCTTTGGATGAAATTTCTGGTATCTGCTGGTTGCAGTGCTAGAAAGGTCCCTGCCAAATGTGTGCCTTCAATTTGCAGATGAGGTAGATTTTTGCTTACCTTTAAAGCTGTTCTTTCCATCCACAGCTTTAAAGAGAAAGTACTTGGGTTATTCCAGCTCAACAGCAATACGTACTTTATCGTCAGTGCTCATGTCTGGGCATACACATGGAATAAATTAAGCAGGAAGATTTGTAACTCTTCTCTTGTTGGTAGGTGCCCAGATGACCATTATGAGCCAAGCTTGTGCTGAAAGGTGCAACATCATGAGGCTGGTAGATCGGCGGTGGGCTGGCATTGCGAAGGGTGTGGGAACACAGAAGATCATTGGCAGAGTGCACTTAGGTAAGCGCAGACCTGCTTCTTGGGGCAGCTTTAGTGCCATTTTGACTGCTTCTGACTTAATACTGTGAATGATAGAAACTCGCACAGAGTGTTTAAAAAAAAAAAAAAAAAAGGCATTGGATGTATGTTCATTTGACTTAGGCACAGTAATCTGTCTTCTGTCCAGTTTAGTGCTTTTCTTAGCCCTTTATCTTAACCCTTTAGTTAATGGGAGTTTTCAGCTCCTGCAGATTTTGATTCTGCCTGAAAAGTATTAGCCTGTGGGGTGGTAACTTATCTTCCTTGCCTTTCAGCTCAGGTTCAGATTGAAGGGGATTTCCTGGCATGTTCCTTCTCCATCCTTGAAGAGCAGCCCATGGACATGCTTCTGGGACTGGATATGCTTAAGAGGCATCAGGTAACAAGAGTTGTTTTGAAGCAGTTCCTGGCTCTTCCATGTCAATTGCTAAATGTGGCATAAATGCCATTCCTCTGAATTTCCTAGAATTTTTGGAGAGCAGTGGGTTATCTTCCAGTCAGTTGTGGAAGATGTAACCATGATGTATGTCACCATCCTGCATGGTGTCTGGCTGCTTCCTGAAATTTTTTTGCTCTGAACAGAGATGCTCAAAGCTTGGAAACAGAACGACTTGTTACAAATGAAGGCATCCGTGGGCCCTTGCCTATAGCTGAAGCTCTCGGCCTAACTTTGTTTTAGTGTCTGTGAGCTGTTCTTATTGGAAGTAAATTGTTTAACCTGCTGTTTTTCCTTTTTCTCTTGGAATCAGCTAGTTCTTACAAGGCCCTTGTGTCTTGGTGCTCTCCCGTAGTGCTCCATTGATCTCAAGAAGAATGTGCTGGTGATTGGCACCACTGGCTCGCAGACCACGTTCCTCCCAGAGGGCGAGCTCCCGGAGTGCGCGCGGCTGGCTTATGGAGCTGGGCGGGAGGACACACGATCGGAGGAGATTGCTGACCAAGAGCTGGCAGAAGCAATACAGAAGT
This sequence comes from Nothocercus julius, assembly GCA_013398735.1. NCBI lineage: Eukaryota > Metazoa > Chordata > Aves > Tinamiformes > Tinamidae > Nothocercus > Nothocercus julius. Next base: position 152,548 of record VZSV01000351.1, read on the forward strand.
CTGTAGAGGAAGCAGGTACCGCAGGGAACCCAGCTGGAATAATACTTGCCATAGTTTTCTTGCTCTCTGTCAGGATGTCTGTTAGCAGTCACTGCAAAGCCCCTTCTTTGCTTCTAGTAGATGTAATCTAATGTAATCTAATGCAGTGTCAGTGAGTAAATAGTGGAGGGAATGGTGCTTTCTTGCTCACGGCCTCTAATTGTGCCTCTCTATCCTGCAGTATAGCAGCATCTGTCAGCATGAAGGCATTTGGGGGTGCTTGCTGTTTCATTTGTGCTCTCTTTGCAACTTCCTACTACTTCTGGTCTCTTGGTCTTTGAAGATGTGGAGACAAATTAATGTCTCTGGCACCTATTCACCTGGTTCAAATTGTGGTGCTTAGCCAGGGATGTGAGTCAGCTAGGTGATATTTTAGTAATCGCAGAAGTACAGCATTGTGGCAACTTCTGTGACCTCGTTCTTAGCAGCTCCAGCATATAAAAACATGGGAACCTTAAGAGCAAGTACAAATCTCTGGTGGATAAGTAAATACCCATTTTTGACAGCTATTCTGGCTTTCCATGTACAGTGATCTGAAGGCACATCTGTAGCCAGTTGCTTAAGAGCTATATAATTCTGTAAAATGTGTTTACTTGCTGCTTATGCCCACTTATTTGCTCTGGGACAATACGAGTTCATGAGACTTTTTCAAAGCATTCCTGTTTCAGCACTTTTTTCTTAGCATTCTCCAAAGAACATGCTTGTGCCCCTGGAAGATAAATTGCTGCTTTTATTGAAGATTGCTTTGGCTCTAAATAGCTTATTTCCTATTCATTCAGTAGAGGCAGCTGAATCCACATCTTAATGCATGCCATCTGCTGGGTGTAGGTGCTCTACAAAAATTTTCCCTCTCTTACAGTTTTGTTCCTTGTGCCTCCAGAAGCCATAGGCTGCATAGCAAAGTTTAGTTGAGATCCCAAAGAGCTGAAAGCTGAGCTATTAACCAAGCTGTCTGAAATGTGGATTTTCGTTTTAACTCTTTATATGCTTCTGATTAAAGGAAGTCTTCAGTTTTGTGTTTTCCATTCTTTCAGTGGAATGGTGAATAGCTCACAAAGTGTGCTCCTTAGGCCTCCTTCAAAACTGAGAGAAAGGTAACACTTTGTATGCATTTGTTTCAAAGGGAAGCTGAGTTTGGAGTTTCTCCTACCTTTTCCTTTGAAAGCATGCAGTAAACTGCCTTTTCCCACAGAAAACCAAAAAGTCTTTGCTGGGTTTGTTTGTAAGCTGGTGGTTTTTGATTTCTTATTTTTATTGCTGTCTTTTATGACTAGTGAAAACACTTGTCCATATTTAAAATTGAAGATTTGCACAGTTTCTTTTATAATGCATTTAAGTTTTTCTTTAATACTTGCTATCTATAGTCCAAAAATTTACAGCAACTTACTTTAAGGGAGAAGACGAGACTGTAGCCATTTGTCCCTTTGACTTGTTTTTCTTCCGCTCTTAAGATTGTAAGATTTCCAGGGCTGCAAAAACCTCCAGAAGAAGGCCTGCCTCTAAGGAAGCAGTTCAATGACTCATTGCATGCTTGACTTTTGAAATCAAATTTGAAGGCTCGTTAACTCAAGCTGCAGCAAATACAGAAATGCAGTGTAAAAGAGCTTTAACCTTGCTGCTGTCAGCTTTTGACATACCTAAGGGTCAGACTTGGTTACTTGAACTAGTTCCATGTAACCTGCAAGAGAAAAATGTAAACTAGTTCTCCCATGCAAATTCCGAGCTTGATGCAGACAAGGCTGGGGTTTTTTGGTTGTGTGGGTTTTTTTTGTTTTTTGTTTGTTTTCAGTATCTTGACATTTAAGATCATCTTTGTTGAACACCATGGTTGGATTTGGTTGTCATCTGAAAGGGTGCAATAAAAAACAAAAACCTCCTAGTCTGAAAAAA
>VZSV01000351.1:155544-169238 GCA_013398735.1 Nothocercus julius
AAGGGCACTGCACCTATTTGCAGCTCAAGTATTTTCCCTAGCATAGGGAGGAGTTTATCCCTACCAGTGCCCTTTGCAGAGAAGAGCTTGTTTCCAGCTTTAGCTGGATATTTCCTTGACGAGGCCATGATTTGACTCCCATAGCTGCCCTGTGAGAAGGATGACAATGAGGATCATGCTGAGGAGCACTTGGCAGAGTATCAGCTACTTCTGCTGTCTAAATGACTATCATCTCTTGACATATTTGACTGATTAGACCCTTATTACAGACCCAGTGAATGAAAGGACAAGTCTGCTCCCTCTCTAAAGGGTTGGTTTTGCAGGAGAGAGCATGAACATAATATCACTGTGTACAAAGAGGAAAAAGAAACCTCCTGTTTTCATTTGTATCCTGTGTCGGAAGCCTTTTTACCACCCTTATGGAAGATGAGTGGTCTGGAAATGTGCAGGATGATTCTGGCTTTTTAATACTTAAATTTGGTCAAGTTGTTGTAGTTGCATAACACAAGATGTGCAGCCAGTAAAACGGATGGATGACTTCGTGCATCTGCTACTATATTTTATACCAAAGGGTATCTTTCAGAGATGCTGTATCGCAGTGTATAATGCACCATCTTTATCTAACGAAGAATAAAAGAAACAAATACCTGAGGCGGAAAGGCAGATTCCTTCCATGGTATCAAACACAGACAAATCTAGCTGTACGTATGACACGGTTAGTCAGCTGTTCCCAGTAAGCCTGTGTAGCTGTTTAAGAAAATAAAGAAATATTTTTTTTAAAAAGTAAGACTTAAGGTAAAACACTGCTGTATTTTTAAGACCACTGAGTTTGGAGGCCTATGAGAAAGGAGAGGGAAGTGATAAAACAAATCCCACAGGGCAGAGCATTGGATAGTGAACATTTGGCCAAAGTAAATCCTACACACTTTAATAAAAGTGCATGTGCTATTGCAGCAAAGGCCATACTAGTGTTTCAGTGAAAGCATGAGACCTGATATATCTGCATAGACTTACTAGCAAGATAAGTTCACTTATTTTTTCCTGATAACCAGTGTTTGGTGCTATTGACAAAGATCTGTAACTCATCTGTTCTCCATGCAGAGAAGGAGACGATGAGTTGTGTTTGACTTCTGGCTGTTGCTTTGCTTGTTCTGCTCTTGGGCAGCGGTTTCTTTTGGGGATGTCTCTGACATCTTTCACCCCAGGCTCTTTTTCCTTCCATTTGCAGCAAGCTGATGTCTGCTTGGGTTCTCCTGCATACAGCAGCACAGGACAAGGCAGTAGAGCAGAACTGGGGACTGTGATGTTGTCTCGGGTCTCATTTCCCTGCAACACGGCTCCTGTTTGTTACCTTCAGTATGGAGGCCAAACTAGTATGGAGCTAGATGTGTGCCTTTTGCCACATGTATTTTATAAAGTGTATAAGTGCACCCATGGAGCACTTTGAAAGTGCATATAATACAAAACAGCATTTAAGTTGTCCTTTTACAGAGAGACTTTTTGATATGATGAATTGAACTTGATGAATTTTCCAGACACAACAGTGGCAAGCAGAGCTTTTTCAAAAAAAAAAAAAAAAAGGGGGGGGAGAAATGGGAAGAGCTCCTGCTGCCCAGAGTGCTCTTTATAGACAGCTGTGGGAGGAAGATGAGAAACTGCAGGACGATAACCATGCATGTTGTGTGTGCTTTGAATGTTAATGCAAATTTGCTGTGTTTGTTTCCTAATCCAAACAGAACATCAGAAGCCTTGATGCATGTAGTGTGTGTTTACTGCAGCTGGAGTGGGCCACAGACCAGGTATTTATAGCTGTCAGTTTATAAACTTTCACTTCAGATGAAACTTCACTTCACCTTCAGACTACCAGCAGCAGGGCTGTCCTTGCTTTAAATTATACTGGGGAGAAACTCACATGGTGTGGAATTATCAACTCCTTCACTTAAGAATGTCGGAGAAAGATCTGCCTTGCTTGAGCAAAGGCAATGAATTTATGTGAATTTCTTAGGAAAGTTGGAACCCTTCCTCCATGGGCCTCCACATCTTTTCTGCGCTCTCCAGGCATCACTCGTTTATCTAAAGCACTTCTGGTTCCTTAACCTGAAATTGTGTTGAGAGGAGACAGCAAATTTCTGAAAATTACTTGGCAGTTCAGGGCAGTCATGCACAAAATGGACCAGCGTGAGATGCTGCTGATAACCATATGTCCTAAATCAGATTAAAGCAGATCTGCTGAACCAAAATGTCATTGCGCTGTTGTATGGAACTATCTATTGGAAACAGCATCCCAATTAATGCAATAGAGCAGGGGTATGTTACAAATCATACCCCCTAACCCCCAAGTCACCAGTTACAAGTTTTTATGTGACAAGCAAGTGTAAAGACTTTAAAAGGTAGGGAAGTAGTTGGTGATAGTAGACTTTCTAATGGCTTTACTCATCAGATGCTGCTCAACCTGTAATGGCTACATGGGCATAGTTAAACAATTTAACTAGTTACTTTAGGAAAAAATAGTAGTGAATTGTGTGCATGAGCTGCCATGCATAGCTATCTGATCTGAAGTGATCCAGGTAAGTCCTGATATTACTAATTCCTATACTTTGAAAATCTTGCACTCTTTGCGGAGCATGTTAACCTGAACATGTCTGAATTACATGAAAATCTGCTAGACAGCTGTCTTTCACTTTTAAAGCATATAGATTCCCAGAATTGTTGGGGTCCTGCAGTTAAAATTTCCAAGATTGCCCACTTATATGGAAAGTGCTTCAACAGAGGCTTTTCTCCAAGATGCCAATTGGCAGGTAGCTTCTTTCTACACAACAGCGAGCAACATTAACTTAGAAACAAATAGAGTGAGTGTCAAGTATTTTATATCAGCGATTGCAGTTCAAGCTGGCATAATCTCATGAAGGATGTTTGTTGATCTCTAAATATCTTGCTTTGTAATCACTGCTTACCTTAAGATATCACAGAAAAATGCAAAACAAACAATTGCTCTGACTCCTACTTCTCTTCACTGTCATTGTCACGTCTGCCCTGCTATTCAGGTGAAAAAAAAAAATGTTCCTTGACTTGTGTTCTCATTTTAGGCAAAGGCTATGGCTAAAAGAAAACCTAAAGTTATTTAAGCTTCAATAATCCACTGTGTAGCATCTGTGAAGCCTTCCTCTAAAAATACTGTGTACTTGCATGCTGCTGGAGTATCTTTTCTATATCATGAAGTAAAGCATAGATCTTGCTCTCCTTCAAAAAATGGCTCTTGAAAGTGAGATTCTGGGTTTTCATTAACATCTTCAGTGATTCTAGATAGATTTGCTCACTTTGAAGTTTAAATTTCCTCTAGTTGTGAGATCTCCAAGCACCTTGGAAGTGGCTTCTTGTGTCTTTTGCTGTCAGTAGTTAAATGTCTGCAGCTGGAATGTAGTTGCTGGACTTGCCCTTAGTTAATAGCACTCTAGACAGTCTGACAACTCTTAATAACTAATAACAAATAGAGTGGTGCTCTGCTGAATAATTTCCAAATGGACATGATGTGCCAAGCTGATATGCAAACTATCCTTTTAGCTTATATTCCATAGATAAAAAAAACTTGGAAAAAGATGGTCTCATACATCTTAACTGCTACTTTCTCTTTTTCTCTATACATAGAGAATAGTGACAAAGAAACTACCTCACTGGAAAAGCCCTCATTACCAGCTTCTGATGGGTTTCAAAATCCAGTCCAGTCTTCAGAACTAAGTTCCAAGATCTGTAATCCCACAAATCAATTACTTGATCGTTCCGTCTCTGCCCCTGCTTCAATTTGCTCACCCATATCTAGCCTCGCAGAGCCTACTGATCCTAGAGCCATGAAGTCTTTGGAGCCTTCAGGTGAATGCCAGATATCCCCAGAAAAAGAATGTCCTCTGCTATTACGGCATCTTTCCAATGACCATTTCCTTCAGGCAGAGGAGGTAACCTGTGGCAGTCCAACTTGCCTTTCACAGAATACATTCAAAGAAACATTTGCTGACAGTCTAAAGGAATGTAATGCTAAAGAACAAGGCCATGGCCAGGAGCCTCCTTTAGAAGTAACACCAGGAAACAGCTTGGCTGACACTGCTGCTAAGCATAGGCAAAAGAAAGAAGTACCAGAACAGGAAGAACAAAAGAACCAGCTTCCCGGAGATTATCAGATGTGCAAAGAACCAGTGAATGAACATCTGGAGAAACAAAAAGAGACAACTGACCCAGAATGTCCTTGCAGTGTTGGTGGGGTTGAGAAACCTGCTGCAGAAGAGGAGCATTGCAAAGGCATCCATCCAGAAAACTCCCCTGCAGAAATGAGAGGAAATGGACTAGAGAAAGCAGGGGTCTCCTGCGTGAAAGAGAGGATTCAAATGTTGGCGTCTTGTAGCTGTACGCACACGGAAATCTTCATGGAAATAGATGTGGCTGAAAAGTCTCTGGCTGGAGTGCACAGCTCAGCAAGCAAGCAGGAATGGCAGGCTGAGAATGGAAGTGTATCTGATGTAAGCTTGGATCCTCCTTGTATGGAGGTGGAGTTACTGAAGTCTGACTCCTCCTTGAATGATCCAGTTTCCACCTGTGATGTGCTGCAGTCTGAAGACACCAATGAAATTTCTGCAAAGTATGAGTTGCCTAATTTAACCTCTGAAAATAGCTCTTACCCCTCCAGCATCCATCAGCTGGACAGTGACCCAGGAGCATCCTCAGAAGAGTCATGTGTGTCTCTCACATCAGCCTTGAAAGAGCTTCACAAACTCTTGATTATCAATCGCAAAGGAGATTGTAAAATCGTCACATCTGAAGAAGTCTCTCAGTTGGAAATGGCTCACAAAGAACAAACAAACCAGGAGGGGCTTCCTGAAGATAAGCATGAAGATGTAGATCGAGACAGCCAGGAACAAAGTTGCTCCTTCAGTAAGGAGAGCTCTGAAGATAGAAATGTGGAGCAACAACTCGGGGAAGCGCATCATGACTGTGGAGCAGAAAACGTTTGTGTCGCGTGCATCAGTCGCACACAGTCAGCTGTCAGAAAAGATGTTATAGAGATGCAGAAGCTTTCAGGTAAGAGTGATCTGATCACGCTGAATTCTGCCATGACATCTGCTGACCAGCAACAGAGCTCTGGGCAGACAAATATTTTAGCAGAATGTGATAGGAACCCAACAAATCTGACTTCAGAGCCAAATGCATCTCTTTCTGCTAAACCTACTTTGAATAAAGATGTGTCTGAAGATACTCAGAGCTTGCTCATGGGAGCACCTGGGAGAAGCAGCACCTCAGCTCCCAAAGGTCCATGGCCATCATGGGGGCTTGAGGAACCACTGCTGCATCCACCAGCTGGCTCTTCTGAACTCACCTCTGTTGCTTCTCCACCACCCACCTTCCCTGTGGCCGATGTCAGTCGGATCCTCTCCGCTGGTTTTACCATGCGGGAAGCTCTTGAGGCTTTGGAACAAGCAGATGGAAATGCAGACCTTGCTCTTCTCATTTTGCTGGCCAAGAGTATTGTTGTTCCTACGTAACTGCAGATAAAGTAGCTTACTGGAGTGTCTTATCCAAATTATACATCATAACACACAAGCAGAATGTTGAGCCAGATTTTCTGAATTATTTGCACCCAAAGTAACCTGTCTCTTCTGTTTCACTTTTTAGATTTGGCCTTTTAAAAGAAAGCAAATATCCTAGCATTGTGTGGACAGGATAGTTTTTAATTCATATGATGCATACTGGGTTAAAATTAATGTTTTTATTTAAATGTACAAGTTTAGAATTAAAGTTCCAAGGTTACAAATAAAAAGCAACAGCCATTAAGATCACTGCTGCCGCCCTGTCCAGCACAAAACCACTTGCAAAGCAAATTGAATCCATGCACATGTGCGGCCGGAGGCAGGACGAGACGTCTGCACCAAGTGCAGGGCGACGCAGGCGCAGAAAGGAGTTTGTCCCAATGGGCTGTGGATTTTGAACCATTTTTAGCTCTCCTGTGCTTTATAACCCAATGTCCGTCTGTGATGCTGACAATTACAGTAGCTACTGAAGGTAGCTAGATGCTTACAGGTCTCAGGCTGTTTAAAGCTTTGTGAGTGAGGTGGAGAGTGGTTTATTTGTTTGTTAAGCATGTATTTTTGGTGGTGCACACAGGAAGCTGATGCCTACTTTTGCCAAATCCTTTGTGCTATTGGGCCAGCATGTTAAAGTTTACAATAGGGATAAGAAGGGAAGGGATAGAACTTGGTGCTATCACAAATGAGAGATGTAGTAACTTCTTTGAAGATGTGCAGGTGTTAGATGTCAGCATGGGGAAAGGAAAGAAGGGGATATTTTCCAGTTTTCTAGCCTTGCCCAAATGATATCCCCCTCCATATGAAAGAACAAACTCACCCACGTAAGGCAAGTATTTACTGATGAACTTGCTAAACAAACAGACTGTGTGTGTTACAGTTCTTGTCCTCCCCTGTCTGTCTGTCCCCCTCCTGCCCCTCAAAGAAAAAACTCTGTTTTAGAAGATGCATTTTCTGTGCTGAGCAGATGTGTGATTAGAGAAATGCGGGGGGGAACTGCTTTGCACTAGTTTATCTCAACGACTTGGGGATGAACAGCCTCTCCACTGTGCAAACGCAAACTGCAGGAAGTTTTCAGTGGCTTGTGGGGTACCAGTTTAATACCTCTTCAAGGGCAAGGGCTCACTGATAGGGTTCTTGAAACAAAAGCACTGCTGCATTTAGTTTCTGCATTGCACCCGTCGTGGCCTTCTGGGACGTCCTTGCTGAGAAGCCCGCCTGAATAGGACCCTTCGAGTCTCTGCTGTAGGAACGCCTTTCCAGGTGCTTCTTCCTTTTTTTGAGGGGGGTTATACTATTATTTGACGTTCTGTGCAGCTCCAAAATACTTCTGGGGTTGGGAAAGGTAAGGAAAGCATGGCTGAAACACAATACCAAATCTGAAGTAGGAACTTTGACTTAATCGTACTTGCACATCTCAAGTGGCTTTGTGTAAAATGTTCATCTTTTGCATTGAACTACACCTGAAGCAATGACTCAATAGCAGCTGAATGAAAATCCAATGTGTTTTGTTCATGGTTTTCATTTGTTAACATTTTATCAGCCCTGTTCCTGTGTTTCTTTTATGTTTGTTTTCCCTGTTGCTTAGCAGATCTGCCTATGTGTATGCTAGGCTTTTTCACATGGGGATGGCATTTAAGACCACCACAACTTTGGTTTTACATCTAAACCTGTAGGAGTTTCTGAGGTTGGTGATCAGTGGTTTTCAGATTTTCTTAAGTGCTTGAGTAGCAATAGATCATTTGGAGCATAAAACAGCTTTAAGGCATTCCCCTGTCAGATAGAGCTTTCCATAAAGTGCAAATGCACCACCCGGGTTTGGGGGTCCTGAATGCACTTGGCTCATCCCACCCCTCATTATGCCAGCAGCATGTTTGTGTAGGAAGCAGTTTGTGTTATAGTTTGGGAACCCCTTGCCCTGAGCAATATGAAGTATCATCAAGCTTAACTTGCGTTACTGAGGCAGGACTACAGCTGCTTCCTCTCTGCCTTGCAGGTGGTAGAAGTTGCCCCTTGCTGAAACTTTTAAACATCCAAATCCAGAAAAAGCCCCCCTTCTGTCAAGGATGTGGGGTGCTGCAAGAGCACAGACTCCTCAGAGCTCTTGCTGACAGATTTGGGAAATAAGATACGCTAGTAGACACATCCCTACTTTTATCTGTTTCACTATCAAAAGCAGCAGCTAGAATGAAGCTCCCAGGACTCAGATACAGAGCATCCTCTGTCTAAACAGCCAGTACCTCCTCCCACTTCATTCCGCAGGTCTCAGTGAGGTGGTCCTTGGAGCAAGGCCTTGTTGGGAATGTGGGGTCAGTGTGCTGAACACGACCAGCTGCGCAGCTGCCCTCGTAGATATCTGCGAGCTGCATTTGCACCCTTAGCCTGCAGGTTAATTTACTGCCAGCTATTTACAGCATCAGATGTTAGCCAGTCAATGTTATACCCTTTTCATAGTTACATGTAATGCTTTTAGAAGCAATTAATAGCTAAATGAAATACAGCTGCTTTGCACCAAACTGGTTAAAGTTTCTAGTTTTACAGCCACATTTACTTAGAGACTGCATATACAGAATTATGTAAAAGCTTTAGAGCATCAGCCAGTTTGCTTCAATAGTCAGTTTTGTTCTTCGTCAAATTTGATTTGTTTTTGGAATCTACCCTTCTGCCAAAGCTTTACTGAAATATTTATCAATACTGCCAGAATTTCCTGAGTAACTTTTTCTGTACTGCTCGAAACAGAAGCGTGACCCCCCTCAGTTGATTTTTTTTTTTTTTAAACAAATACCAATTTTATAAAGTTAGTCCAAGCCTGGTGATTTATATCTCAACTTCACAGAGCCTTGCTTTGAGTGAAAGGCTATGTGCTGTTAAATTAGAAGAAGATTTTGGCTTTTCAGGATCAAGATTTCGTGAAGTCCAAGGAAGTTCAGGCAGCGGTATTTATAAAGTTAAAATAAAACACTACAGAAAGTGTATGTAGCGAACACTGAATCCAGACATGGATTCTGTAGCACATCCTTAGTGCTCTATGTATAGGTTTTGCTCATGTTTACTCTCCCCAGGGTCTTTGTCAGTTTTTGCCATGTGTTTGAAGATACACCACCACCTCCCCAGCCTCTGCAAAGACCCCTAGCAGTCTAGATGGAGAAAAGAGGTCCCCTTAGGCTCCCATGCAGAGCTGGGACTGCACCTAGGTACTGTGATACACGAGATGTCTCGCTAGTGGTGCTCACTCAGAACCCACCTGGGAGATGATTCCCTGAGGGATAAAATGTACCCTGGACTAAAACAAGGATCTTTCTGCTCTTCTGATCCTCCTCATTCACCATTCTTCCAATGTATTAACTGTCACACAGCTTAGCACAATGATTCTTAGCATCTTCCGATGAAAAGTCTATCTCTAAAGCAGCACACACAAGCTGCTGCTTCAAGATGCCACTGCCTATGGGGACCTTTCTGGGTCTGTGCAGTTAGTTTCTGGATATTTTCTGAAGCCCCTGTGATCACGTACCTTCCTGTTTGTTTCTAAAATGTATTCTTTTCCTTGAAAGATACTGAAGGGATCTTTCAGCCTCTTGTTAAATGCATGTTTCTCTAAATTGGACGCCAGGTAATTTTTAGAGGTGAAGATACCTCTTTCTCTTTTAGAGAAAGAGGAACTTCTGGAAATCTCTGGACATTAAGTCTGACAAGAGGAAGAAATACTTCTTGGTGATGGTCTCTGGCATGTTTACTTGCTACTGAACAGAGCTGAGCTACACTGAATTATGGTGACAATCTCCATCTTTTGGTAACATTCAACTTTATACATAGACACTTGGTTCCCAGGACTGTTAACCTTGTACCCCTAGATCTGTTCCCTTCTTTCTGTCCTCGTGTCTCCCTCCTTCTAAAGTCCCTTGCTGTCTCCTTTCCTCAGAAGTATGCAATATTTAAGTATACTTGCTGAATGCTTAACTTTCAGAGGAGTTTTCTTTAAAACGCTAGGCTATTCACGAACAACAGGAGGAACAGATCCTAGAGGTTTCTTCACCAGACTTGGACCTCTTGCCAAACGGCTCCCCCTTAGAACTTGAACAGAAATTTAAAGAAGATAAGTCACTAGGTCTTTTGCCTGCCCCTCTCGGAGGTGGCTATGGGACATGGGGTTGGCTTGGTGTATACCGTTCCCTTCTGAAGTGTTCAAGAAATTTCTTCCTGCACTCTCTAGATCTAGCTTAGCCTGTAATCCAAATACAGAGTGGTTTGGGTTACTCTTTGACTGATGCTTTTTAGCTTAAGAGTTTTACAAACTCATTAAGGAACTTGAGGGAATCAATACTCAGGAATCCTAAAGCTGGTGTTGCATTTGTGTCATTTACTCTTCTGGGCTGAACATACTGCAGTTGTCCTTGCAGATGGTTGATGGGAGGAGTGGTTGTGTCATGAGATAATGGGATGTGGTTCTGCCCAAAGTAATACACACTTGATTCTCTTTTTGATTTTGTTTTTTAATATCGGGGGACTGTTTCTCAACAAAATTGATGTGTAAAAAATTTGATATTTAAGAAAAAAATAAAAACTTTATGATAATGTTGCTTGATTGGTCTGTCTGTCTATTCCTGGTCAACATTCCTGTACTGAAATCCTCCTCTGGCTTTTTTCCAAGCCTAAGGGAGTTTTGTATCATAAATGTTGCCATTTTGAACACAATGAACAGAAATCTAAGCTTAAAACGTGTTGTTTGCAAGAACTGAAAGCAGGAATGAGAAATGCATGAGTTTCCCTTCTACAGAGATAGGCTGCTGACTTGAAAGTGGAAGAGTGTTAGACTACAATACAAAATGTAGCATTTAAATTAACCACAGCATTGTGTTTGCTAGAAAGATAAATGAGTTGTTCCTCACACACTTTCTATGTCAGTATCTCACTTCCATATAGATTAGAAGTAATTTCTTGGTGTAAGGGTTTTTTACTTTTTGTTTTTTTTTTTTATTTTTTGGATGAGATGAGGAGGGACTAACCTTTCCTTGTGACATAAAACCCAGGCATTTACATGCCTTAAAAGCTTGTGGCAGTTTGTTTCAATTAAAAATAACTTAAAAAAAAAAAAAATCCTATTCCCTTAGCTATTTATAGAACAGGTACAAAAACTGATGCAAGGAGCTGTTTTGTTCTTATTGCCTAAAATTATTTTGAGCGCTCAGGCCTTGTCCATTCTGCGTTACATGGAGCTCTCTTGATACTGCATGCAAATGCAAATTAATTACACAGTTATGCTTGCCTTTATGTTTAGGATTGTCCTAGTCTATCTGAATTGGGGTTCTTGGTGCTCTTTAAGTCTGCCAAAAGAGGTTCAGACTCTTGGAATTTAAAGCTTAGTGCAGGTTGTTTTGTTTTGTTTATCTTTCATGGACCCCTTGGATCCATAAGGGCAGCACTAGGGCTGCCCTTGCAGCTCTACTGTTTAAATACCACAGCTTGAACTCACTGTGATTCGTCACATGGGTGTGGAAGATGCACTGAGGCAAACGTTGCATTATACACCCCTTTGCACCAGAACAGTCTGGCCAATAGTCAACAAAAGACACGCGACTTAAATGTGACTCAAAAACTCAGCCATGTCAGTGACACTGGTCCACTGTCTCACTGCTTCTGCAGCCCTGCGCTGTTAGCATGTTCCTTGTGTCACTCTGCCTCCTTGGCACCCTTTGGGCCAGTCAAGCACCAGCATGGGATTTGGGAAACCCTGCCGGCCAGCCTGACTTCTGATTCACTTGGGCCTCGAGGCATTTGTTTGCTTTGCTTCCTCTTTTTGCTGATGATAAATGGGGCAAAGGATCCCCTCAGAAGCACACTGTGAAAATCACTGTGCTATTACATAATTATTGCTGACAGCAAAGCAGGCTAATTACAAGGTACTGTCATGGTCGTCAATAAAAAGTTATGCGAACAAGGATGTGAAAGGTTGGTAGCTCAAATTCCTCACAACAGCAGCTGCCAAAGGAGTAACTAGTTCCAAATTAGCAAATCAAAATGGAAAATACTTCAAAATCAGATGCTTGTTCCTGGCTGTGGAAATGCAGATGTGCTCCTAAGCCTGCAGCCACCCCCATGGTAATGAGATGCAGGACTTGCTATCTTCTCATGCTGATCTTGGGCCTACAGTTTCTTTTCCCCTTTTCTTAATCATGTTCTGATCCCCAGCTCTCTAGAGGAGTTATTTCTGCTCATTTTCATACTCCTCAGCAATAGCAAATTGTCACAATACATATGTCCCCTCAACCCTATTTCTTTTCTATTATAATTACGCTAGTCTTCAACTTTTTCATCCAAGTCTATCCTACTGTCTCCTGAAGCCTTTCATGTGCCTTTCTAATATCCTTCCTGAGTATTGTCAAACTTGTGTCCTATGACTAGGCTGGATAAGCTGTGCATTTTAGGAGGACAACATCTTGCGCTTGGCAATCTTTGCTACAGGGAGATATGATCCACCTTAATGATTCATTGTCCTGCCCCACCATTCTGTTATGCAACAAGTTCCTGATTGTTCCTGTTTTCATAAGCAGTATTCTTCGTGCTAACCCTAGACTGTACAAGCACAGCAAAAAGTCTTCTCTGGCTTCAAAACATCGGAAAATCTCATGGGAAAAGGACAGAAAGCAGGCTAGGAGAAGGGGGGAGCTGGACAGTACATCCTGAGTTTCTCTGGGGAGAATGGGAGCTGCCTTAAATGCTGGAAGCATATGTTCCTGCAGGAATTTCTAGAGTAAATCTGTAATTGTACGGTGGATGTTTTAAGGGATTATAATCAACTCGCTGGGCGCGGTAAATGTCTGCAATGCTCCCTGCTGTGCTGTACAGCCTTCCACAGCATGCGAGTGCTAAGTGTGGTAACGCAGAGGTGTGGAGAGAGGGGACAGAGGAACTGCAGAGTCACAGCTAGTAACAGCTTTGTACTCGTGTGGGGAGAGGGGCAAGGGCTCGGAGTAAAATAGAGACCTGGGGCGTTTAAAAAAACAGTGCCTACCATGTGTATTTTGATTGTAAGTATTCGACAAGAGAGGCCTTACCTTCTTCCTCATCTCTTGAGACATCAGCAGTCCGGAGCGCTGAACCTTGTTGGAGCTCACCTCTGCTGCTGCTGCTGCTGTCACTGCGGGGGGCTGAGATGGGAAATGAACAAGAGTTTTAGGGTTGGGCTCTAGCTGCCTTCCCTTCCCTGTGAGATTCTTCTGGCAACGGCGGGAAAAGGGCAGATTTGGTTGGGCACACTGGTTCTGCGCAAGCCCTCGCTCGGCCCACTCTGTCCCTGCCAAGACAGTATTTACACAGAGGGGTGGGAAGGTCTTTACGAAGGCTGCTGGCTTTTCCCTTTTTAACTGCTTTTCCTTTCAGTTTCATTTTCAGTTGTCAGGGTTGGCTGTCAACAAGGACAACAAGCCAGCTGCAAGGGCGAGGCCCCAAGGAGCACACGCTGAAAGGCTGAGCCCTTTACCTCAATCTTTTACTTATTTTGCCCTTTATTTCTTTATTTACCCCTACGTTAGAGCAGATGGGCTTCAGCCCTATGCCCTAGCCGTCTGCTGTGATGGGCAGTGGGACTTGTGTTTATTTTTATTTTACTGTTTTTGTTTGTTTTGTTTTTCCTTAACAGAGCAAAGTGATGGCATATCCCAAGCATCCGCGTTGCCCCATGTCCCCTCGCAGCACCCAACACCCCCCCATGAGGCCCACCTCACCCCACATCCCCTCACAAACCCCACAAGTACCTCCCTAGCACTCACCTTGCCCCACGTCCCCTTGCAACGCCCAGCACCACCTCCATGGCATCCATCTCGCCTCCAGCCCCCAACCCTCACGTCTCCCCATACCGCAGCCCCACCATGCACCAGATTCCCTCACACCCCACATCCCCTCATGCCCTACATCCCTCACGTCCCCTCATGTTCTATGACCTTCCCATATCCCCTCATGCCCCCTCACGCCCCATGTCCCCTCACACCGCAGCTCCCTCATCCCACAAACCCTCATGCTCTATATCCCTCCCAAGCCCCTCCTGTTCCCTCACCCCACGGCCCCTCACAAAACCTGAAGCTTCCTCCCTCGCGCCCGCCTTGCCCCACATCCCCTCACAACACCCAGCGC
>VZSV01000351.1:170053-183501 GCA_013398735.1 Nothocercus julius
GAGACCCCCCTGTCCGGGCTGTGGCACAGGGGACATCCCTGGGGACACCCCCCGCTTAGACTGTGGGGCACGGGACATCCCTGGGGGCACCACTGGGACACTCCCACCAAAGCCGTAGGACAGGGGCCACCCCTATGGACCTCCCTGCCGGGCCTATGGGGTAGGGGTCATCCTTAGTGACTCCTGTGAGACTCCCTGTCTGGGTTGTGCGGCAGGGGTTATTCTTTGGCACTCTCTCCTCCACCAAAGCGGTGGGTCAAGGGATATCTCTGGGACCCCCGTGCCAGGGCTGTGGGGCAGGGGACTAGGGAGTGCTCTGACAGAGCTGTGGAGTAGAGGACATCCCTTAGGGACCTCCCCTGCAGGGGACATCCCCTCTGTCTGGTGTCACTCTCTCCAGGGACACCCCCCCATTGCATCTGCTAGGGTTGTGGGGCTGGTCCTTGGGGCCCCACTGTGGCAGATGTTGGGGCTGGGGACACTTGGGCTACTCCACGCACTGAGAATGTGGCGTTGTGGACACCCTAGGGACACCCGACCACCACCTCTGCTTGAGGTACAGGGTGAAGGGACACCTTGAGGGACTCCTCTGCTCGGGGTGGTGGTTTGGGGACAGTACTAGGGATACCCTGTGCTGGGGGTGCAAGGCTGGGGGCATCCTCAGGGCTCTTTGTGCTAGTGGTGTGGGGCCAAGGACACCTCGTCAGCTCTGCTGGCAGTGTGGACGCTGAGGCCATGGCCAGCCCCCATGCGAGCCCTTGCTGCACTTGAGAGGGACCAGCCAACACAAGCCCTGTCTGAAGAAGTGAAGGGGTCTTGTTTCTCTTTTCCTCGCAAGTCTTGAGCGAAAGGAGGCTTTTAAGCCTTGCTGA
Source organism: Nothocercus julius (assembly GCA_013398735.1). NCBI lineage: Eukaryota > Metazoa > Chordata > Aves > Tinamiformes > Tinamidae > Nothocercus > Nothocercus julius. Next base: position 170,926 of record VZSV01000351.1, read on the forward strand.
CATTTCTGCAGTTACTAGGATTTCTCTTGCTTTGTGGAGTAGGAGTTCGCCCATGATTTTCAGTGTGTGTCCTGACACAGATCCATCCGGGAAAGCTTGTTGTAAGAAGCCTATCACGAGTCGATTCCCTGGACTATTAAGTGAGGGGTGGCCTGATCACACTTTTGGGATGCAGAGGGAGTATGCGAACCTTTCCCGTCCTTTCTCTCTTCTGTGTCTGAGCTTGTCCTCTGGTCTCACATCTCACTATCCTCTAGAAACTGAGGATGATCATCTATCTACCTGGAAATCACTAAATGTTCAGCCTTCTCCAAGCTCTGCTATGATGCTCTACAGTGCTGAACTAGCTTGCCTCAGTTTCCCCATAAGGAGAAGGATGTACTACTTCCCTGTCAGGATTTCTTGGATATAATTTATCTGGCTTCAGAAAACCCTTGGGGATCCTTATTTGGAAATACTATAAAATCAACATGGTGGCGATTTTAATTGTTATCATGCTTGAGTGAGAATTGTCATCTACAGCACTGCCAACACACCTCTGCCTTGACCTGGATTCATCCCTGCACGCTCTGGTCTTGGGCAAGCAGCAAAGAAACCTTTGGGATTTCTTAGTCCTACCTTGCTAGAACTTCTACTTTCCTGTTCAGTTCAGAATTAGAGCGATGAGGGAAATGCAGGAACTTACATGACACTTCTAGCTGACAGACCAGTTTGTACCATCCCAGCAAAACCAAATTCAGCTACATAGTGAAAGTCCTACACTGACACACCCCTACTTTTACCCCAGGATAGAGTTCTTCTTCCTTCAGGATGCTGCTCCCCTTCAGCTATGGAGTCACTTTTTTTTTTTTTTTCCCCAGCAGTCCCCTATCTGATTTCAGCCCTCAAGTCCCTGAAATTTGTTTTCTCTGGGTAAGTGGGAAGAGCGAGTGGGTAGGTTCAGGGAGCAGGTACACCCTTCCACACCCTGTTGCAGAGCTGAGAAATCCTGGCCTCGTTCTTCCTCCGCTTTCTACCTCTGGGTCTGTCTTGAGTAATGGCTGCTAATCACTGGGCTTGTGTCGTGAGGCACAGAGAGTTTTCCAAGTATCTGCTCTCTTGGTTTCCCAGCTGCAGAGGCTGCTTATTTCATGCTTCTGGTGTTAGGGCAGGTTTGATTTATAGAGGTGAGGGTTTGCCGCTTGCCGTGTGGCACACACCTCTCTGCACCGCTCTGCAGCCAGGTGGTGAGAAGTTTTCCCAGCTTCAGACCCCTGGGGACAAGCCCTTGTGGACCCTTAGTGGTCTGCGGACCACGAGTCCAACATAATTTTGGAAAACAACCAGGACTAAAACCCACCACAGACACGTGGAAAAAGCAGACCTTTTTCCGGAGATTGCTTTTTCAGGGCAAAATTGGTGAGTAAAATCTGAACAGTTCAACAGTAGAAGAAGCATTTCAGTCGCAAAGCAAACAAGTGAATCTCTGAAGATTCAGTATATAGGCCTATTTCTTTCTTATTTTCTTCCCATACAGAAATATAACAGGGATAGAGCATCAGCTAAAAAAAATAGTAATGCAAACATTTTTAGAGGGGGTAATTACAAACCTAAGGGTACCTTGAATTACCTAAGGATAATTCAAGAAACAGAAACACAGGTAGATTTCTGGGTGGAAAAAGAAATACTTTTAAATTCCTTCTACAAATGCTCATAAAGGGTTTTTGCTTGCTTGTTGGTTTTATTCAGATGTGTGTTGCATCCTAGTGATGTGGAACAAATCTGTCATGCATCTAGCATGAACAGGAGGTACAAAAGTCACTGCTTATGACTAAAGACTGTTAAATTGTGGAAGTAGCTAAGGGATTTGGTGTTTGTGATGATGAGATGACAGGGCCTGCCCAGAAAAGGCCACTCTACTTTGTGTGAGAGGCCACTCTTCTCTGTGTGATACTCAAGTGAAAGTCCTAACCTCTCTGAGAACTTCACTAGCATCTCCATTGTTAACTGTGGAGGTGAGGGATCAGGTTCTCCACTACAGAGAGGGAGATTAGAGACAACACGTTGTCCCCTCTCCCTGGAGATGCGCCAAGTAGCTCTTGGTGACTTTGGGAGAAGTGTGGAGGCTCGATGGTAGCAGGTTGAGCCCCTACTTACTCTAATGGGAGTGGAAGTGCTGTTGACACATCTCTTCCCTTCCTGTGCTGGAGGCACGTGAGACTGTTCTCCATTTCAAACAGGCGTTCAAGGGAATTGTGAGTATGGGTTGATTTCCCATCTGTAGCTTTTCCTCCCCATCCTCCCTGGGAGATGCGCGTTAGTTAACAGGGAATGCTGCATTTTGCTCTGGTTACACAAAAAGTGGGAGAATTGCTTCTCTCATTGCTCTTTCTTTCGCCTTCTCCCAGTTGGGGTGTCCCAGCTGGTACCTACACCTTGCTTTCTGCTAAGAGGCACAAATTATTGTGGAAATTGATGCTCATCTCTTATTTTTTAATGAATGAAGGCTTGATCGAGGCAGAAGGCTGGAAGAGAGATGAAATTTGACTCCATGTATGTTCACCCCTTTCTGTGAATCTCGTTAGTGAGGGGCTCAGACTCTTGTTCACTCAAGTGCTTTCTGCCTCCTAGCAGATATTACTGTGAGTAGCAGATGATTTTTGGAAATCTTGCTGGATTTGTGGGTTTCCTGGACATTGCAGCAGGTTAAGGAGAGATTTATCACTGTCCTGGCTGGAATTCAGTGGTCAGGATGGCAAGTCCTTAAACAGTTCTCATCATGACCAATTTTGGCAGCAAAATTGAGAATCATAAAGGAGACCTGAATCCATGATTCTGGGGAGCTCTTCTCTGTTTTTCCAGCTGCCATACTGACTCTCAAGGACACACATTGCCATGAACTCTAGAGTAGCTGATCCTTGGTGCATGTAAATCAGGTGGAGTGATTTTGCCAATGCTGCAGGAGTTCTTGCCGGAAGGCCTGGTTTCACTTAGTTTATGCATGACTTTGGGAAAGTTTCCACTTCTCCCTGATGAGCAGTGCCAGTGAATTATTGCTGTGCCTTTTCTGCCTGTCTCTGGAGCTCATTTTCAGCTCAGAACAAGCCTTTGTGGTCCCCCCAGCTCCCTGAGCTGCACCTTGCAGAATCTCCAGTTCTGCTACACACCAAAGGAGAGTACATCTGGAGATGCCTCTATTCCCCCTAATGCTGAGGAGAAGCGGGCAGGGCTGGAAGGTCGGCATCCTAGGGGGCCGTTTGGATCATGGAGAGAATCTCCAAGCTTGGCATGGGTGGATTTATTTAGCCCGGCTGCCACGACTCTGAGGCAGAAGTTCTGGAAAAAAGAGCCACACTACAAAGTAGCAGCTTGTCCCTAGTTCCTACTGAGGAGCACCTCGCTGGCTGTGACAGCAGGGGGGTTTTATCTTTGCCAGGGTATTTCCTCTTGCTGATATTTGTTCCAGGCCACATCCTGCATCTCAGCAAGGCTTGTGCAGCAAGGATCGACATGGCTGGGCTGCTCCCGTTCGCCATTCGCTTCACCGTGTACCAGGTTTGCCAGCTGCCAGAGCACAAAAACAGGGCTGGATCCCTTCTCTGGCAGGTGGGAGCGTGACAACAGAATGATCCCCTCTGCTTTGTGCCGGGGCTCCTTTGACACCAGCGGTGTAAGACCTGCTGGGTTTGCAACCTTTGCAGCTAGGCTAGCTATAATCCAGCACTTGGAAGGCAGAAACCCTTTGGTAACACTAGTAATAGTACTACAGAGCTTGTGAGTCAGCCACAAGTGCACGGGGAAGGTTTGGGTGCCTGAAGGAAGACTGCAAACACACGCAGCGCCGACCGTTTGCATATTTTTGTGGTTCTCTAAGGGTTTTGCCAGTGTGTGATGAGCAAACAACGCTGTTTGCAAAGAGCACAGCAGTTTATTTCTGTGGTTACTTGAGTATTTCCCAGTTTGTCTCTCTTTTGAAGTTCCTAATGCCACGTCCTGACGCAGACCTGATAATGTGACTGCTTTCATTGTCTGCAGCTGGAAAAGGGGGATCGGATCCTGCCAGTACCTAAACTGATGTTGTCCGTTTATACCCAGAGCAGGTGTTTCTGAAAATCAGCTCTGGAGCTGCTGATGGACAAAGCAAGGAGCCAAGGATGGACAAAGCTACTGCCTTTGGGGGGAAAAAATCCCCAATTTTTTCTCGTACCACTAACACAAAGTTTTTTGCTGGGAGAGAAGATGGTTTAGGAGGCCAAATTGCAACTGCGACAGCAGGTCTTGTATAAGGAGCTGCAAGCGGTGCCTCTGAGCCTCTCCGCTTCCAATTTCACCAGTTTCGCAAGCGTGATGTGGCTGTTGAGTGATTCCAGCTTTCTCCACTTACAATATCCTGGCCGAAGAGGAGCAACTAAAATAACTGCAAACTAAAGGAGTTGGTCTACAGGGAGGGATTCAAAGGAATGAAGGAGAGTGGGTAAGAACCAACTGTCTAGGAGAGCAGCACCGTTACAGAGACTTGCCAGCTACAGGCTCCTTGCTCTTGCTTGTTTTATCACTTACCAACTTTCTTTGCCTTCTTTGCTCCTCTGTCCTGCGGAGCATGTGACCTTTCCGCTTGCCATCAGTGTCACAGGGATCCTGTTTCCCAGCAGCCACGTGCCGTGCCGCAGCCGCTGCCACGTGCGTGTGAGGAACGCGCCAGGCGCGAGCGGCTCCCCCGCAGCCACGCAGGCTCGCCTCGCTCTGCGGGTTGCGTTTGCGGTGACAGGAACAGGCTGCTGCCTGGTACTTTGAAGCGACTGTTGCTGCTGTGAGAGAAAATCCTGTCCTTGGCTGATCCACACCGAGGCTCAGCTTGCAATGAGGTTTATTGCTCAGAAATAATGAACTTCAACTGAAGGAAAGCCCTGGAAAAGTCTACAAAGAATGGGAACTGACAAGCGTGTGTGTTCCCAAAGAGGGAATCTTTCCTGGGCTAGGTTATGCTCAGCCAGGCAAATGTTTTGAAGCTCTAGGCGCCTGAGTTTCCAGACGTATTTTGTCTGCACTCTGCGTTTCAGCTTTCACCTAGTTCGGGCTCCTGACATAGAATCATAGAATCATAGAATGCTCAAGTGGAAGGGACCTCTAGACATTGCACATATGAAGATGCTGTGTTTCTCTCCTGGCTGTTCCCACACGCGTGGTGGTGCCCTCAATGTGCTGAGTCTGCTGAGGTATTTCATGCTCAAGGAGAAAGGCAGGAAAGACGTGAGATGTGGGCAAAGTAGGCTGGATCCAGGATGGGAAGTTAAGAGCTGAGGTCAGGGGTGCCTGATGGGACTGTTTGCAGAACAAGGGAAATGAGCTTGGCACTGGAAAGCTGCTAGTAACATGTCTGTGGGCCAGATTTACTCAGGAGAGATGGAGACTCAGCTGGATTGTGGCCAGCCATGAATAGTGCATGCAGGTCTGGAGCTTGTGTCTTAGTGAGGTTACAGAAATACCAGAGAGATTCCAAGCAAACACCACAAGAATGATCCGTGTTGGAAAACGGACTTCCCAGCGTGGCTGCCGCAGCTCAGCTGACTCTGTTCGGGAGCATCATGTTGAACCCCCCACAGGAGTCACCTGCAAACAGAAAAGGGTATTTTCATCCAAGTGCTGAAAATCCCAGCAAACACAGACTTGAGCAGGGCTTCTTTCATCTTGCTAATGACATTTTCAAGATGATGTTCAAGCACAAGAGCATTTCCCAGCCTCAGCATCGCATGGAGTTTGCAAGCCAGGAGCGGGTCCTCCCAGCAGCTGTTCGTGGAGAAAGTCGGTGTGGGAAGGATGACGCTTTGCATGCTGTGTGTCTCCTGAGCACCCCGTCTCTCCTCCTTCACCGTAATCCGACTCGGATGTATTACTTGGTTAATTCTCACCCCTGCAGTCCTACATCTAGAAGAGCGGGTCTTCTCCAGGGCTCAGGAGGGACCTGCATTTCTCCTGGAAGCCCAGCTGGTTGGGACATACTTAGTTTTCAAGGAAATAACAGCATCTTTAATTTTTTTTTTTTCTTCAAAATAGCAAAGGGATGCATCAGAACTAGTGCTCAAAACACAATGAGTCTCTTCCTTTGGCTAATTGGTGGAAGAAACAGGGACAGAAAGGACAGGCCCTCACCGATTGCTTTATGGCATCTCTTTTGGAAGCGTTCTGCAAATGGGACTAGAGAGCTTTGTACTCCTTGGGAACTGATGCAATTAGCGGGCTATAAAGTTGTGCAAGGAATATCCCTCCTTGTGTGGGCCGCCATGGGGTGTGGTGTCTTCCTGCCAAAAGAAACTCACACTCCTGCAATCAACTTAACTGATAATAGCAGTTAAATCCCACCTTCTCTGCAATGGGATGAAACACCCCGCCAGGAGAGCAGACTCTCCTGTTCCCACGCATTCAAACAAGCTCTCTGTTCCCTTTGGACAAATGCCCTGCTGCTGTACTGTCTTCTCAAGCAGGTATTTAATTTGCCAGCTTAGATTCTTTGGGCTCAGGAGGAATTTTAGCAACCAGTTTGGCAAAGAGGGTTTTGTCCACAACTGGTGGTCAGGCCCCGTTCAGAACTAATGGGCTGCGGGGTGGTCTCGCCTTGAGAAATCTGCGCCCAGGGAATGTCAGGGATGCCTCCAGGATGCCGACAGCGCTTATTTGGGTCACTGACATGTCTATAAATAGCCCCCAGGTCAACACCGAGGCAAGCAGGCACTCATAGGGCGCTCTGCCCTATGCAAGACCAGACTTGAACCGCTCACCTTGACATCCACCTGGTTTTGGAGCACGAATGAGATAAGGGGGATTGCCCAGAAATGAATGTTCCTGATGCAATGCTGTGCTCATGTAACGCTTTCTAACCTCTTTGCTTGCCTCCCTCTGGGTCCATCTGGCTCCAGCCCTAATCGTCACCCAGGTATTTTAGGGAGTTGCTTGGTGGATGCGTCACCTATGCAGAGGTGACAAAAGCTGGATGGCCACTTCCCAAACGGGTTTTATCTGCCATGTGGTGATTACGGAGGGTTGAGTTTCAGCTCGTTCGTTTGTGCTTTGTAGTATTTGCCAGCGTAGACACTACATAAAAATGCACAATTAGTTTGAGGTTGTGGGTATTACATGATGTGTACAGCTCCAAGTGCACTGTTGCTCTCTAGCAAACAGCCAGGTTACCAGCACAGCGTTGTTCAACACACACACTTTGTATTGTAATTACTCGCTGTTGGTACGAAGTTGATGACTCTTCTTATTTTTCATTTGGTGAGCAAGTCTAACGAGACTGGCTGCCAGGGTATCTCTGCGTATATCCCTATTTTAGAAGAGATGCAAGGTTAAAACCAGATGTCTATTTTGCTCTTTCTCTCTGGTTCATTCTGTACTTCATCATCCTTTTCCTCCACGTGTGTTTCCACCCATCTTCCCAAGCCCAAAGCTGCTCCCTGCCAGCTTTTGCAAGCTGCAGCCCTTCATCACACTCATGGCTCTCAGCCCCGTGCGAGGAAGACGGTGCCACCAGGAGATCCTGAGGGCATTGCAGAGGCGCTGCCTTGTTCAGGCTCGTTCTTCCCCAAAATGTGTCGGCTCAGCAGGAATTCACCTGGGCTCTCAGGGCATCATAGCTCATGCTAACCCTGCCTGGACATGCTGTGTGGCTAAGAGCCGGAAGATGTGCTGAAATGAAGGGCTAGGGATGTGGTCAAGGACAAGGGTGAGGACCAGGAGACAAGGGGACCTGTGCTAAAGACACAAGGGCTTGGAGCAAGGCAAACCACACACACTGTGTCCTCTATTTGTGTTTTTTATCCTTTGTTATCCTTCCCTACTGTTCTCTGGCAGGGGCTGCTTGTGCTCGGGGTGGGCTCAGAGCCATAGGCCCTCAGTGGTGTTTTCCTTGGCACAATGCTTGCAAGGACATCAGCTCTTGACGTATCTGTACGTGGTGGCACATTTCTGCATGGGTTGGAGACACTCTTTGATGAGCTGCCCCACGAGTGCCACGAAAACCTGCTCATGAGCCACAGCGATTCAGAGCGGCCGCATCCGCAGCGGGAGGAGCTGCTGAGCTCACCTTGCCGCTCGCTCCCAGGGCCCCGCGTGCCCAGCGCCAGCCTTGTGCCTCCGCGCCCTACTTTTCCCCCAAAAAAGACTAGGCAAGGTTGCCTTTTCCCATAGCCTTGCTAGAGCATGCAGTTATATGGATAGGTTGCCCTGCTCCACATCTACCTTGTGCAGTTAGTCCAGGAATACCCTTTTCTCAGAAATTTGATGGTCAAAGCTTGCCCAGGTCCTTCAGAACAGACCTTTTGGTGGCATAGTCCCATGGCAAGCAGAAAAGCTGCCCTGTACCCTATACCCATTGCCCACAAGGCCAGTGTTGCTGCCAGGGTGGAGTGAACTCGCCGTATAGGAGGCTCTGCCAGGGGCCAGCAGCTAAAGGTAACTTCTAAAGGTCTAAGGTCTAAGGTTTAAAAATGCTGCATAAGGAGGCCTTCAAAGCTTAAGTCCTTTCATAGGGAAAGACTTGACTTTTCTAGGGAGCACAGAAATGGATCTTTCAGAAGTCTGCTGGTGTTTCTCGGCATTCAGAGACGTTGAGATGAGGCAACCCTCTGGTTTTGCTGACTGCTTGCGAAGGGGCATGTGATGAACTTCCCCTGACGGTAGGAGCAGAGCTCCTGGTGAAGCAGCAGGCCACTCAGTCCGTGTAGCTATGCTGGGGAGTTGGAGAGGGTTGGAAGCTGGGAACTGGCTGCAAGGAGGGCTGTTACAAAGACTGAAATGATCTAAGTTATTTTGGGGAAGGAAGGAAAGAGAAAGAAGAACCACTTCTACTTGCTCATCTCTTTTGCAGGCCCAGGCTCAGCATCTGTAATGAGAAAATCCTCCTGTCAGTGGCCAAGACAGGCACAAGAGTTTTCTTCCAGCATGACCTTCCTGAGGAGCATGCACGTATGGAGTGTGGCTCTGTGGTTCCTTGTTGGAAGCGTGAGTTGTGAAAGAAACTCATGTTTGAAAAGAACACATTTCTATTTCCTTTTCCTTCATTTCCACATACTGCAGAAAAGCTGCCTCCTCAACTAAGGGGTTGGAAGAGGACCAGCCAGCTGCATTTCACTCACACCTGCAGCACAGGAGGAATCCAACCTCTGCTCCAGCCAGCAGGCTGGCCAGGCATTTATTTTATAAACCACCTCATTCTAACCAGTCTGGGGTTTTTTCCTCCATCTCAGAGTATCCATCTCCTCCAACCCACAGGGCTCCTCCAGGCTCATAATCAGAAGTCCTCTGAGATCCCCTATGTCTCTATCTATCACTTGAGGGACATGGCTCTAAGTTACGGCTTTGTTCCTTCCACCAGCATCCTCGTTGCAGGAATGCATTTGGACACTGGCAGCAGATGGCTCCTGAAATCATTTGTGGGCAGTGGCGTATGAGGGCTTTCTCTTCCCACCGCATCATCTCTCCCCAGACATAGCGAAAGCCCGTGTCGCAGGAGAACCTGCAGGCCATTCTGAAACCAACCTTTATTGCACATTTCCTGCTCCAGGGAATCTACCACTTTGTTTGGATGGGCTTGGGACAGGCATAATTGGGCGATGAGCTCAGATGAGGGAATTTGGCCATGATTCTTCCAGCTCAGCAACTCTTTCCCACGTAAGGGACCGGACCAGCTCCCTGCAGGAACATGCCTGACTCTCCCATCTTAGCTAAGAGCTGCCTTTCTCTGAAGAGATAAGAGATCTTCAAGCTAGGAGGATGCTGGACCTAGATATACTAATGTTTTTAACAGCATTGCTGGGAATGGTTCCCCCAGGGGTGGTGAGACATTCTCTGTCCCCTTCATAGATTTTGCATCGAGACTGGGTGATTTCCTCAAAGAGTTTCTGTGGTTGTAGTAGTTGTTCAAGTGGAGAAAACAGCTTCTGACTTAGGGAGACAAATGACAAACACAGTCAAGTTTTACAGTGCCTAAACACGATTCTTTCAATGCAGAACTGGGCTGCAATTGTACTGTGGTATCTTTGCTCTTATCCAATATTTTGCCCTGGTTAAGTCCTAAGGTCTTACTGATAGCCCTGGTGCAACAGGATTTGTTCTGGTGACATGAAAGCTTTGAACAGTGTGAACCTGACGTCAGGAAGTGGCTACGTTTGAACCACCGCTCCGCGACTGTCGTTGCAGGTTGTGTGTTTGAATCACCGCTCCGTGACTATCAATACAGGTTGTGTGTTTGAACCACTGCTCCGTGCCTGTTGATACAGGTTGTGTGTTTGAATCACCCCTCCACGACTGTCAGTACGGGTTGTGTGTTTGAATCACCCTTCTGCGACTGTCAGTACGGGTTGTGTTTTGCCTTCTTTTGTGGTCTCAGGAACTAGGCACAAGTTTCTCTTTGTCACTGGGAAGGCATGGAGGGTATTGACAACTTCTGCTTGGATCAGGGTAGGACAGCTCTGCACTAGGTATTCCTAGAGCAAATGGTGGGCGTGGAGGGGGTTGTATTAGAGCCTGGAAATGTTTTCCAAGTGTTGCGCTTGGAAGAGGGACGAGGAGGGAAGGCAGATCAGCACACTGGTGAACATAGGCAGCGAGCAGACACATGAGAGAGGAACAAAACCTGTATTAATGTGCAGAGGCACATTTCTTTCCAGGGTGAATTCCCAGTACCTTTAATGCATTTGCTCAATCTTTGGGGCACAGAAGAGTTTCCAAGTTCACGGTTGTTTTTTTCCTAGAGCAGCTCATGATTTTGGGATAGAAACCCACGGCTTGGAAAGGATACCACATTGTTCTGTGCAGGCTTTATGATTTTCTTTTTTAATCTGATTTTATTTTTAATCCAATCTTAAATGTTAACAAGTGAGGCTTGGCAAGGACATATAAGGTCATGAAATTTGTGTTCAGGTGATGTGTTGCCCATGCTCACTTACCTCCACCAGAGCAATATAGTGTTGAGATTACATCCTGGGAGAGCAACCTGTGGAGCAAAGCATGTGCAAGGAGCTAGATAGATCTCCAAGCTCTAGGGACAGGAGAAGGGCCATGGGTAGCCGGGAGGGGAAACAGGATTTGGGTGTAAGGGGTTTTCTAGGATTTCTAACAAGTGGTGTTTTGCAGAAACAGAAAAACAGTTTACACTGTGTCAAGTCTCCAAGACTGAGTTGTCAGCAGGTTGCAGGGCCAGCACTAACCTCGGAGCTAACTTCACCGGCCTCTTGCAGCTGCAGACGGGTTGAGGATGAGTCAGGCTGTCCTGATTTTTGAGAAAGCAGCAACTCCATGACGTAAGGCCCTAGCAGCAATGTAGCCTCACCCTAGCAGAGAAAAATCTCTCCGGACGAATTTGTCTCCTTGCTGTGAACTCCTTTGCAATGGCTAAACCTCTGTGGGAGACCAGCCAAAAATCCGGTTGTAGTGTTAGCTCTAAGGGAGAAGGCTGGGCAGCCCATCTGCCCAGCGAACAGAGAAGTTGCTTGGGCTAGTTGGTCTCTGCAACGTGCATGAATCTCTGGGAGTAAAGATCCCCGTGTGTTGTTGCCTTTAGAGTCCTATAAAAAACAATTGCTGCACCCTAAAGGTAACTTGTGTCACAATTTAGCAAGCTGGGAGTTACAGATGCTGTTTCAAACACTGGTTGTGGGTGTGCAGGCGTCTCCGACTACCCCTTTGGTGAGCTGTAGAGGGCTGTTTCAGCCATTTTCTCTTCCATTTGCAGCTGCAGAGCTACTTTGCTGCCTGCGAAGATGAGACGCCAGCCATCAGGAACCACGACAAGGTCCTGCAGCGGCTCTGTGAACATCTGGACCATGCTCTGCTCTATGGGTGAGTGCAGCCCAACACGATTTGAGCCCACGGGATTTCCCAGTGGACTCTCACGTGCTTCTCGCGATGCTTGGTCTGCAGACATGTCCGTAACCTGTTGCTGTGACTTGCCTAAGCCTAGGGAAGCCATGTAAGGAATAATTGGGACAGGGATAAAGAAGCCTTTGCTTAATCCTCTTCTGGGCCTCTTTTCTTCCAGGCTGCAAGATCTTTCCTCAGGATACTGGGTACTGGTTGTTCACTTCACCCGCCGGGAAGCCATCAAACAGATAGAAGTGCTTCAGCATGTGGCCACCAACCTGGGGCGCAGTGAGTATTTGCGGACGCTGCCTTTGATGACAAACATTGGCTTGGGGACATCCAGCAGGAGACCCAGGCCGGTTGTCCTGGACACACATTTGGGGCCTGGGGCTCCAGGCAGCCCTGGAGGGTTGGCAGGCAGCTCAGTGCTGGGTCCAGCTCATCCTTTTTTCAGGCCAAAGGGGTGGTTGTCTACATGATAGCACTAAAAATACAGAACCAAAGCTGAAGGCCATCCTTCTGAAGATGAAAAAGTCAACAATCACAGTTGCCAGTTGCAAGCAACGTGACCCCAAGTGTCTGCATTTGGGTGCTCAGATCTGCAGCTAGATACTTGGTGCTCCGCTGGATCTGAACAGCAGACCTCAAACACAGCCTGAAGAATCTGTGCCGAGCCTCTCTGCTGTGTGTCTCAGGCACTTCCAAGATTTGCACCGCATCTCAGGACTAGGTGCTGAGCGG
>VZSV01000351.1:184485-198148 GCA_013398735.1 Nothocercus julius
TTTTTTTTTATGAATTTGTGATTATTTCCAGGTTTGCCTCTCTTCTCTGGAGATCTACAGAAAGATCTCTCTGCTTTGTTTTTAGGCCGGGCTTGGCTGTACTTAGCCCTTAATGAAAACTCCTTGGAGAGCTATTTGAGGCTGTTTCAGGAGAATATAAACCTGCTGCACAAGTACTATGTCAAGTGAGTATCCTGGCTTATTCTTGTTTGGACTTGTGGACTTTGAAATCCCTCCTTTTCAGAAGCCTATTTTGGCAGTGGGGAACAAGCAGTTGATCAGAATCTGTTCTTTCCTTGTGGGTTTTGTAGAGGTCCTGCATGATCATTACAAGGGTCCCAAAGGTGCAGGCACTGTCCTATAAGAGGGTCTGCAATCCTCTTTTCTATTCACTGCTTCTACTCCCAGCCCTACACGTACCTTTTATATTCTTTTGCGTTTTTCAAGAAACTGCTGAGCTCTGGGCATGTTTGCACCGTGGCTCAGGACATGCCACCCTCACCTCACGACTGAGAAAACAGAAGGGTGCTTGTAGCTGTTTCTTCCCTTGCCCACTCCTCTAAAGCTCTTCTGTGTTCTCCATGTTGCAGGAACGCCCTGGTTTGCAGTCACGATCATCTGACCTTGTTCTTAACACTGGTGTCTGGGCTGGAGTTCATCCGCTTTGACCTGGATCTGGTGAGGGGCAGTATTTTTTATCTAGCCATCTCAGAGCAGTGGCACCTTGGAGTCTGACTCACTCTGTGCCCTTTTCTCTGCAGGATGCTCCTTACCTGGATCTGGCACCGTACATGCCAGATTACTACAAACCTCAATACCTGCTGGACTTTGAGGACCGCTTGCCCAGCTCGGTGCACGGCTCGGATAGCCTGTCCCTCAACTCCTTCAACTCGGTCACCTCCACTAACCTAGAATGGGATGACAGCGCCATTGCTCCATCCAGTGAAGGTAAGCAGCCCCAGGAGGGTAGGGATTTTGGGTTTTGGTTTTTTTTTTTTGTTGGGGTACAGTTAGAGCTGCAGAGTCAGCACTGCACATTCCCACTCCCTTGTTGGCTGAACTGTTGGCCAGACAAGAGGCAGAATGATGTGGCAAACGATCGGCCAGAGGAGAGGAGAGCAAAGAGAGATCCAGAAGTTTGTCTTTGAACTGCACTTCCACAGCCAGCGGAAATGAGAGGGCAGTGCTGCGCTGTGATTTAAGATGCAAACACCCCCTTTACTGCTGTCTTTGCTCTCTACAACTATGTGAAAGGAGCTTGTAGTGAGGCAGGGGTCAGTCTCTTCTGTAAAATAACTACTGATAGGACAAGAGTAAGTGGCCTCAAGTTGCACCAGGGGAGGTTCAGGTTAGATATCAGGAAAAATTTCTACACAGAAAGAGTCAATGGGAACAAGCTACCCAGGGAAGTGGTGGAGTCACCGTCCCTGGCAGTGTTCAAGAAACATGTGGAGAAGGCACTTGGGGACACAGTTTAACCGAATGGTGTTGAAGGGTTTACGATTGGACTTGATGATCTTGAAGGTCTTTTCCAACCATAATGATTCTATGACTCTATTTTACTTGAGACAGGGAGAGGAGGACATCCTATGACAGTTCATCAGGCCATATTTCCATGTGTTTTGGAAAGACTGGTGAAATTTCCCCATGGAATGAAAGCTGGGCCCATATCTGAGCATGAACCCCATTTCAGTACAGGCACACAGGTCTGCAGGGGACCTTTTTTAAGTGCTTGTTCTACAGTTCCGATCTCCATATATCCTAGAGAGGGACAGGAATAGTTTCCATAGTCTTTCCTCCATGATTGCAATCTGAGAAAGAGGCTGCCAGTCCTCCTGGAGATGCTGTTTTATTGTTCATGCATCTTATCGTGAGCAGCCTCATAAGTTTTTGGACTTAACTCCTTATCCATATCAGGGATTGTATGTGCTGAGTGTTGTTCCTGATGAACTGAGAAGAAATCTGCCTTACATCTGCCCCATTGCCTCGCTCCAGGCTGGAGCAGGGAGCTCCTGCAGTGCCTGAAGCATGTTCACATGAAGAAACAGCTCTGCTGCTGCCGTTCTGAGTCCAGAATACATTTGGTCGGTTTCTTTTTGGAAGAAGTTGCAATGAGGCAAGACCAGGAGGCTCTGGGATAGATGCAGTAATGTGTTAATTTGATGCAGTGAATGCGGGACTGAGTCCACATACAGACAGGTTCTCCCTGAGACAAAGGTCTCCCCAGTCTGGAAGTAACAGGCTGCTTTTCATCACCAAAATTAACTGCTCATCCATTCTTTGCAAGATAGAAACTGCAGTCCTTAGAGACTTTGAGAAGGAACAGACAGGGAGGCAAGAGGCAGGTGCAGGGTTGGGCATGAGCACCATTTCAGGGCATTTTAGCTGTGACACCCCGCACTGCTTTGCTCATCCATGGTGCCCATGCTCATGCTGCACAGGTGAAAAGGTACAGAGCCGTTTGCCATCAGAGAGGGAGCAGGGAGGCATCGTGGCTGGCCAAGGTGAGCAGAGCAGCAGCTTCTCGCTGATGTATCAAACCGTGACGGTTTCTTTATCTGCCAAAGCCCTGCCTGTTCCCTCCCTCTCTCAGCCAGCTCCCAAATCCCTTGGCATGATCAGCCTGTTGGCAGCATCTTGGGTAAGCTGGAGACAACACAAGGAGCCTATCCCTAAAGGTCAGGGGATGAAGCTCTTTGGTCCCTAGAGGCTTTGCAAAAACGGATGTTTCACTGCATGTTGCCCCCCTGTGGCTTGTTTTCCTGTTCCTCCATCAGCAGAACATGTCCCCCTGTCAGCACCTCTACCTGTCGGTATCAACTGGGCAAGAGGTGTCTCTTGGGATGGTCTGTGCTCTCCAACCTGTATAGAAGAAGGATTTGAAGAAGGGGTCCAAGGAGTTTTGGAGCTAGAATCCAATTTCAGCACCATCATTGGTTATCCCCTGGGTCCGGGCAGTGGTTGGGATCTGTGTCTCAGCTTCCCCGTGCGTAGAGGGGACACAGATACGCTGTCCCCAGCTGTGGGAGCAGGAAAGCGGCTGTGTCAGATTCCTGTAGAGAGGATGTTGCTGCCCTTCTCCCCACTTGCCTCAGTGGGGTCTCTGCAGCCTCCCTGTGCCCTTCGGCTTCATTCACTATTTCACTGCTCAGCGTTTTGACAGGAGTGTCTTGCTACCCTGGGAATGTAGGTGGAGTTTGGGATTTTAAGCTCAGAGGGCAAGTTTTTCCCCTTAATCAGACCCCTGGCTTTACACACATCAATGAATCAAACGTCACAGTAGCTGTGGAAGGTAAGTGTGAAGTGGGGAAACTGAGGCACGGAGCACACTAAAACCGCTTCTCCGAGGGGTTCCCTGACTAGATCAGTATTGGAGCTGGATATGCAAGCATTGAATGATACCATGTTTGCTTTCCAGCAACTCACTCATCCTTCGCTGGTCCCATTGCAGCTCCAGCAAGTAACATCCAGCAGTAACAACCATTGTGCAGCTGGTTCCCATTTGCATCCATGTTCCCTAACTATTTTCTCATGCATTTCAGATACCAATGGAAGGTTGTTTCATTTCTCTCCCCTGTCTCCCCAGTCTCACCCCTCACATGCTCCCCTCTCCCCCTACCTCCCCACTACTTTTGTTTCTAACCCTGAGTTTTATCCCTCATTTTTGTAGATTATGATTTTGGAGATGTCTTTCCAACAATGCAGTCCATGCCCAGCAGAGACTGGGAAGGTGGGACATACTCATATGTTACAACCTTTTGGTTTTCTCTCTGCATTGCTGCTGTCCTGAAGCTTGCTGCATGCTCCCCACTTCATTTCTTAACCAGCAAGCACCACATTGCGCTGGAATTCGGCAAAGGCAGAAAAGAGACAAAAAGATCCCCCTAACCAGGAGCTCGTGCATCTCATTTCCGATGAGACCACACACACAATTTTTTCTGAAAC
Organism: Nothocercus julius; assembly: GCA_013398735.1. Taxonomy (NCBI): domain Eukaryota; kingdom Metazoa; phylum Chordata; class Aves; order Tinamiformes; family Tinamidae; genus Nothocercus; species Nothocercus julius. The sequence continues at coordinate 188,431 of VZSV01000351.1, forward strand.
TTCGAGCGCAGTCCAGCTACAACTGGCTTTTAGAACCGAGTGTATGTGCCCACATTAGAGGAATTTGTCCTTCTTCCTACATGGGAAGCTTTACTCTGACACCCATATCTTTGCAACCAAAATCTGGACACAGCCTTCATTCCGAATTGTTTCAGCCATACCACCTAAATATTTGGGGAAGTTCTGCCTGAATTCCATGCGGATGGTTCCGAGGCTCTAACATGTGCCTTTTCATCTTCTTTCTTACCCCACGCACGGAGCTATCTTTGTTGTCACAGTACAGCGTGAGTAGCCAGCCTGTCACCAGCTGCACCCTCTGTACGGCCGTCAGGGGCAAAATACTGCAAAGCTTGGGGAGGGGATTGCTCTCCCACCATGGCTGTTGGAGCACTCGCTCTCCCAATCCATCTGGGAAGGGCCGGGATGAAGCAGCCTGGTGTGTCTCTTGGCAGCTGCTCTTCCCTGCGGTGAGGGCGAGGGCCAGTGACCTCCCTGGTACCAATTTCACGTGTCAGGCAGAAGGCTCAGGTTGTCTCTGAGCTCCTCATGGAGTAGGTGATGGTGGGCAGCATGGGTGTACTCCTTGCCATTTATCCATAGTCATTTTGTTTGGAAGGGGATTCACTGCCTACTGAGGGGTTTCTTCTTGGCTTTGGAAATGAATGGTGTTGAGGAGAGAAGGATGGGGGCTAACCTTCCTTTAACCTTGAATTTGCGGGCAGATAACACTGAGCATGACCCCTACAGCCCTTTTCTGATGCTCATTTTCTCTGTTAAGACTAACACAGTCCAGGCACGTTGCGCTAGGACCTGCCTGCGCAGGTGAGCGCTGCGTCCTCCGTGGCTCCGCGTCCAGCGCCCGGCGCACGAGCAGAGCCGAGGGGCCGGCTCAGCCGAGCGCTCCGCAGGGAGCGCCACTCTGCGGTCCGCTCTGTCATCACCCTTCTAGGGCAGCAAGCATCTTCCCGGGAGCAGGGAGCGATGTGGGACACCCTGTTCGAGCACAGTGTCCTTACAGCTCTGCTGGCCCCGAGCCTTCCCGCTTTGTCCCCCCATTTTGGGGAATGGGGCAACAGGTTTCTGATAGTCTGTGCAGCCGCTCAGGGTAAAACACTGCTCGTCTCCCTGCCTCCGTGCTGTGCGGGACCCCTGGGATGGGACCTTGGCCCCAAGCCCTGGATGTGTATCTAGAGTTCAGACCCCAGGGAGGTCGGGTGCCAAGGAGGCTCGACCTCTTGAGCCACATTTCCTGGGACGTGCAGCTATTTCCATCGAGGTCTCCCTGTCATCTCACCAAGGAGCACCACAGCCCCAAGATCCAGCGATTCCGATGTGGGGGTGCTGCCTCTCTTTTTTAATCCACATGCAGGCTCCCAGGTGAATGAGCTTTTGTTTCCAGGCTTTTTCTTAATCGCAGTGGGTGCAAGACACAGAGCGATGCTGGTTTCCCCGACGGCCTCTCTGCCTGCCTCGCAAAGAGCACAGGGTCCGCAGGAGTCCCTGGAAGTGGGGCAGCGCTGCTCTGCAAGCCAACCTATGACCATGTAGTGCCTGGCCCTGAGTCCCCAGTGCGCAGCTTTGCTTGGTTTAACATCCAGCTCTTCCTCCAGGGGTTCTGGGGCTGGCAGCAATGTCACATATTGGCCTCACTTCTCCGCTCTTGTCTTTGCCAGATGGAGACCTCACAGACACGCTCAGCTGTCCGCGTTCCACCGCCTCAGAGGCCAACGGCAGCAAGGCCTCTGTGAAGAGCCCCACGCAGCGCTACAACCCCTTCAATGAGGAGAAAGCCGACGTGCCGTCCTCCGCCGAGACCACGCCGGTGCACGCGGCTTCCCAGGAGAAGGCTGAAGCCACCCCTGAAGGAACCGACCAGTCTGAGAGCTGCACGGAGCTGGAGGTCATCAGGTAGGGACAGAGCTGCCGGGGTGGCATCAATCTCTTTGCCCAACAGTTTCTATCGGAGAGCTGAAAGGCAACCATGGGCTTTTAGTTTTAATATTTCTCCACTTGGTGGCAGATTTGCAGCTATCTTGGCTCTCAGATCCTTTCTCCCCTTCCCTGTTGCTTGTCCATGTGCTGTGGCTAAACTAGTTGATGGGGATGAGCTCACCGAGCTGTTGGCCTGCGTCGGACTCCTTGCAGCCTCGGGGGTCCCTAGGAGCTCCTGAACCCAGACAGAGAGCACGAAAATCAGTCTGCGCCCCAAAGGCAGCCCAGCAGCACTGGGCTTTGCCCTTGCGCCCTGTTTCCTCCTGGCAGCCCAGAGGCACCGCGGAGACGTCTCTGCCCGTCTCTGCAGCAGGGGGAGCATCCTGCTCGCTTCCTAACGGGAGGGATGGGGTGCCAAGTGACCTGGCAGCAGGTCGGTGCCACGGCAGTTGACTGTCCAAACGCTTCCACCGGGCCGGTTTTCCCTGGCAGCTGTTGGGCCGGAGCGGGGTCCACGCTGCATCGCCCTCTTCTGGCAGCTGGAGATATGGCATTCCCCCATCCTCTTCCCTTTCCAGGAAAGAACTTCCTGCTCAGCATCTTGCTCTCAAACAGTGATTTCTCCCATGCCAGTTTTGCTCCTTGTCCTTTTGTGGATCCTCTTTGCAGCCAAAGGAGACTCAAGTTGTTACGTCCAGTGGAAGACACCTCTTTACTCCTCTGGATGGGTGGAAACTGTCTCCATGCTCTGTGGGATTTTTTTTTCTGCCTTTAAAATGGTTGACACACAGAGCCTGGCAAACCCTGGCTCTGGCTAGAGAGGTGGCATCAAATAATGTTCCTGATTCCTTTGTGCTAGGGATAACCCCACAAGAAGATTGTTGGGGCAAGATGGGCCCCCCTTTCTGTATTGCAAAAATCTAAACAAGGAAAGATGAGTGGCATCTGTGTTGGTGTCTGTGCAGGTTAGCCAAGAGGAAGAAAACCGGCAAGAAGAAAAAAGTGAAGCCGGAGGAACCAGTGAATATCCCTGCACCCACAGTATCCGAGTCCAGCACCCAGCAGGCCAGTGGAGATAGTGGAGTAAACGGGCTGAGTGACAGAGATGACCCACGTGGAGTCAATGGTCCTGCTCTTCCAGGTGAACCAAGCCCAGCCAGGCTGGAAGAGAGCAGTGAGCGCTCTGCCATTGGCCAGCTGGCCTTGCGCATCCCCGAGATGAAGGACACGTCCATGGAGAGCGTGGGGCAGCCACTGAGCAAGGTGATGGACAGGTTGAACGGGCAGCTGGATCCCAGCGGCTGGAACGCCCCCCTCGAGCACCCTGGGCAGTCCTTTCGGACCGGCACGCCAGGGGAGACTCCAGATGGATCGTCCTCTGGCGACCTTAGTGAGGGGATTTCGGCCCCCATGGACTTCTACCGCTTTACCGTTGAGAGTCCAAACACTTCTGCATCAGGTGGTGGCTACCATGACTCTCCAGGGCCTGGCCAACCGCCACATGTTTCTGGTGGCCTTGAGGCTCCTGAACAAGAAGAAAATGGAGAGGGAGAAGGAAAAGCAGTTGAGGCAGTAGAAGACTCTGGAAGGGTAGCTGATGAACCCCAAGTTGGCCAGATAGAAACCACCAACCCAGAGGCTGTCTGTGAGCTGAAGAAAGAGCAGCCCAGCCCTTCCCCAAGCAGTGCCGAGGACTCTGGTGTGGAGGAAGGTCAGGGCAGTCCTTCAGAACTGACCCACCCTTCTGAGTTCAGGTGAGGCTGGCTTAGCTTAACTCAGTTCATGGGGGGCTTGTGGGAGCACAGAGAGCATCTTCCAAACAAAACTTTTCCCTTAATCCTCAGTTTGGTGGACAAAGCCCATCCTTTTCCAGGGTGAAGATGATGCTCAAGGGGTGATGGTCAGGAGAAGGTCTTGTGGTCCTGCAGGTGCCCTAGCATGTACAGGTTCTATAAAGACGGGATTACTCTTCCTGGGCTTTCCTCTGCCGCACGTTTCTCTGTCCTGTATTTTAGCTTCATGTTGTCTGTCTTCACAGGGTAGATAACAACCATCTCCTACTACTGATGATCCATGTCTTTCGGGAGAATGAGGAGCAGCTGTTCAGGGTAAGGCAGTGGCACCAGGGTAGATGCCCCAGGCAGTTCTCTGAGAGCATCCTGGGTTGTGTGCCTGCTTCAGCCGTGGCCAAAGGGCTTTTCTTTCCTCTCTCTCTGCACAGATGATCCGAATGAGCACCGGGCACATGGAAGGGAACCTTCAGCTCATCTATGTCCTGCTGACGGATTGCTATGTGTATCTGATCCGGAAAGGTATCCCCTCCTGATGGCCTCTGAGCTTGTCTGGACCACTGTAACAACCTGCAGAACCCTTGTTTAGCAAGGATTTAACCCCTCGGAGGGCTGGAAAGCCAAGGGGAGAAAGGGTTGCCTGATCCCTGGCTTGCAGCCTGGATTTGGGCAGCACTGGGCTGCTCTGTCCTCATTCACGTGGCTCTTTGTGTCTGTGCCAGGGGCAGCAGAGAAGCCATACATGGTGGAGGAGGCCGTTTCCTACAACGAGCTGGACTACATTTCGGTGAGTGCTGCCTTGGAGCAGCCGGGTGGAAGGTCAGCAGTCCTGGGAGGAGCAGGAGGAACTAACGGGTGTTGGAGGGGTCAGGCCTCATCTCCGTGGTTGCAGAAGGATCCAAAGCCTCACCACGATACCATGGGAGCTTTCTGAGAAGTTTGGCAAAACTTGGTTCCCTGTCCCACTTCCTTAACCTGCCTGGTGTGTGGCACAGGTTGGGCTGGATCAGCAGACGGTGACCCTGGTGTGCACCAATCGGAGGAAGCAGTTCCTGCTTGACACGGCAGACATCGCCCTCACTGAGTAAGCAGGGACCGAGCGGAAAAAGGCGGCACTTGCCTTCGGGCACATGGGGCCTCTGCCAGCACCGGGGACTCCCAGTGTGATTTGGGAAAGGCGAGAACTCAAGTGACAGCCCCTCACTGTCCTGCAGCCAACGAGGGTTTGAAGTTTGCTTTGAGGCCACCCACCGAACTCTGCGGACAGCTGGAAATGCTTTGAGCAGTGTTAAAATTTGAAAGTCAGCCCAAGTGCTGCAGAGGCTTCCCTGGAAATACACTGCGGTCCCCAGTATCTCCCTCTTGGCTGGCAGCCCCAGGCCACTGAGCTATGAAGACCTTGTGTGCCTTGTGATGAGCAGGCATGAGGTCTTGAGTTTCAAGGTCCCAGGTCTTAACTTTTAAGGTCCCACAGCAAGTTCCCAGGTCCGTTGTTACGTTGTCAGCTCAAGAAGGTGACCTGTACCTCTGGAGAGCCTGTAAGGCCGCGCTGTCATGAGACAGCTCCTTCCTGGAGATCAGACTTTGCAATCCCCTTTGGTCTGTGGTTAATTTTTAGACCCTTCCCTCTAAAAAGTAGGTCCCCAGGGCTGAGCCCCACATCCAGGGGAAGCCTTTTTGGCACCCCATCTCTCCTGGTATTGCATCAGGCCCACAGATCTCTGCCTTCTTCTCAGGTTCTTCCTGGTCTCCTTGAAGTCAGCCATGATCAAAGGGTGCCGGGAGCCCCCTTACCCCAGTATCCTCACGGACGCCACCATGGAGAAACTGGCGCTCGCTAAGTTTGTGGCCCAGGAGTCCAAGTGTGAGGTGAGCTGGGCTACTCCAACCACCACTGAATGTGGCAGAAGCTCATGGGAGAATCCCTCCCGTTCACTCCTCTGCCCATTTCTTGCAGGCCTGCGACGTGGTCGTGCGTTTCTACGGCCTGGTCCACTGGGAGGACCCCCTGGACGAGGCGCTGGGACCCACTCCCAACAGCTGCTCCTCTGCCGAAAACACCATCACGAAGGACGGCATCCTGCACTACAAGGCGGGGACCTCGTACCTGGGCAAGGAGCAGTGGAAGACCTGCTTCGTGGTGCTCAGGTGGGACTGCAAGCCGCGGGGCTGCGCGATGGGCGTAGCAGAAGGTACTGGGACTTGGAGGGGCCACCTGGGAACCTGAGGTGAAGCCCCCAGTCTTGGCCGCTGGCCACAGGATGACCCCCACGGAGGGCAGGGTGTGGTGGGATGTTTGCATGGTCACCAGAGCTGGGCTGACTCTGGTTACTGACCGTGTCTCTTGTTTTCCCTAACTGCAGCAACGGGATTTTGTACCAGTACCCAGACCGCACAGACGTCACCCCTCTGCTCTCCATCAACATGGGGTGAGTAGCGGGAGGTGGCAGCTTTTGAACTTGGAAGAGTTCATTGGGATCTGGAGATCAGAGCTCCACCGGGTGTTTTGGTGCTGGTGGTGCCCTAGTCCATGCTGCAGGAGCTTTGTACGTGGGAGGCTGGGTAACAACAACTCCCTACTCACTCCTGGCTGGCCACAGATGCGCATTTGATTTGACTGCAAGCCTGTTGTGGAGATGGGGTGGTTTCCTGCCAGATTTTGCATGCCAAGCCAACCCTCTGGTAGGGGATCAGCCTCTGACGGGCCCCGAGTCCTCCTCCAAGAACCACACTGGGAGATCATTGCAAACCCACCATGTCCAACTCTCATTCCACCACAATGTGCGGAGCTGGGGCTGCTCTTGGAGCATCCGCATGGGGTGCTGGGAATCTGCTTCAGGCACTAAAGGCAGATGGAAGCCAGTTCAGGTGGGAAAAGGGGAGCGATGCAAAGCACGGGGACGGCAGGTGGAGGCAGGGGCTGGGCTGTCCTGTTCTCCCCTGTTGATCTCCACCCTTCCCCTCTCTCTCAGGGGTGAGCAATGCGGGGGATGCCGGCGCTCCAACACCACCGACCGGCCCCACTCCTTCCAGGTGATCCTGACGGACCGGCCCTCGCTGGAGCTGAGCGCCGACAACGAGGCCGACATGGCGGATTGGATGCAGTACTTCTGCCAGGCCGTCTCCAAAGGGGTGAGCGGCCTCCTTCGCCCAGAGCCTCCCTTGGGGCTCAGCCTGCCCACGGTCCTTCTGGTTGTGGGATGGGGAGTCGCAGGGAAGGAGCTCCCCAAAATGGCAGAAGTCAGTATGGAACTGCAGGAAGGAGCCGGGAGTGATGACTGAGGTACAGGACGCCCACGGAAAGGGGCTCCTTCATGTTCCTCCCTCCTCACCACCCACGCAGGTAATCCCCCAAGGTGTTGCCCCCACGCCTTGCGTCCCCTGCTGCCTTGTGCTGACGGACGAGAAGGCCTTCACCTGCCACGAGGACTGCCAGACGAGCTTCTTCCGCTCCCTGGGCACCATGGAGCTGATGGATATCACCACCGTCTCCACGGAGGTCGGCAAGGAGTACTGTATCCTAGTAAGTGTGGTGCGATGGGGTGGAGCCTGGCTGGTCCCAGCCTGGGGTCGGGATGCTCTGCTCACCGCCTTGGGCTTCTCCCTTGGTTTTTAGGAGTTTGCTCAGGACCGCAAGCAGTTCCTGCCGCCCTGGGTCCTCTATTTTAGTTGCACTACAGAACTAGAGAGATTCCTCTCAGCACTCAACACTGCATGGAAAAACATTTACCAGGTGAGCATGCGAGGCTGCACCTCCCTTCTCCCAGAGCTGCAGGGCAAACGGGACCAGGGCACCGCCGAGAAAAGGGGCAAGGGCTGTTCCTTGTACCAAAGTGGGGCCAACCCAACCATCCAGCCTTCCCATGGAGAGCAGGGAGACGCAAAGCTCCTCCTCGTCTGTATAACCACGGCAGACAGGTTGGCTAAGCCAAATCCCACCACTCAACCACCAGAGGTGAAGTGCAGAGGGGGTGGGAGGTTGTACTGAGGGGGAAAGATCAGGTGAAGACCAGGACAAGGTTCCTAGAGTGAGTGCTAGAAGTGAACCCCAGGACTGATAACACAAGGGACTTTCATGGCTGTTTGAGGTGCTTTTGTAATAAGAGGGAGAAGAAAATGGAGTTTGTGACTTGTCTGGTGTCCACATTTCAGGTAGATCTTCTGCACAAGGCCATCCTGGATGCCGCCGTGAAGAAGAAATGCGAAGACGCTCAGAGCCTCATTGACAGTGCCTGGCAGCGCAGTGACAGCCTGTGCCGTGGCCGAGCTGAGCGGGACCCGTGGTGTTAACTCCAGTGGGGGAAGGACGGCTGACAGGACAACCCCGGCTGCTTTGGGAGAGCAAGCGAGAGTGCGTGAGCGAGCGCGCTGCCCGCAGCTGCGTGAGGCCCGGCACCCCAGATCCCCCCTCCGTCACACGGAACCCGCACGGACGCGGGTCCCCGGCCGCACGGATGCTTCGCCGTGCTGGAGACGAGGCCGCTGCCATTGTACGGGCTCTGCGACGGCAGACAGCTGCCTCTGGACAAGCCACCCGTTGAGGAGAGACATCCTACGAGTGAGGAGGGTGGGCTGGGGTTTGGGGCCTCCCCTTGGTTTCAAGGCAGGAGCACGGATGGACCCGTGTGCCCTGCACCGGAATAGACTTGTCGTTCGTTTATGACCAAGGTAGGTCGCTGATGGGGCGAGACCGGAAGCCTCCAAATCGCTACCGCGCATGTTTTACCCTGCTAAGAGTCACCAAGTCCGGCACCTCCTTTGCCTCCACCTCCCCGCACAGGGCGGGAGCCTCACGGCCCTTCGGCCAGTCCAACACGGCCCAAAGCCAAGGCAAGCGGGAACCTAAGGGCCGACATGCCGGGCCACGGGCCAAGCCCGGCCGCTCTGGGCTCCCTCCATCGCCCATGGGAGCGGGACGGGTCCCGGCAGCTGTCAGGGTGCGGAGCTTCCCCGCAGCCCGGCCGGCTCCGGCCCTCACGCCCTCAGTGCGCTGGGGCATCCCGGAGCTTCTAGAAAGGAGCTGGAGACTTTCTGTAATCTATGTTCACGGGGCCTTTTTTTTTTTGCGGGAAGGAGAGAAAACTTATGTGACCGAATGTGTATGTATATACATCTGCTTCCTTTCCCCAACCCTCAAATAAATATTCCTTGGTAACTCAGATCCAGCCACCCAAATTTCCGCACTGGGGTTGGAGGATGTTTCTCCCTGGTTTGTGATTGCCTACCTGTTTGGGGGGCTTTTTGGAGGACAAATTGCTCAGAGATGCTGGAGCTGGCGAGGAAGACTATGGAGGTGCAAGGCTGTGGGAAGCTCCAGGATTTTCGCCATGCAGGGAGGCACTTGCAGCTTGGATTAACCCTGCCACTTTTGTCCCCACCGCCGGGAGCTATTCCCGGTCTAGACAGGTTAATGACAGCACATCATGGGACGTCACCTTCCCCGGCAGCGCCGGCTCCCGGCATCGGCCCCGGGGAAGCGTCTGAATCCTGCCGGGGCCAGGGGCCGGCAGCAGCTCTCGCACGTAGGAGCCTTTGCTGCTGGTTCGGGATATTCCCAGTGCAATTCGAGTTAGTGCTGGAGCATTTGCAGCCCTGAGAGAGAGTTTGGGAGCTCCAAAGCATCCCCCTTCAGCATCCTGGTGAGCACGCAGCCGCATCTGGGAATTTCTCTGGAGGGAAACGGGGCAGTTCAGCCTTTCCTTTTCCACCAATTTGAGTCCAGAAGGGTCTTGTTTCTCCCAGGAGTGGGAAAGCGATGGCCCTAAAAATAGGAATTGGAGAGGGAAGGAGGCGGGGGAACAGGCCCTGCCACTGCCTTTTGGCCTAGGAGGATCCAATTTCAAAGCCCTTGGAAAGCAGAGCCCAGGGTGACCTGGTGAGGCGGGGGGGGCAAACGCCCTCCCCCCTCGCAAAAAATCAGGAGCCGGTTTAAGGGCTGCAGCCTCCCTTCCACCAGCCACAACTGTGCCGAGCTGCACAGCCCTCAGCTGGCACCG
>VZSV01000351.1:219647-229847 GCA_013398735.1 Nothocercus julius
TTTTTTTTTTTTTTTTTTTTTTTTTTTTTTTTGGCTTCCGTGCGTTGCCTTGGTGCTAAAACAGGTTGCAAGAGACTGGTTTCACGTGCCTGTTTAAATATAGAAACTGTCATGGACTTTCTGTTTTGTTTTCATATGTCTTGTGAAGTTTCAGATGTATTTTCACTTCAAAAAAAACCCCCCCAAAACTCAACCTTTGCTATGTTTTACTTGAGTGTTTAAGGAGTTCCCAGGGGTTGAAGGGCTGCTGAAATTGTCTCCAACACTGGGAGGAAGAAAAGAGTCATTCCCTGTTCCCAAAGCAGATGCTCAGCAGCTTTGCAGGATGAGCCACCTCCATGTAGTAACCACTGTCCCCAGCACAAGTGCTGCCCTTCCATCGTTTTTATTTTCTTTTTCCATATGTTTTCTTCTAGTTGTCTGAAAGAACTCATCTTCACCTCTTTATGGGTGTTTTAAAGGGCAGGAGGAGTAAAAGCTTCTTAATTAAGAGCCACGAGACTTTGCCATTTCTTATTTTGTGGGAGCATTGAGATGTTTAGAGCAGCAACGACGCGCAGAGAAAAGCCTGCCTTCAGCAAGCAAATGTGTTCCTTTAAAATATAAATAAATTCCAAATCGGAGCAGTCCTGAAGAAGATAAGCAGCCCTTAATGCTACTTCAAGACTTCTGTAAAAATTGTATTTTGTTTTTGGCCGCAGTGCATTCTGATCTCTGATCTGTGTACAATATCTTCCGTAGAAGCAGTTTACGTTTTAAATACGGCTGCACTGTAGAGTCTGTGGAAGAATGTTGTAATGGAGAGTCCCTGTTTTTAGTAACTTTTAAATAACATTTGCACTGTTTGCAACAAAATGTTTTGTCTGTCGTTTGGTAGTGTAAATTCAGCGCGGGAACATAAAAATCTGTGCTTTTTGCATCCTGTGTCAGTGCTGAGGGCAAAGATTGAGAATTCGGATTTTGGTCTGTAGTCCTGGAGACTGTGCGTGAGACGGGACAATGGCCATGGGTATCTGGCTTTAAGTCCCAAGAAAAATAAAAATCATCTTCACGTGTATTTAGGATCGTAGGCACGTAGACCCATTTTTTAACTTCTTTCCCTGATGAGGACCCCAGTGGTTCTTTCTGTGCCTTTGCACAGAGCTGGGTTTGAGCCATAAGTAAATAGTGCTTGAATTTTTCTAGTAAAATTCTCAAATATATCCTGAGACTTTTATTGCTTGCAGGGCCATGTTGGTAGCAGTGGGTGTTTCAGTGGAGCGGCTCTTCAGTCAGGCAGCGATGCTGCGTTCAGCGGTGGCTTCCGTCTCTGTTTCCCACTGATCCTCCTTTAATAAACCTGCTTCTGGTATTGATTCTCATGAACTCCACAACACCGATACCCACCTCTTTGGTTTCATGTGGATGTTACGGAGCAGTTTTGTCTGCAACTCCCTCCTCCTTCCATGCCCCCCCCCCCCAAGACTGAGTCATTTTGAGGAAGCCTCTTAAACAGTTTTAAAATTCATGAATCTTCGGACTGCTCCAGATTTTGTTCCTTGCATGTACTTGAGGTTGCAAGCTTGTTGACGCCAAGCTAGCCGGGGAAATGCCTATGTAATAATTTCAAAGAAACTTAATGAAAATCTGCAAAGAGCACAGATTTGGACTAAGCTTCCATTAAATGTTTTCCTCTGCTTCGATTTGTAAGAAAGAGAAGTTGATGTCACTTGGTTTCAGAATTCTCTAATCTGGAGGGGCCGTTGTAGCATCATTTCTTCTCTGAAGTTTCTTCAGAGCTCCCAGTTGCGTCTAGTTGTGATTTGATGAGACCAGCTTCTGTTATCATTGCAAGACTGCTCCGAAGTTAAGTTGGCTCTTGGTAGGTCTTGTCCTTAATCTGAAATCCTTTGATACAACAATAGCTTTAATGCCCTTTTCTAGTCATTGCTGTGTGTGCGTCCTTCAAAAGCTAAGCTCTCGCGAAAGGCAGTCCTTCTCGGGGTGTTTGTAAAATAGATGTTTGTTGGGCTTGAATAGTTGTAATTGCAGAATTTGGACCGATGGGAAGTGCTTGATTCCATTTGGAATCCATCCTTCTAAAGGATAAAACCAGATGTGGGGATTGAGGACTTAACCAGTTATTGCAAGACTTACCAGGGATATTTAATCCATTGATCACATTAAAACAGAGTTCAAGTTTTCAAGTTGTTTGGCGGTGGTCTTGTTGACTGCTTTATTTTTTTTCCCTTGCTTTTCTTAGGACTGAAAGTCACGCCAAGTTCCCTGGCAGATGACCTTGTTGTTGTCTTTAAGGCGTGTCCAAAATTAGGTCCTTTGCTGAGGGCGTTAGCCAGTCTTAGAAGAAGCCTTGGCCAGCATTTTGCCCAAAAGGAAGTTAAATATTCAAGTGAATGGAGGGCCGGTTCCAGTTCTTGGACGAGTCAGTGACTCAGGGTAATCCTGGGCCGTCTCGAGTTTTGTTTTTATGACCTAATGTGTTGCAACTGCTGACCGTCCTCCCGTTGCAGTGATTTCACGGCAGAGCTAGCTTAGCAACGTGAGGAGAAGACACTTTTTGCATCTGGAGATGCACCTGAGAAATAATACCAAACAAGGCAAACTGAGAATGGCAATAGCAGGCAGCAGTCAAATTGGGTGTGTTACCCATCTTGGGTTACTTAAGCCAAGGTTTTGCTGGCAGAGATTCTGTCAGCTGCTGGGTTACTGGGGGAGCAGATCTGTTCCAGATAGAGAGAAGCGAGTGTTTGGGAGGTATGTTGTGTGGGATTTTTATTAAGCTCAGTGGTTTTACTAAGGTCCAAGAACACCCTGAAACTGAAGATTGCAGAGGAGGCCATTCTTAAACAACGAGCTAAAGAATAAACTAGAAAATACGATTACTCTCCATAAGAAGATTGTGAGTTGAGTTGCCTCTTTTTAGCCTGCTGGTTTAGAAATCTCCTGGGAAGGACATGAGCCTGAAGATGGAAATTTAAACTGCATGCCTGGCCTCATGGCTTACCCTCAGCTGAGTTCTTGTGGTGTAGTGAAGGTTACTGAAATAGTTAAAGAAGAGCAGGGCAAAGCTGAGCTAACGAGTCGCTGGTTCCTTGCTTGATGGTTCAGACACGCTAGAGTAGTGCGGGAGGTTGTTCCTTCCTATGCGCCTGGAGAGAGCAGGTGAGCAGTGTCAGCTCTGGCCTCCTCGAGGCTGAGAAAATATGTCTAAATCTGGTCTGCAGTAATATTTTCAGATGTGATGATGACTTCCATATAATAAATAAATAAAGCACGGTGCCTGCTTGGGTCTCTGTATTTTGGTAGTTATTGTTTAGCCTACTACACTGAGTACTTGTCTCAGGCAATCTAATAGTGTGAAGACAACAGCCCTTGATAAAAGAATAGGCTTCCTTTCTCTTCCCTTTTAAATTTAACTTAGCAGTTTAAAATTTAAAGCAGTTTTTGGCACACTAGAGATGAAACTTCCAAATCTGATCAAAATGCACTGACCAGACTCTGATTAAGAACATGGAAAAGCCAAGGCAATCCCAAACACCTGTAGAAGAAGCATGAATAGATCATCTGCACAACTGCCTGCTCAGTTTGGAATGGCTTACTCTGCAGAAGGAGATATCTGCCTTGTTTGTGTGGTCCTTTTGGGTATCTTCTGATTCAAATGTAATAGCAAAACCAAAGCACCATGCTGTTTCTTGCCTGTGTTGTTGCTGCTGGTGCTGATGTCTCCCCTGGTCGTGAACAGTGATGGTGACCAGAGCACGCATGGAGGCTCATTTGAGTGTGTCCTCTTCAGACTTAACTGTGACAGCTGTGGGGGTCCTGTAATAGTTAATACAGCCCAAAATAAATCACTAAGTTGTGCATTTAGAGTAGGCCTCTTCAGAGGAAGAAGTCTTCTGGCGTTGTTAATGTCCTTTTCCGATACTGGGATTCAAGCTTGTCCGTGTCAGCTCAGCTGTGCAAAACCTCATCTTGATATTGCAGCAGCAGCAGTGCAAAAGCCGTTGCAGCCCAACCGGCTGCAGAAACTTCCAGCATCCTGACTGTGGAGAAACTGCCTAGAGCAGGTATTCGCCATTGATAAAGTGCTTGAGTAGGTGCCTCTCTTGCTGGGCGGTTGTCAGCAATGGGATGTTGGTTTCCTTGAACCGACACCTGGCCTCTGTAGAGTGTTGTGCTGCCGGTTGGTTTAGTCACAGCAAACAGCACTTTCTCCAAGGTGATGGTGGTGTTGAGTCATGAACCAAGGAGAAAAAATATTTGTGCATCTGTATTTGGGTGACTGGCTGGTATGGCGGTATTGAAGCAATTGGCCAGTGGATTTAGCTTAAATATAATTCTTTGTGGAGGAGTCTGAATTGGCTGGAAACACATGTCTTTTTTTCTTAGGGGGATAGTCTTCCCCCGCCCCTGTTAAGATAGCAACATTTTTAGTAGTAGGTGAGGGTTGGTGACTTGAGTGTGGTTCTGAGCTCTTGGGTTCCATAGCTGCTTTTCAGCAGAAATTCCAGGCAATCCTTTGATGTCTTTCCCTGTGACAAACAGTTCGAAGCTGCTGTAAACGTTATAGCAGGTTTGCAGTCTAGTACACTAGAGGGGAAATGGCAACAGAGTTACTGGGCTCCCAGTATGCCAGGGGTGTGCACAAGATTTTTTGGTGTAATGACCTTCAGCTGCTGCAAGCAGGTGCCTTTACCTCCTGCAGTCGAAGTGAGTTTCTCAAGGGAGAAAAGACATGGTCACTTGGATGTTCAAAGTGAGGTTTTTAGTTTCTTCTGAAATTCCCTCTTCCTGAAAATGAAGGAAAACAGAATATAAAGTTTGTGCTTCACTAGAGAAGCATGAACCAATGAGCACCAAGACTCATAAAGCCTTAAGATGATACATATTTAAAGTACTTTACAGCATGGCAGGGAGACCATAATGTTATGACTCTGCATTTTCTTCCATCTGCTACCGAGTGCATGAAGAAAACAGAGCTTGGAGAAGCAAAGCTGGGATGGGGAATTACCCTTTCATGTAGGAATGAAAAACTTGATTAATCAAGAGATTCCGCTACAGTTATGAATCAGTATGCTCTTAAAATTGAATTTGAACAAATCCTAAAATCAGTCACTCAGTAGATTATTACTGTTTAGAAGATACTTAATGTGGTCCGTCACTGCCAGGGCTTTTTCTATGAGCAGTTGCACCACACAAAGGAGTGTAATTTATTTTTATTCCCACCTGCTCCGGAAGCAGGATTGATGTGATCTCGCTGTGTGGACGTGTCCTTTCTAATCACTTCTGAAGCCATCAGCCGGGTTCAGCTAAACTTGCAGGCGAGGGGGGCTCGCAGCCTCAAGGATGTGACGTTCCTGGGCGTCTCGTGCAAACAGGCTAATAGAGGAGAGAGACCTGATTAGCGGCCCCATGGAGAGAAAAGCTGCAGCAGGAGTGCAGCCCTTATTAGACATTAAGGAATCCACATGGGAGAGAAGTGTTCCTGACCGTGGGAAAAGCTTCAGTGGGAACTGGCATTTATTGGACGCCAGAGAATTCGACCTCGAGACGTGCATCCATAAGAAATGAGTGTTCATTATTTCTGCTCACAAAGCCACTTTGATTTTTTTTTTTTTTAATGTGTATACCAATAAACCGAGGGATGGATGCTTAATACTTTTCTTAATTGTGCAGAGACGACTGCTAGTAAAAGTTCCTTAATAACAGAGCTTCTCTCTTTACTGGGTGGCCAAAGCAGCTGTCTGAATGAGAAATTTGGGTTGTTCAATTATATTTGCCTAGTATTTGCCCATACAGTTAAGCCCTTAAAATACAGTAAAAAAATTGCCTTTTGACTGTGCAGCCTCACAGTGTTCTGATGCAACCCTGAATTTAACTGACATTGCAGACGAGGGAACTGCTGACTTGGGCAACGATATTAAATGCTAGATGTTGCACGAAGTACTGAGGTTTTATGCACCACTGGAGGTTTTATGCAGGTAGCTTCATGTAATTCTGAAGTTCAAGACCTGGGTTCAGTTTCCCCTCTGTCACCTTTGGTCTATGTCAAGGCATTCTCAAAGTGTTCCCTCATTTTCCAGGTGGGAGGAAGTTCGCATTTTCCTGCCTCCTCTCCCTCCCACATCTTTGCCAGTGGAACATAATTTAATTTGTTTATTAATGTCTCTATCATAGCAAAATGGTGACTTTGACAATACTGCTGCAGATCAGTTGTCTTAATTGGGAATAGCTTGTTTTTTACATCCTAACATGGAGCGCTGAGCTGCAAAGCAGGAGGTGAATGTTTATTTCGGCACTGAGTTATCTACGAAGACTATCCAATGGGTCGAGTGTGTTGCTTTTAAATAACAGAGGCATTCGCTGTATCAGTGAATGTGCCAGTGCTGGCTTTTTAATTCCCCACTCTGTCATCTCTTGCGAAGGGATTACGAGTGGAGACAAAGCCCTAGCTGTTTTCGGCGTATGATGGAAACACGTGCTGTATCCCATTAACAAAACCCTTGTTTGTGGTCAGAGCTGGGAGATTTCCCACAAAGCGCTGGCTGAGGTTAACGCGAGCTGGGAAACGTAAGAGTGGATCGAGCTCCACTAATAACTAGGGTCATGGAGGCAGGGGAGAATTAAAAAAGCAGTAGGAAAGCTGTGCTAAAGATTCAGCATAGGCATATGAGAGGTCTTGCTTTACTTCACAACCTGGTTGATGGTTCTTATTCATGAATGTTCAGCATTCCCCACAGGTCTTTATGGCTTGGAGGAGCAGCAGGGCAAATGCCCCAAAGAGCTTTTTCTTGAAAGGTTGAAGGGCTAGTAAAGATTACTCTGAACACATGTTGAAGTGTCTGAGATTGCAATCTGGAAGAGCAGGGGAGCTTGGTAATTAGGGCATATTTCTGAATCATTGCTGTCACAAGGTCTGTTCTCGGGACGAGTCTGAAAACCAGGGCTCTGTGTGACCTGAAGAGCTCTTGGTTTGCACAGTATAATGTTGTGAAGGGAAGGGTTTTCATGGCATTATGAAAGCCATCCCCTCTGCTCATGACAGCTCACTGGTGTGAAAAAACAGCAATTTTATGTTGAGAAAGGTAGAATTAGAGAGGCATTTAATTTGTTTTATTTTTAGCCGTCTTTAAAGCAGCTGGAGATAAGGAGAGCGAATATCATACACTGAATTTTCCCTAGAGGCTGCTGGAAACGCTCCATACGTCGCCAGCAGCCTTGGTGCTGGTACCCTCGGCCATGGTCTGATGCCCTTGGGAATTAGCGCAAAGACATCAGCTTCGGTAGCACCGGGTCCTCCGTAACGAGAGCTCTCACCAAACTGTCCAAGCAGCATCGGCTTTTGGGTCTTTCTGGAGTCCAGCTGGGGCTGTCAGCCCCCATCAGCTCCTGGGTTTGCCAGTAAGCAGTTGAGGTATCATGTACCAAATGAAAATCTTCTCCAGGTTTGTTTTGAGTGGCAGCCTTAGGAGGACGAGCAATTACAGCGCGTCATGTGACAGCTCCTCAGATGGTTGTTAAAGCTGAAGTGTCATTTTGCAGAACTGTGGAATTCAGGAATGCAGTTTTGGGTCTCTGTTGAGATAATGTTTCAATTAACTTGTGTTGTTTTCCTCCTATCCTTGTTCCCTTTAAGAACTAAAAAGATCCCAGACTATCTAAATATTTTTCCTGGGCAAGGCAGTTAAGCAGCTAGAGTGCAAATGAAGCATGAAACATGGCAGTGTGCAATATCTGCTGTTAGGCAACATTATAGCTGTTTTGTGTTGTGTATTTTTATATTTTCTTGAGATTAGCAAATGCCTGTGTTTAAAAAAAAAAAAAAAGGTGGAATGGTAATAGAAGCCTGTATAGTAGTACTTGTACATCTTATGTTACCCTGTAACTGGAGATCCAATTTGTGGAGGGGGGGGGAAGTACAGGACTAGAATAGTCCCCAGCGTGGAAGATTTGGGCTGATTGGTAGTTATAAATACAGAGAAGAGACGCAGACACCTGAATAAGTATTATTTCAGCTCATATTATTTTGTGACAAGGTAGCAGCAAAATAAGAGGAATGTGATTGGTCACGAAAGGCTTCAAACGGTGCTGTGCTGAATAACGCGGGCCCTGGCTTGCACTACGTATAAAAGAATCAGGGAGGAAGGAGTTTGAGTGTTGCATACATGCCGAAAAGCAGCTGTGCCCTTCAGGGGGCTGCAGATAACTGGCTTCAACTGAAGTGAACCCCAGTGAATCCAAAATATTCCAGTGTCCGGCTGTAGCAGAGCGTCCTGTCAGATCATGCTCTTAATGAGCAATGCAAAGGCAAACACAAAACCCTATGAACTGCTTTTGCTCTGGTGATGTGCCTTGCATTTAATAGTGTTTGGACTGAAGTGTTGGCCAACTCGTCATGAAATCATGAAGGTGTTTTTGTAAACCGGTTTGTAGCTGACCTGTAAAATTCAGTAAGAGCAGAAATGGGTATGAAGGGTTTCCCCAAGCGTGGCGAGAGCGCAGTCCAAGAAATAAAGAGGTAAAATAATTTAAAGTGTAATTCAAGGAAAATGGAGAGTTTAAGGTTTTTTTTTTTAAAAAAAAAAAGGCTTCTCTTCCTGCTTTTTAAGCAGTGTTTTCCTATTTTATACGTATAAGCTAATAAAGATCCTAATCAGTTTCTAAAATAACGAAGCCATGTGGAAACATTGGCGTGATGAATATTTGCTGGCCAATATTCTCACAGTCCCTCCTTTGTTTAAAATGGTTTTGCTTGGTAGAAATAAGCCAGGGAACTGAGTGGTTAGAGGAAACCCCCAGCGCCAGCAAAACGGAAGAGCGAGGAGCGAAGAGCGCGGCCGCGCATCTGCGCCCGCACGCGGGAAGGTGGGCGCTGAGAGGTGGCTCCTCAGCGCTGCCTGGGGAGGAGGAAGGAGAGTGACCCTGCGTTGGCGGCCATGCCCGGCTCGGCCGCACTGTTTGCCTGCGTGGGAGGAAGAGCTGAGCAGGAGGATGGGCTGCGGAGGGGGTGGGACAGGCGAGCGGCCGTGCTGGGAGCCCAGGGATGTTTCAGCTGCCTGGTTGTGCAGGTGCTTTTCGGTAGCGTTTACATGATGGATGCCTTTCCTGGCGCTGGGAAGCTGCGTTAGCGTGGCTTCGTCAGAGCAACGGCTCGCCTAGCGACTTTTTTTGCAAGGGCCGCCACGTTGCTGCTTATGGCTTGGCATTAAAACTGTGCTCTTGTGCTTCCATCCGCTGCTTCTGGCTGAACTGTACACTCTGAAATGCAGCCTGAGCCACCTCCGTTACGATACAAAACAGGACTGGAGCTAATGATTAATCAGCATGAGTTTACCTGGGCAGAGGCATTAAAATGCCTGGGTTTTGCTGGGGCCAGTGGGTTTGGAGCTCGGCGAACACGGCTCTTTGTTTTCTGCTGTGTGCCAGGGATGGTGAAATGCAGCCTTCTTGGAAACGGCTGACACGTAGGTATAAAGATACGTAAAAATGTTTGGAGGAGCCGCTCTGCGATAGTTCCCAAGGGTCACAGTAGTGCCTCCTGTTGTCCTTTTGTCCCCTCTTCCCAGCCCTGTGGACCTGCACAAAGGTTGCGTGGCACAGAGTCCTCCGCTGCTCCCGTGAACGCCTCTGCCTCCATCTTGCTTTAGGTGGCGACCTGCATAAGGAGCCGCTGCGTTGCTGCCACTCCTCTCTCCCCCTGCTCTGCTCTCCTAAAAAGAGAGATAAAAAGTCTCTATTTTTCTTCCTTTCCTCCCCCCTCCCTTCCCCCCCGGTATAACATATAAATGTGCTGCAGTAACGCGGCTGTGCTGCAGCACTGCAGCTCTCCTCTCCCGCCGGGCTGGGCAGCACGGTGCAGCGCAGTGAGATACGCTGCAGCGTGGTGCAGCGCAGTGCGGAGCAGCGTGACACGGTGCAGCGCGGTGCAGAGCAGTGCGACACGGTGCAGCGCGGTGCAGTCGTCCTCCACCAACGCCTGCCAACACGGGAGCAGCTCGGAGAGCCGCCAGCGGGGGGGCCGGGCTGGAGCACTAGACAGATTAATCTTCACGGTGGGGGACTAAAGGATGTGTAATCGTAGCACACGGAGCACGTTGGGGCACGGAAAATGCAAACCTTCCTGTTTCGGCAGCTGTCCTTGAACGCTCAGGGAGCTCTCCTTCTTCTCCTCCGTTTTCTTTCTTTTTTTTTTTTTTTTTT
>VZSV01000351.1:231989-242947 GCA_013398735.1 Nothocercus julius
TAAGTGACTATTACTTAACTCCATAACATACATTAAGTAGGGCGGTGTCACATTCCTGCGCGTGGCTTGTCCCAGATCGGGCAGGTAGAAGTTGAACTCTGGTCCAAGGTATGTTTGTAGGTCACACTCTAAAAGCACAGAGTGAGGCTGCGGTGAATGAATGAGGTTGAGATGGGGAATCAGGAGCTGCATGCAGACCGTTGTTTTAGTGTTGAATGGATTAAATATAGACCAGAGTGGTAGAATTGCTGTGTTAAGGTCATTATTTCTTAAGGAAATTGTTGGGATGACTTTATTTGTTGTGACACAGTTTTGTTTTAATTGTGTCTTGCTTGTCAGATTAAAAATTAGAGGTGCTGTTCTAATTGCAAATACCTTTCTATTTTGTTAGCTGCTGTTGCTCTGTTATTATAAAAGTGATTTCATGGTAGGCTTACCAAAAGAGAGGACTTTTGTGAATATTTCTGGCAAGTGCAAATGGCCTTTTTCCTCTTCTTGAAAGCACCTCCCCCAAACTGCTATGTTTTGATTTTGAGAAAGATTTTCTTACCATTTAGGAAGAAGAAATGATTTGAATAATTTGTTACAATACAGTCTTTTTCTTATGCCATTAATATGTGTGCTTTGTTTTGCCTTTTTTCCCCAGATATGGACGTGTCGAAAGTGTCAAAATCCTCCCTAAAAGGGGGTCAGAAGGTGGAGTGGCAGCATTTGTGGATTTTGTGGACATCAAAAGTGCGCAGAAGGCACACAACTCTGTCAACAAAATGGGAGATAGAGACCTACGGACGGATTATAACGAACCAGGAACCATTCCCAGCGCTGCTCGGGGATTGGATGATACAGTTTCCATAGCATCTCGTAGTAGAGAGGTTTCTGGGTTCAGAGGAGGTGGTGGGGGGCCCACTTACGGCCCCCCACCATCGCTTCATGCACGGGAAGGACGTTATGAGCGGAGACTTGATGGGTAAGTTCCAAGGTTTCTCTAGGCAGGTATTTTGTATTTGATATGTGAGAAACACAAACTCGTATATAGGGCCCCCAGATGGATTTAAAATTTTGGGAATTATCTATGTTTCCTATTTTGGGTTGGAAACGGAAGTGATTTCTATCCCAGTGGCTGGTACCTTGTGGATCCATAGAGGATGTTTTCTGCAGCTGGTTGGATATCTACACTTGAAATGAGGTGGTTTTAAGATGGAAGATTTCCTTGGCCAGCACCGATGTTGGAGTTACTCTTTTCTAGAAGTAATGATTCCATTTCTTGGATAATATTAAGGCCTTATTCGGATGTATCCCTACTGCCAGATGGAGCTATATTGCTACAACATGTGTTGAAGTTCTCTATGGAGTATCTGTGGAATACTAGAACCTAAAATGCTGTGAAAGCTTCATGCCTAGTTCTCAGTTCTCGCTATACGCAGTTTATATGTTAATTGGATTGTCACCTAAAATTTCTAGTAGCCTTTAATGATGCGGTCCTTTGGATCTACAGACAACATTTAGCCATGGGAATACGCTTGGATGGAGAAGACCGAAGGCAGCTTTTGATGTTTCTGTTTTGGATCTACATCATTTCCAAGTGATTGGGATTATTCTTTCTGATGGTATTGGCAAAAAGAGAGATGATGGACATTACTAAATTTTGGAAATTATAGTTTTTTTTAAAATGCTGGGATAAGAACTACTGCCTTGAATTTATTGGATGGTATACAGTCAAGACGTCAGTAGCCATGGGGAGTGGATTACTATCTAGTCTCTTAAAAAGCTCTTTGCTGCTCCGCATTAAACGTACTTTAGTTTTAAGGACGTGGCGCTAATAATCAGTTTGTGGATACATCAATCAGAAATGACTGGGCTGGATGGTTACAAAGGCGGATAGAGGATGCCTGCTGGCCGGCAGTGATGAATTCCCTCATGCCGTGGGTGAACTTCTACCAGCTGCTTGATTCAGACATAGGGCTGGAAATTAAAATAATGGATCTATTTCAGTGCCTACTGTCTCAAGAAAGAAGTCTGGGGGTTTCAGATCTGTGCTTTCAGTCTGAGACTGTTGCTTCCCGTGGAATTTTTGTCTTGTCACTAAGATTTTTTTTTTCTTGTTGATTCATCTAAAATATCATTTGACACCCTTGCCCATTAAGAAGGTGGATTACCCCTGTAAGAGGGGCCAAAATTGGGGAAGTTATGTTCACAATTCTCTCCCTAGATTTAATTGGGAATATAGGTCGTGTTTCCACACTTGGAAAAGGTTGGTATGTCCTGCCCTGTGTATATTAGCCCCTCTCCTAACCCAAGTCAAACCCTTTCTTTCCACTAACTCCAGTAGTACTTAGTACTAATAGATAAATCAAAAAAAAAAAAAAAAAGCACTGTAGCCATTAGATTTTCAGCTCTGCTAGCTCCTCTGTCTGTCTTCTGTGTCCTTTTTATGGATAAGGACTTTGTTCTTTTATGCAGCTATAGCAGTAACTCTTTAGAAAATGTTGCTTTTTCTCTTGCCTCAGCTGTCACTGATTAACACTTTATAGGATGCTAAATGCAGTCATTTATGAAACGGTTGATCTTGTTCCTTCAAAAGGGAGGGGGGACAAAGTTCTGTGATAGACACTCAAGTATCTCTAGAAGTGCCATTTTTGCAAGCAACAGATAATAAAAGCAAAGAGCAGCAATGACTTTTAAACTGGTATATATGTTACTGGAATTCGCTGTTGCACTGGTTAGGTTGTTTTTTATTTAAATATATAATTTTGAAGAAAAATGCAGGCAAGCCATGAGTTAGCTCTTTATAAAGTCTGAAAAAGGAGCTATAATTTTAACAATACAGCGTTATATTTAGAGTATTAAAGATGTAGTGAATCACGGGAGAAGTTACTGAAGGAACTTCTTGAGATATTAATCAAAAACATTCAAGTCCAATTTTCAGTTTATAAAGGATATCTGAAATATTGCTTCCATTTTAAATAGAAGACAGACTTGCAATGCAAGAGAAGAGGAGTAGCTATAGAGTAGAATTAGGTTATTAGGATTCAGAAGGTTGAAGTGACTAATAATGGAACCTAAGGGAAGTATCTGAGAAAGATGATGAAAAGGTTGAAATGTCCTTTTTAACAGTGATAATTAATTTTTAAATTAACTTTTGGCACTGTGACATGTTTAGAATTTTGCAAGTATTTTTTTTTAAGCCTTCAGAGTATCATTCCTGATCTTGCAGTTTGCAGACGTATTTTAGACATACTATCCTGGTACCTGTCTAAATTTAGGCTACTAAACTATTTGTAATGTTCTTTTTAACTTCACCTGTCAATTTTACTATATATGTATTTGAGAGATCACACTAACATCCTTAGAGCATAGAAGTTTCCTTAACTGACATGCAAAATGTTACAAATGCTAAAGCAAAATGGCTCTTAGCAACTTTAAATGAGTGTGCTTACAAGCACAGAAGAGGTGCAAATTATATAATTGCAGGAACAGTAATAGTCTCAACAAATCTATTGAGAAGTTAATTTATATTCTTTGTGTAGGGATTTTAATATCTTTTGGGGGCTGCACCCTTTTTAGTAGTTATAAATACTTGCAAATTAAGTATACTGACCCTAGTCATCAAAATGTGCCTTTGGGTATGCAGCTTTTCCAAGAATTGAGTGTAGCAGTCTGATAAAAGCAAAATTATTTGTAAGAAGGTAAAATATTTTAAAACAGCACCAAGAACCTCCCCCCTAATTTTTCTGAGCTTCTGTGTGGATAGTACTACCCCTTTTGAAAGCAGCTTCTTATCTCTGGGTTATGCTTTGCACTGAGGCTTTCATGGCTATAGCCCAATTTGTGATGCCATTTTTGCCAAAAGATAATGATAAGATATGCAAAGATGTGCAAAGGTAATTACCAAATTCAAGGGGAAAAAAAAAATCTGAAAAAGCAAATATGGAGAAAAATGCAGTTGCTTTGTTTAAAAATATGGGTGGATTTTTTTGTCTCCCTAATATAAAAGAAGATAAAATATTCAAAACAAAACAAAAACCACCCAAACATAAATTAGGATTCTGCCCTGGAAAGTAATATATTTTCCTGTGCACGATGCTGGTCATGAAAGCCCCAGTATGTGATTAAAAAAATGATTGCTCAGCTTTATTTTATATGAGTATAACTTTAGAGTCAAGTATAATGTTTAAAGTTTGTCAGTGTTTGCTTGATAGGTTATTGCTCTTTAGTGGGGAATCAGTTGCAGAATTAAATTCAGTGCTGAAGTGAATGTTTGCATGATTTGCTTTTAGTTTTGCTTGCCCCTTTCCGATTGATGAAATGTTTCTCCCCCCTCCTAAATGCAGGGCTTCAGATAACAGGGAGCGTGCTTATGAACATAGTGCCTATGGACACCATGAACGGGGGACGGGAGGATTTGATCGGACACGACATTACGAGCAGGATTACTATAGAGATCCTCGAGAGCGGACTTTGCAGCATGGGCTCTATTACACTTCTCGGAGTCGAAGTCCAAACCGTTTTGATGCTCATGACCCCCGTTACGAACCTAGGGCCCGGGAGCAGTTTACATTGCCCAGTGTGGTACACAGGGATATCTACAGGGATGATATTACACGGGAGGTACGAGGCAGAAGGCCAGAACGGAATTACCAGCACAGCAGGAGCCGGTCGCCGCATTCGTCGCAGTCGAGGACGCAGTCTCCTCAGAGGCTGGCCAGCCAGGCATCCAGACCCACGCGGTCCCCAAGCGGCAGTGGGTCCAGGAGTAGATCCTCGAGTAGCGATTCCATCAGCAGCAGCAGCAGTACCAGCAGCGACAGGTAGGTCCCCTCCGCTTGCGCTGAGATGCTCTGTTGCTTGACGCAGTGTAGCGATGGCAGTCGTCGCAGCAGGGCCCTGTGGCGCGCCAGCACCGGTGGCCGTTTCGAGGCCGCAAGCAGGAACCCTAGCCAGGGCCCTCAGAATAGAGGTGTTTTTGTGGCAAAGTGTTATTCGCTGAGGTAGAAATAAACCATGGCGGAATGTGTGAAGACTTGACTCGGCACAAAGGAAATCCAAGGGGAACGTTGTTGCTGATTATTTTCCATGGTGGCTACCTGCAGCATCTCTGGGCTGCTAGCTGCAAAAATGGGGATGTGCAAATCCAAGACGTGGCTACTGCCGCCCTGCCCGGCTGGGGAATGGGGCGATTAGTTTATTTGCTCAGATTACGGCATAAGCAAATATGAAGGTCCAACTGCTTTTTGTAGTACACATTTTAAAATACCTTGGGAAATGATGAGTATTTAATCTCCAATTTCCCTTAATTGTGTATCACTGCTATCATCACTAACATTTAAGTGACTGGCATGTTGTCTCCCCCCTCTCTTTTCCCTGCTTCCTTGCAGCAAAAAATTAAGAGAGTTGGAAGAATAATTCGCAAAAATGTGAATGTGCATTTCCTGGGGACGTGTCCATATCTTAGTTATGTAATAGCTGCAATATTTCTGTTATTTTTGTGTTAATTTATAAGCTACATATGGGGGGGAAAAAAAAGCTACTAGGGCTCATCAGGCAGTGGATTTCTTTAGCAATTTCAATACTCTTGTCAAACCACTCAGATATTTAGTTTTTTAATAGCAAACCTACCCTAAGGGTGGAAACCAAAGAGTTCTTGCGCCTGTAGATATTTTATGCTCTATTTGGTGAAGAGCTCTGTTCTCAAGAAAGGTTTCTAGAGTTGGAAACATTCCCTTTTCCTACCAGTTCTTTTTTAAAGCCCAAACTAGTCTTTAAATAGGTATATTGCTGTAATAAGTATTGAGTGTTTGATTATCACTTTGAATGAAATTTTGACATTGGTAACTGTCTCATCAAAATAATTATTGTCATAAAACCTTGACTGATGGGTCTTGGACCACAAGGGCTAGGTGGGTTGAGGGGAGCGTGCAGAGGCAAAGGCCGGGAAACAAGTTCCTTCTCTTTTTTTTTTCCTCTGATTTTTTTCCCCAGATGTCTAAAGAACTTTGCAAGGATTCGCTTCCTTTTTTTAATTATTGTTTTCTTCTCCCAGATTTAGAAATCCAGTTCCTCTCTTGGTTGGAGAGCTTGTGAAAAGATGGACACCTCTAGAGCGTTTGAGAGGACTCACATTGCTTTAAACACTAGTTTATTTCTAAGACCTCTCTTTCAGAGAGACCTTAACGGATCATGACAACCTATAGTCAAAAGATTTAACTTTTTAAAAGTTAAATCGTGACAAAGCTTATAAAACTTCTGAGACTTCCAAAGGTCTCCAAGAAAGGTAGAAAAGATCAAATGTAAGATGGCCTGGTTTACATTTAAGGTTACAAAAACCTCAACCAAGAAAGTATCTCTGATGCTTCTCTACTCATTGAAAAAAAACAAAACAAAACAAAACTTGTACAATTGATAGAATATCATTCTTGGGATGTCAGTCTGGAATAAAATACTGTTCTGAACTGCATACACTGCTGGAACAAAGTTTAAGATTTAATCAGAAGATAAGCAATGTTTGCTATGCTTTTAGTATCTCATTTTCTTGTCAATTTCTAGATCTTGTAATGGAAAATTAGATGACATTCGGAGTAGGGAAATAAACTTTTTTTCTTATTAATACAGTAAATTCAAATTCAATAGAGCAAGTAATAGAATGTAGTGGATAATATCTTTAATTTTGAAGGATCAGAAAAGAGGTTTTACATGTCTATAAGCTAAGGTTCAGACAGTAATAAACATTTAACTCTATCTTTACCTTGTAAAGCAAAATTTTGCCTGGCCTTAGTGCGTTTTAAAATACAAGTGGACTTTTTCATTTGTTTTGTTGCACACTTTGAATTCGGTGATGGAAATACTCATAATTGCTTGTTTAGTAAATTCTGAACAAAGTGGAAGCTTCATGTATATGTGTGCATATGAAAACTTTATATTTAGTTCCTTGTTTGTGCATCTATTTAACCTTATTTTAGAGTAAAAGCTACAATTTAGTAGCTATGCAGCATTTGTAGTAATGTGTGTGCTTGAGCTGCCACTCTGAGTTGAGGAGTCCAGGTGTGTGGTTTGTTTCTGCATTTTTTTCCAATTCATTTATTATTCTGTGAAGGAGAGGAGCAGGAAGGCTCAGGGACAGGTTGTCGCAAGGTAACAAGAGCTCATGAACAGCCTCTTGCCCTGTGGGAGTTGCTGGCTGGTGTTGATGTACAAAGCAATGATCGGTGCGCGGGAAGTTTTCATGTTCTCAGACCAGGCAGAAATTTGTTTGCATGGCCCTACCCTGAACTGTAATATATTCTGGTTGTGTCATCTCTGGAATTATTTACTGATTCTGTATCTGTTTTTCATGTTTTGAACGGTATTTGTCTGGAATAACTAATGCCTGAATTTGTGCTGCAGAAACTTTATTGCTGGTGAGAGGCAGCTTGGGAGAAATTGTCTGGCACCGTTCTGTAGGTGCTGGGAAACAACAAGTAGAAAGTTGATAAATGAAAAATATCAGCTTTATTCTTTGTGTTGTGACTTTCAAAGAGCTGTGTAAGCTAGATACGACTTTCATTAAATGGAGATTTTTTTTTTCTGGACAATAATGTGTGGAATGATGCTCGGCAGATTGTTTTAGAAAATGAACAAAGCCTTCATTTCATAAAGGTTTGTGGTTTGTCGCACTTGATCTCAGCCAAGCTTCATTTTAAATGTATATTCAGTTGCCTTTATGGGGGATTTGTAATGGGAACTGCTAAAGAGTAATTTAGAAGATAAGACCAAAAAGAACACAGTGAACATAAACTATACTCTCTGAAGCAGAGCTTTAAATCTTTTTTGATATGTGAACCACTTAAGAAGAAGAAAAGAATGTAGGTGTAGGCCCCTCTCAATCTCAACTGCTTAGACTGTTGTGTAGTGTTATTTGTGTAGCGCTATTTCTGTTTGTCCCCTTTTGTGGCCTCTCAGGAGTTGTCTGCAGGGGTCAGATGTATCGAAAACCATCCATGGGAGTCACTTCTTCAAATGTTGCAGCAAGAGTGACCCATACGGATTTGAGAATTGCGGTTGGCGTTTCAGTGTTTTCTCACATGAGGTTTCTTGTGGTGCCCCTGGTTCATTACATTATGGAGAAGGCTTGGGAGTTTCCTTTTTCCTCCTTGAAGGAGGGGGGAAAAAAAAAAGAGAGAGAGAGAAATTGTATTTGCATTTATTGTTACCAGAAGCTTCAATTTTTTACATTCTGTTGTGCACCATAAATGGCATATTAGCAAGAATATTTTTTGTACTGTGTCATGGAAGAAACAGACTCTGCATGAAACTATGTAATCCCATAGGAAGTAAAACAGATTTTGTTTGTGTCCTGCCCAACCTACTGAAAACATACAACTCCTTCCCTCCTCTCCCCCCTTTTTTTGGTAGAAAATGTTCTTTTCTAGGCTGCTTGTAGAGGTGTTGTAATGAGCTACAAAAAAAAATGTTCTGTGCATTTTTTTTCTGATTTTGTCATGTCAAGTGGCTTTGCACATGTCTTACTGTTCCATGTGTTAGTGATTATTTTTAAAGCTTTGCTGCAGCAGAATGTTGAATCACATGGCATTGAGAGCAGAGGGACGTTTTGCTCCTAAAAGCTGGGTATATGTTGAAGGGTACCTTGTTGAAGTGGGATTTAGACTTCTTTACAAAAACCCTGGCAAAAGTACTTCATTTCCTATAGGTGGAAGGGCTTTTTTGGTGGCATGTTAAAGTGTGGATTCTGCACATGTGTACGCCTGTCAGTGAATTTACAGACAAGCGATTTTTTCCTTTCTTTTAAGACAACTAGATTTCAGTTGTCTGAGATGTCTGAGATCTAGTATGTTGGAGGATGCTGATTTACTAGTTAGCTGGATAATTAATTGGAGTTTGTAATGAAAACAGTGGCTTTGATAGAATTACAAAAGCAAATTCAGCATAGATGCAAATTAACTCTTTGCATCAGGATCTAGGAGGATTTGGTAGTTCTTGTAGTGCTGAATTAAAGCTCTGGTAAAAAATCAGACATGTAGAAGTCTAAAATTGACTATTTTGGTAACTGTGACATGCTGTTGTGCTCAAGTTATAATCATAAATGGGCAGGGTTTTTATAGAAAAATTAGTGTTTCTGTTTTAATCATTTTAGATTTATCTGTGATTAATTCCTTTCTAGATCAACAAATGAGTTGCAGAAGAAAGGAGTCATGTGTTTGTCTTATTTAGGTGTCTTAATATTGACATAAACTGAAGGAAAACATTGCCAAAACAATTTTAATGATGGGAGAAAAGCAGGTTCAGCAAAATCTTCCAGTTTATTTCACTGCGGGTTTCTTTAGTGTGTTTAAACAACTGAAGTGAAAGTAGAAAAGCATGATTTGTTTCATTACATAATACAGACTTTTTCCTACCATTGTCTTCATCTCTTTTTTTCCTGCTCAGTTTGTCTGCCAGCAAGCGATGAATCACTGACTTCATGAGATTTGGGGGTTTTGAGTGAGCTGAGAGATCCCTGGGCTGAGGAAGAGTTAAAAAAATAGCGAAGAACTAGGTTAAATGCAGCTTTTGTAATACTATGAGGTAGTCTTTGTTAACATTGAGTAATTCCATATACATTTTGCACTGAAAACACCATGTAGGGATCCCCTGAATAGTTTCAATTTCTGTCTACAGGACAAAAGGTTACCCAGCTTTAATGCTGAGCATGGTCCTATTTGTATGGGAAAGTGAACTGAGCTAGGGAAAAAACGCTGAGAGTAGGACACCTCCTTTTCAGTTACTATGAAGGCACTGGCAAATCCTGGTTAAGAGTCAGGTGAAACATCTAGTCTTTACCTTTTGTTCGCATAAAGCTGTGTGGTGCTTTGATGTTTTTCTCTGTAAAGGGAAAGGTGAATTACGGAAAAGAAAATTAAAAAATCCAGCTAGCTCAAATAAGCTTTTTTTTTTTTTTCCCCCTCTGTGTTACCAACTGTCTAGCATTTTCACTTTGTTCCTTCTTATTTCTGTTCGTGTATGCCTGAGCCTGTGCTGCAGCTCATCTAAATATAACCTAGACCATCCTCTTAAAAAAATGTTACCCTTGGGAGTAGATCAAGTTTCTTGAAACCGAGTACAGGCAGGAAAAAAAAAAAAATCTTTAGATGGAGAGGAGATATTTTTGCTCTGAGGAGACGAAAATACGAAAGCCAGCGAGCCCGCCCTCCCTCCCTTCCTGCCTTTAAAAAAGAAAAAGGTTTTCAAAAGGGCTACGTGTAAATTACGTATGCGCACGTTTGTGGTGTGATTTATACAGAATGATCCCTAAGCTGCCTATGGAAAAATACAGGGTGTATTTTTTTTTCTTAGTACCTAAAGTCTCCTTGCAGTTGGGGACTGAATTTTGTATGCCTTCCCTTTGGAGAAAAAAAACAGCAAAGGCTGAATTTAGTCATTTCACCGTTATGAGGCAGATGAACTATTTCTCCCCTTCTGAAATAACACCCGTGTCGAGCGCAGGGAAGTGTTGAGCGAGAGGCCGGGGGAGGGTGCAGTGCTGCATTACCTCATCCGTATACTCCTAGTGTCATCTATTAGAAACGTGCCTTGTGTAAGAGCTTTTCTTTTTGTTGGTGATTATGTGCCTTTTTTTTTTTTTTAATCCCTCTCTGAAAATCTGCCGCTGCGGGTTGCCCAATATCCCTCCAGTGGCATCGCAGGCGTTACAATGGTGACGGCGTAATAGCCCGGCTGCCCTGCCCTGCTGAATTAGGGAAATCGGGAAATAAAGTCATGTTTTTCCTTTGGAACCCTGGTGGTGTGGGAGAGGAAGAGCCTCACCGTCCCTCGTGGTTTTAAAGCTCAGCTCAGCTTCAACGGGGTTGGGGGAACAGCGTATGTGGGGACGACAAGGCTCCCCCTCCGCAGCCGCCCGGCGCGAGCAGCCGCCGCCTCAGCGCGGGGGGGGCCGCTTGTTTGTGTCTCCAGAACCGGTTTGAACC
>VZSV01000351.1:243042-262798 GCA_013398735.1 Nothocercus julius
TCCGCACGCCCCTCACACAACACCGGCGAGCGGGGATGTTTGACTCTCTGTTGTCGCCTCAGGCAGCAGTGTCGCGATCTAAAGCAGCCTGGGTGTAAATCTACCACACTGCCAGCACCTCTCTTCCCCCTCCCCCCCCGGTCCTTTAAAATTATTTCATATTAATACCTAATAAAAGCCTTAAGGGCATCACAGTCTGGTTAGATGTCTTGTTTTAAGCATAGGTTTGTTTGCATGAACAGCTTCTGGGAGAGCAGAGGTTTTTTTCTGCAGTTTATAGGCTGCCGTGGCTGTGGTAACCCCCAAAATGGTCATTAATCCTTGGTCCTGGACAACGGCAACAGCAACTAACCCACTTCTGCCCCGGCGTGCCGTGTAGCCTGAGGAGGACCTGCTTTTCTTGGTGGATTGAACTCGGATTTGGGGTTGCGTGTTTTGAGTTATGCAAATGGTCACTTTTTTTTAAAAAAAAAAAAAAAAAGGCTTCCAAATATTTTGCTTCATCATCCCAAGTCAGCAGAGGGAAGGCAAGACCTAGCTGAGGTCAGGGAAGCCGAAACTGCCCACGTTGATCTGCAGAGTGAGGCTTAGCCCGAAGCGTTCCTGAGGGCAGGAAGAAAGCTGCCTCCCGTTTTCTTTTCCTGACGGAGACAGCAAGGAGAACCCAAAATCCTGCCAGGGAAAAGAAAAAAAAAAAAAAGAAAGAAAATGAAACAGGGATATCGTGAAGCAAGGTTTTTCTGTAGTGTTCAGTACCTTCTGCCATGCTGCTAGTGTAGTTTGCTTTTCTTAGAGAGAAGTAGATCTAGGATGTGATTCGTCACTAAAACAGAGTGATCTCGGTCTAGAAATGCCTGCTCATCCCAGCCAGTCATGGAGGAGAGTCTGGACAACGCGTACGGAGACGCGGGCGCTGCAGGCACCAAGAGGGAGTCGAGAGGATCCCTGTTGCCGTGAGCTTGGAAATCACATGTGCTTTAGTAATTTCTAACAAATAATCACGTAAAGGAACAGATGAGAAAAATGGGAAGCATTTGTATATACACTTAGGTTTGCCCTTAACTTTATCCGCCTGCAACTTTGCAAGAGCCGAAACTACTAATGATGGCATCAAGGTATTAGGCGTGAAAGCTTCTTAGTGAGAGATTAGATACCGCTCTGCAGACCCTCCTGGTCAGCTGGTGGTGCCATTTTGAGCAGAGAAGGCAGCACATTTGCAAGTGGAAAATCACAGTCTTAGAGGTAATGTGAAGGGCTTCAGAGCTGTATAAAGGGGAAACCATTTATATACATGCCAGGACATATTCCTAATTTTTTAATGTCGAAAGCATGGCCTGTTGTGTTGAAGAGAAGCAAAAGCTGAGTTTCCAGAGGAAAAGAGAGGGTGCCACCTACTATGCAGATGACATATTTACAAAAATATGCAGGTTATTGAAAACCTTGCATTTTAAGTACCTAACAAATAAGAGAACGGAATTACCCTTTTTAATGTGTGTGCAATTAAGGAATAGCGCTTGATGAATGATTTTGTAGTCTTAGGAGTCCTGCAAAAGAGTATTTGGGAAACCAGATATTGCTGCTTCTGACGCCTGTTGGCTTTCCAAGAAAGGAAACATCATCTTGCCCCCAGCCACAAGTTCTCACTCTCCAGTTTAGAAAAGCCAAATGTGGTACTTTTAAGCCTTCCAAATACTTCTCTTTGGAAAATGTCTCAAGTTCCATTGCTTTATTTGAAGTGGTTACCTCGTTTAGAAAACAGTTAGAAATGTAGTCTGGAAGCAATGGTACCTTTTGGAGAACTCTTTTTATGTCTCATCATTTCTTCCCCAGATGCCCAGAAACAATCATTATTGTTTTTATACCTGGAGAAAAATACAGGAAAGTCATAAAATATTCTAGAAAAAATGAGAATAATTAAGGTATATGTCAAGCAGACACAAGCAATAAGAATATTCACTGTCTTAATTCATTTTACGCCATCTGTTGAGAGTAGAAAATGCTAAAGGTTGGTGTGAAAACATTGGGAGAAAAAGGTACCGCTCTCCTTTCAAAACTGACTTCCCAAGAGCGCGGAGCGTCCCCAGGGCTCAAATGGCTCCCGGCTTGGTTGGCTGGAGAGATGTGAAGTGCCCGCGGCCCCAGGCTGCGCGGGTTTGACCCCCGTGTATCACCCGACACCTCCGTTGGTGCGGGAGCTCCAGGCCCCAAACTGCGCAGCCCTCTTTGCACTGCCGCCTCGAAGTTCCTCGTTCCCTGACGTGTTTGTGACTCCCCAGCGGTCCTGTTGGATGGACTATCAAAGAGAGGAAGCTCTGAGTTCCCTACGATTCTGGTTCCTCCCACATCTACACGGTGCTTGGTCTATCCTTCTTTTCCACAACAGGGAATATCCTGAAGGCTTCCAGTGCTACTTGGTATTTTACTGCCTAAATGATGACTTGTGAGGTGTTATTTTTGTTTGTTTGTTTGTTTTGAGGTGGAAGGAAGTGAGGAATCACTTAGTTGTGCTGTTACAGGGAGGAGGAGATGCTATCTAGCAATTATTTAAGAAGTAGCTATGCTGAATGTGTGTTTTGTTTTTTTTTTTCCCTTTCATTTTGAAAAATCATGGTATTTATATGGGAAAAAAATAAAGAAAAAGCTAAGTTAACAGAACATGTGCCGTGCTTATTTTTTGTGTGATGGTCTAGAGGTTTTTCAGCCTGCTGCGCATGAGCCCTCAGCCCTGCAGCAGGTGGGATGTGTGGACTTTTCCCAGGGCAATCCCTTGGGAAGGCCGAAGGGTTTCCATGCTGTTGTCCTCAGTGCCCTGGCCGTTTTGCCTCGCGCTGCTCTTCCCTATCCAGCCTTGGATAACTTGCACATTTCTCTGCCCATCTCCACATCCTCCAGCTTGCCGCACAAGCGGTTAATGCAACAGGACTCTCCTAATTCCCCTTCTTTAAGGGAGCAGGTCCTATATCTTCATGGGGCAGTCAACAAAAACCAGGCTTGCGTGAACCCCGGACTCCCAAACCATGTAGAGATCATAACAAATTACCAAATTAGATTACAAAATGTTCTTCTTTCTGACATTAGAGGACCTTCCTGCCATGCAACAGGATTTTTGCTTTTTTGTGTTTTAAGGCTGGCGTTCTGCATTGCTGCTTAAAAAAACATAAAGATTTCCACAATTTCCATAGCAATCCTCTATTTAAAATGGAACAGACTACTTCACCTCTTGTACACAAAGCTTGCCACCTTTTTCTAAATTCTCTTGGCTTAAATACTAGTATTTCTGTGTGAAATTGCACTGCAAATTCTACTTAATTTGTTGTATTTTTATTTTCACGTAGGCATAGAATGAAATAATTCCCTGTCAGAGCCAAGAGCTCCATCTGCTCTTTGCATTTTTAAACGGTAAATTAATCGTTAATATATAACTCGTCATCACGTGTCTTCTCTCTCATGCACCAGCGGAGATCACAGAAACGCTGTTGTCATCAGCCAGGCCTTCCATTTTAAGCAGTCCTTTACAGGAGAAGAGCAGGTTTCATGCAGGATTTGGGTACCCCGTCAGCATTGGGTACTTCTTCCAAATGCTAAAATTGCTCAAACCAAGGATAAAAAGAGCCTCCAAAATTTTCCTGGCCTTAGGACTAGTTGGCTTTTCTTCAAAAGTCCTTATAAGGTGTGAGGCAATAGAGATCTTCAAAAACCTCCTTAATGCACGTACGTGTTTCCAGTTGTGATTTAAGTAGTGCCATTCTACCTGTTCCCTTCCCCACTGGAGCTGCTGGGACAACGACAAACGTTTTTGGGAATGCTGAGCTGCAGCGTAGCATTATCTGCCATAAATGGGATTTCTATATTAAGCTTTGCCTGCTCCAAATTGGACTTGGGAGGCAGTGTTTACCAGCTGTGTGTCTTGGCATGGGCTTTACTGCAGCTCCCATCCGAAGAACGATTCTGTTTGTTTGGGAGAGAGAAAAACAATGGTTTCGAAACGGCTGCGGATCCCAGCGAAGGGGAATTGCGACGAGTGGCCGCGGCGACAGCCCGGCCTGTGGCGCTTCGGCAGCGCGGGGCGGCCTCCCCGCGGGCAGAGGGTCGTGTTTTGCAGGGTGTTCCGAGACCAGATCGTGACAAGTGCGAGCTGTTGGGGGAAAGCAGGGCATGAACACGGTGCCAGGCTGTCCAAACAGCAAGGTGGGCTGCTGTGGGAAAGGTGTCAAGTGCGAGTGCTGGGGGCTTGAGCAGAATTCAGTCAGCAGGCTGGTTTGCCATGAGCTGCCCGCAGTTTTGCCTTGGGAAGCTCTTCAGATGCGTGTGCAAGACTACAGTAACCCGGAGGTGAACCAGGCCCATAAATCCATTTCTGGATTTAATGTCTCCAAAAGAAGCCTTTCTTGGAAAGAAGAATATCCAGTGCTTCTAGATAAGTGATGTGCTTGTCGATGGCGGCATAGTTACGGCTCAGTGGCTTTAAAATTGTCACAAGAAGCGTCGACTTCCAAGAAAGCCTTTGATGCTAAGGAGAAAGCTGCTGCTTGCTCCTCGAGCAAACATACAGCAGTGCACTTGGAAGCTGCAGCAGTTGTGTTGTAACCTGCTTAGGTTTATTGTTACTATTATTTTAAAGATGCTTAGCAGATCCTTTCATGGAAGGTGTGTGGTTGTTTCATAGGGGACTGTCCTTAACTTTGCTTTCTTGGTGTTTCGCGAAGATCTGGACTTTGGGGAGTAGTGGGATGAAGTTTCTCAGGCCGCTTCTCCATTGGCGCTTCATCAAACTATCTTAGGCGAAGCCCTTGGCTTCTCCATGCCTTGTTTTTCCATCCGTAATGCACACTTGCCTTGCAAGAGCGTGGACCTAAACATGATTTTCTGGAGAGCTCGTATGCTCTGAAGTGTCAGTTGCAAAATATTGAGATTAATTTAACTGGATTTTGGTAATTTTAGTCAAAGGTCAAAAGCAATTTTTATTCTAGGGCGAACTCTGCAGTAGAGGCCTCTGTCCTGGGGTTTTACTTTGGACCTGCGGTGCTGAGTGGGAGCTCTTGGGCAGGCCGATCGCCGCAGCGCTCCGAGTGACTGGGCTGGGGCTCCCCGGCTGGATGAGGGGGAAGTTTTACCTGGCTTTAAGTAGGCACTGGAGAAGCAGTGGGAGTGGTTTAAGAAAAAAATATACTTGAAGACCATGCCCTTACTTGTGAACGTTCTCAAATGTGGTTGGATCAGAAGGCAAAGTTAGATGAAAAAATCTGTGTGACAAACATATAGGTGGATTAAACTCCCCCTCTAGGAGAAGCTCTGCAGTCATCTCTCCATCGCCGCGTCCCTTATGGTGACGCACAAGCGCTTGCAGGCGTGTGGGGGGGTGCTCAGTGGTGGCCGGTCTGGACCCAAGGCTTCCCGCAGTGAAGGGACTAGTGCTAAATCGAGAGGCTCTCGGGGTGCTGTGTTCTCACGCCCGCCCTTTCCTCCTCCTGACTTTGCTTGGTGGAGACGTGAGCGTGGGCGAGCCATGCCGGGGAGCTGGCGTCGCGCTGCGCCCCGCAGCCGCCGCGGCTCCGTGGCTCCCCCGCACCGAGCCAGACCCACAAGGCCTTTCCTCAGCCTTTGCGTCATCGCGATTCTTGGCAGGCCTCATGTTCCCCCGAAATACCCGTCGCTTTGGAAGGGTTGCTCAGGTAACTCGAGCAACGTGCCAAGGGCTCTAAGTTCAATACCAGCCCTGCCATCGCTTCCACCTCCCAGCGCAGGGAGCAGAGGATGAAGAGAGCATCTTCTCAGCAGTAGTTGCAATTGCTGATCAGACTGTTTGCTAAATAGGTAAGCTGACATGTTCTTAACCATGAACTTTTTCCAGATGAGAGGTTTTTACCTTTGACTGTACTTAGGTCATCGTAACAACCAAGTCAGAGGACGCGCATGCGCAGGTCACGAAGCCAGATAGTAACACTGCCTGGCTCGGGCAGAGTCCGTAGCAGCCAGACATGGATTAATATGTGCATTTTAGCAATTGCTCTTGATGGCGTATTTAGTTACAGTGAGGAATTAGAACCCCTGAAGTTGCCTTGAAACTCCCACAGCACAGGACTTCAGGGAGAGGAGGCTTCTGGGCACACGAAACTTTTCATAGTGGTCGTCTGTCTGTCTTAGCAACGTGTTGGGCTTCTCCATGACTAGTTTCAGCTTCACATCAAAGCTGAGGTGTCATTCAGATGCAGTAATAAAACAACCAAAAAGAGATACTCACCTGGCCCCTGTCAGTGAAGTGGAAATGGGATTTTAATAAGCCAGATATCGGATTTGGGTTGGAAAGGGAGTAAATATGACTTGAAGACTATCTTAAAACCTTACTGACCAATTACTGGCAAAATACAGTGAATGTGTTGTTACTCAGCTACCTAAAACATACAGAGTAGCCACGTCCTCATAGTTGTGTTTTTTTCCCATGGGCTTTAAACATGATTTCTTTAAGATGACACATTCCTTCCCACTCTGACATTTATTAACTCTCCTTTCTGAGTTTGGAAAGGCAGAAAAAGGTAAGGGAAGGAGCTAGGCTGGTTTTCTGCTGTTGCATAAGTCGGTGTGAGTGCTCCTGTCTTGGAGGCAGCCGTGTTCTCGTTCACCATGCGCTGATTTTTCTGTTTCCCGCTAACCTGCAGTAGGGTTGCTTTTAATTTCCCCCTGCCCCTCGCAGGTTGTTTTCTCATAGCTGCTTGTCACTAAACGCTCCTGAGGACACACGTGGCATTGGCAAAACAAAGTTTCCTCAGGTGCTTTGCTGCAGCTCGAAGCGATGCCGGGAACGTCGTGCAGTCACATCCTGGAGGCTTTCAGACTCGAGCCCAAGGTACTGAGCAAGCAGCGTTATGGGCACAGTGAGTTGGTCCCACCACCCTCCTGTGCCAGGCAGCTGGGTGCTGCTCGTGTGTGTGTGTGAAAGTGTCAGTTTTTGCAAGACGGGAAGGTGAGATTCAGCCTCTCCATGACACGCGTCTGTGGGCCGAGCCTGCTCTGCCCTTAGCCTGGAGCAGTCTGCAAAACCTGGTAACAGCTTGCGCTGTTGCCCCATTTCGGTGCAGATAAGCTCGAGTTGGTTGGCTCGGTTCTAGGCTATTGTTCCCTTCAGCTGCAGCAGCTCCTTAGAGCTAGAAAGAAAAAAAAAGGCTGTATTTACCTCTGCAGATCCAAAATTATCTCCTTGCCTCAACTCCAAATTGTCACCTTGCTTTGGCTTTCCTTAAGAAAATAAGGGGAGTTGGTTTTTATGGAGTGGCTGTTCTCGGTGTGCATAGCTCAGTAGATATTGCACATACCCGGAGGATGGGGGAAATTCACAGTGAGTATTTTAGATTTGTGAGTATGCAGTGATACTACGGAAGTAGCAGCCTGTCATGTACCTGTATATGGATTACTTTGGTGTGTATTTTTTCATTGAGAGGAGAAGTGCTTCGTGATTTGTATCAAGCTTCCTTTAATGTATAACCAGAATATGGAACATTTTAAAGACATATTTTTATCTGTTTTTTGACATGTCATCACACTTTTGGTCCACATTGGTTGGCAATAACATTTTTTTTTTTTTTTCCCAAGCAATATACTTTTGCTTTGGGGATACTTCAGCCAATTTTCTGGCACTGTTTTCTTTTGGAGTTAGGTCCAAGGAATCCAACTGGCAGTTTATTTTCAGTAGTGACTGTATCAGGAATATTAGGAGCATTTGTCGCTTTTGGGTAGACCTGATGACCATGCAACAGTGCTGTTAGCTGGTATTTACAGCTGATTTTTTTTGCATACAGATTGTCTCCCGTGACTTAGCTCTGACATGGAAAGGGAACAAGGAGAAAAGAAAAGGTTCACGCCACTTCCGTTTAGAGATTACCGTACGTTAGCTTTGGATTCCCTGCCTCGACTTGGGAATCATTTGCTGACATAACGGCGTGAATAACCTGCTGTCATCCGGGATTCCTGCTGAGGGAGCCTTGTCCTCTCGTCCTCGGTACAGCTTCCTAGGAGATAATCTTTACTTCAAGACTATTTTGACAATGTTTTGAATCATAGCTGAACTAGACAGAGTTCCATTTTCGCTTAATTTTGTTGGGCGAAAAAAAAAAGCATCTCCAAATATTTCCGGAAAAAAAAAAAAAAAAGAAAGAAAAAAGGCAACTCATTTAGCAGTTCCAGTTAAACATGTTTGAAAGGGAGCCAGTAAAAAGTCTTTTTTTTTTTTTTTTTTTTTTTTTTTCTTGTTAAAATTTGGCATGCCCTGAGAAAAATGAATGATTTTCGGTTGCTTCTTCTTTGAACTTGCTCTACAGGGGGGACTCATGTTTAAAATCTGCATCTGGGCAGCTCGCAGAGCGTGTTATTGCTCCCGCCTTGCTTTATTATAGGTGAATGGTACAGTGTTTCCTGGCTGCTGTTACGAGGGGTATTCGCTGGCGTTACAGCTGACTCATGGCTCCGAAATCAATAGACAGAAATGCCACATTTCAAAACTGCAAAAATAAAAAAAATAAAAGAAAGAGTAAGGCCGGGTCGTGAGGTCCCTTGATTCAGCACAGCAGCCGTGGACGCGCGCGCCAGAAGGCTGCGGGTTTCCTGTTGCGCTGGCTGCTTTGCAGTCGCTTTTATCTTGTTTTGCCAGGGAACAAAGAGCCCCGCTCGCTTGGGATCCTTTTCTCAGGTGCTTTCATTGCCTTCCCCTGCCTAAACAGAGCAGAACCGTGGAGCTGGTTAGCAGCACCGAGAGCTGCAATTATTGAAAATGAGCTATTTCTGTGGAAATAGGGACTGTTAAGTGTAGTATGTGCTAGGGGGACTTGAAACGCTGTCTTCCCAGTTTAAAACGCAGCAGGGAGGTTTCTTGCAGACATATTTGGAGGCTTCTTTTTATGCTCCGAATCCCATTGCTGGATTCTTGCACTTTGGCCTCTGTGGGACGTCTCCTGTGAATAAAGCTCATGATTGGATTGTTAATAGATTTCATATTGATTAATTGGATGTAGATACAATGTTTGTGATGAAGAGCCTGTGTATCTTAGTTGCTTTCAAAGTACCATGCAGCTACATAAAGCAAATAAGGATTTTTTTAAAGGGTTTTTCCAGTGGAAGCAACTTAGAGCAGTGGGGGCCTAAAATATTTCCATGTTAAAACTTGGCGAACTGGCACAGGGGACGTGCAAAAATATGAAAAGAGGCTAAAATTAATATCTTAAATAAAAAATAAAATAGATTTCCAGCACACACTCCCTTTCCATGAAATGTGTGTGTCTTGTGACAGCTCAGGGGAAGTTTTTTTTTGTTTTCCTGCCTGTTGGCATCCTGCCCCGGGGAGTTTACATGGATGTTGGAGAGCAAGTTTTCCTGTTTGGGAAAAGGCTGGTTGCCAGAGCGCACGCTGTGCCTGGAGAAAATCAGCACCAGCCTCTTCCTTTGGATATGCCAGCAAAAGGGGCAAATGAATTAAAAAAACATCTCCTTAAGGCCATCCTGCCGTAGTCTTCATGCCATAGGTCTCGAGACCTCTGGCTTACCTGAAATACAGTAAAGGCACTTGATCAGAGCTGTCCGTTCTCTGCCTATGCTAAAATTTCCATATGTTTCCAAACGTTTTTTTTTTTTCTCTAAAAAGTTTACAAGATCTGCCCTTAAATAGATGTTGCTAGAGGACTTTCTAATAATTTCTTTTTTTAAGATTTGGCAAAGGATAGTTGTTTTCAAAAGCACTTATGGGAAAGGGAAAGGCCATACTTTCATTTTAAGGAACCAGGAATGTGTCCTGGTGTGTCCAGCTTAACACGTTTCCATTTTGGGGTATATTTAAAACAAGAGTGGTTTAAAAGGAGATGTGTATTTCTGCTTGAAACTATCAGATGCTGCATTTGGATGCTGCTGTGTGCTGCAGCGGTCCAACTATAATGACCTGCTCGGTCCTCCTGCTCCCGGAACATCAAGACTTGAACTTTGGAACATTTATCCCTGCAAAGTTTGCTGATGTAGAAATCAAACATTTGTTATTCTGTTATTGAATCTGTTGTCTTACCAGACTTTCACTTCACAGACGTGTGTGGTTTGTTACAAGGACACGTGGTTCATTATAAGAACTCACGGTGTCGCTTGAAGATCACCTTGTTTCTCTTAGGAGAAAGCCATGATTTTAATCATGCAGTCTGTGTTTTAAGCCTCCTTATAAAAATGCCAGAAAAAAAAAATGTCATTTTAAAGCCCCACTTAAATATAAATCCAGTGCTGCTATTTGCTGAGATACAGTCTTCAAAAAAGAATATTTAAGATGTCTCAGAACTTAAAACTGAAAGAATAAAGGGGCAGAGGGATTGTTGAAGCTCTGAAAGGTGTTTTGCCTGTCCACAAAGGGAGCAGGGAAAACATGAAGCCTTGACTGATTATTTTCAGGACCATGGCATGGATCTTGTGAAAATCCT
This sequence comes from Nothocercus julius, assembly GCA_013398735.1. NCBI lineage: Eukaryota > Metazoa > Chordata > Aves > Tinamiformes > Tinamidae > Nothocercus > Nothocercus julius. The sequence goes on from VZSV01000351.1 coordinate 253,482, forward strand.
GTCCCACTCCTCCTCCTCTGCCGTCCCCAGAGGAGGAAGGTGGGAAGAAGCCTCGGTGGCAATGGGTCTTAAGGGTCAGGCAGAAAAGGAGAGTTGTAGTAAGAGGAGGAGACTGGGAAGAGGCTTTTCCCATGTTTGCTACCAGTGTATTTTGACTTTTTTTCCTTCTGTGGTTTTCCGTGGTGTTTTTCTGTGGTTTTGTATCCGCGGGTTGGTTTTTGACATTTATGAAGCTCACCTGCCCTTCTGCACCTCTAGACATAACAGGGACAGAGCCATTCCCTGAGGGCAGGATGGAAAGATTTAGGTGGATCAATGTAAAGAAGGAATATAAAAGTCCATAAAATAATTTAGGATTCATATATATGTATTTATTTATGTACTAACTTCTGTTCTTAGTTTCTTACATGATTCATTTAAAAAGCAGCCCGTTTCAAAACAGTGGGGTTATTTTCACGCCTGGCACAACTGTGCCCACAGAGTTTCAAGCTCCAGATTAAAATCACAGCCAGATTTCTTTAGAAAACACTGGCTGTTTGACAGAGAAGGAGCATCTCGGGGCTTATGTGAGGCAAAATAGCCCTGCAAACTGTCCCACAGCCTCCCTGTTGCAGGGAGGGCGTCAGCCGCGCGCCGGAGGCGACGGGCGCTTGGGTTTGCTCTGCGTGTTCCTTAAGCTTTGATGAGGCAGCCCCCAAGGTTGCAAGCAGCATTTGCTGGTTCGGATGTCTCTGTCTAGGTTTTATTCTGCAGCTTTGGGCCAAAAAGAAAGATTTGCTCTATTTTTCTCACAGGAAACGTTGGCTTTTACTATCAGTTCCTCAGAGGTACCAATTTTTTTTTTTTTTTTTTTTTTTTTTTTAAGAAAAAGAGGTGTAAGAAGCATTAAGGAGAAGCTGGGACCTGCGCTTTGGATCGACAGCGGCACCGTGAGCCCTGTGACATTCTTGTCTGGTGCGAGAGGGATTGCAGGGACTCAGCAGAGCCCGGTGCCCTTGCCATGATTTCCTAGTCTCCCCCCCTGCTGACTCCTAAGCTGCTAAAATGCAGCATTACACCAAATTAAACCGCCTCCGTTGTCAGGGAATGTAACAGGATCCAGCTGACATTTTAGGCATTTTCTCTTGCCTTGACCATCTCCTCTGAGGATTTTTCAGGCAAATAATTGCAGGGTGGTTCTGAATTATCTGGCCTCGGGGTCACTGCGTCTCTTCGTCCTGACCCCTTCTTTCCTTTCTGCCTTTTGCAGCAGTGACTCCAGCAGCAGCTCGAGTGACGAGTCCCCGGCGCGGTCAGTTCAGTCGACAGCAGTTCCAGCACCTGCATCCCAGCTGCTTCCATCTCTGGAGAAAGATGAACCCCGCAAAAGTTTTGGGATCAAGGTTCAAAATCTTCCAGTTCGCTCAACAGGTAAATTCCCTTGCAAAAGCTGTCTCTTTGCCATGCTAGAAAGGGGAAAAAAAAGGAAAGAGGAAGCAGATTAGAGACTGATTTATTGTACATCTTTGATATCAAATGTGTGCAGTGTTTTGAACCTCTTCCATGCTGTAGAGGAAAACATGAGTGCAGTTAGAGCCATCTTTTATGAAACTTGGCTTCAATGGAATTGCTGCCATAAAAAACATAATGCAATCATCAGATTACTTAGGGAAGCCTGAAGTTTTGAATGAAAGTTCCTTTGGGAGACTTCGGAGTTGAAGGTCTCATCGCTGAGTTTAACTTAGGAGTTTCCCAGGTCAGAGGAAGGAGAGTCTTCCAGTTTTGGTGTAGAGGTTTAACTTCCTGCATCCCCGAGAGAAAACCAAAATTGCAGGCAAATCCTAGAGGTGCTCTGGTAAAACTCCTCTCCTGGTGCTATTACTGGGTTCTTACAATGTACCAAACTTAGTTGGTTCACACTGAACTTTTCCACATTTTTTTTTTTCTCTTGACTGTCTGCCTCATCATAGTTTTGCACTGATAAAGTCACAGAAAAATACTTTCCTCTTCCCTACATAAATGTGCAGGCGTTTGGTTGGGAGACTGCCACGTGCACTCTTGGGACACTGGAGCTGGTGCTGGGGAGGAGGTTGTGTTTCTGTTTGACAAAGGCCTTTTTCATCCTTAGGGAGGAAAAATGCAGGTTTGGCTACGTTATTGGAGTCTTAAAAATGCCCTGCTGTTGATTGCAACACGGAGGAGGATGGAAGGAAGCTTACTAACGTAGAAAAACAATTGGGAGAAGAAACTTGAGGGCAGCTTTAGGCTTCTGATGAGTAGATGTTAGGAGATGAGATCAGCCTTTGGGGAGGAAACCTAATATCATCTAGCGCAGCAAATAGATGGTGCCCTCGGAGGGAACGGTGAATGATAACACCCTCCGTGACCTGCATTCACGTTGCAGAAGCTGCGCGGTGTGTGTTAAATGAGGCAGGGGCTTAAGGGCATGACAGGATTGCGTCTTGGGCGAGGCAGTTGAATGTGGCCTCTGAAGATTTGCTCTAAGCTCTGCTTCTGCCTCCCTTCTTGTGAGATGGTGGGAAAATTGCTTAATTAGTGACCATCTGTGCAAATTGTTTTGCAAGTCCCTTGGCTTGAGCACTGCAGCTCCTGGAACTGGTGCTTTGAAACAGTAATAGGGATTTTTTCTGGGGAAAAAAAACCAGAAGCATCTCAAATTTTTCATTTAGTTTTGACCATTTATTCTCACCATACCTAGGTTTCTTTTTTCATGTAGCATGAAAATATTAGGGGGTTCCATTACAACATTAAGTATCATGTAACACCCTTAAGCATATTCACAATAATATTTGAGTAGTGCATGCTAAGTCATGCAGGGAACCGCTCACCAAGGAGTTCAGATGACCCTCTTTTCTGTGTTGAATAAGGTAGAGATCCCGTGGAAGAAAGAGCAGGGGGTCATTTGGGAAAACAAAACGCAAATTAATTCATACGCATGAAGGCACTGGCTGAGTTAAAATACTATTTGTTAGCTTTTTTTAGAGAACCATGTGTTAATAAACTTCCTGTGGATTTGTTCTGTAGTATTCCTTGAAGTGATGTGACACCTGAGGAGGTGCCCAGAGATACAAGGCAGATCACAGAATCACAGAATGCTTGAGGTTGGAAGGGACCTCTAGAGATCATCTAGTCCAACCTCCCTGCACACACAGGGTCACCTAGAGCAGGTGGCTCAGGACTGTGTCCAAGCGGATTTGGGAGATCTCCAGAGAAGGAGACTCCACAACCTCCCCGGGCAGCCTGTGCCAGGACTCTGTCACCCTCACTGGCAAGACGTTTTTCCTTAAGTCCCTGTGGAACTTTTGGTGCTTCAATTTGTGGCCGTTTCCTCTAGTCCCGTCGGTGGCCACCACTGAAAAGAGGCAGCCCCATCCTCCTCACTGCCTCCCTTGAGGTCCTTATAGACCCTGATCAGGTCTCCTCTCAGCCTTCTCTTCTCCAGGCTGAACAGGCCCAGCTCTCTCAGCCTTTCCTCACAGGGCAGATGTTCCAGGCCCCGGATCATCCTTGTAGCCCTGCGCTGGACTCTCCAGCAGCTCCACGTCCCTCTTGTCCTGGGGAGCCCAGAACTGGACACAGCACTCCAGGTGTGGCCTCCCCAGGGCTGAGTAGAGGGGCAGGATCCTCTCCCTCGACCTGCTGCAGACGCTCTTCCTAATGCACCCCAGGATCCCATTGGCCTTCTTGGCCACGAGGGCACTGCTGCCTCATGGCCAACTTGTCATCCGCCATGATGCCCAGGTCCCTCTCTGCAGAGCTGCTCTCCAGCAGGTCGGTCCCCAGCCTGTACTGGTAACTGGGTTTATTCCTCCCCAGGTGCAGGACCTTGCGCTTGCCCTCGATGAATTTCATAAGATTTCTCACTGCCCACTTGTCCAGCCTGTCCAGGTCCTTCTGGATGGCAGCGCAGCCCTCTGGGGTATCAGCTGCTCCTCCCAGTTTGGTATCATCAGCAAACTTGCTGAGGCAGCACTCCTTCCCTTCATCCAGGTCATTGATGAATAAATCGAACAGGACTGGGCTGAGGACGGACTGCTGGGGGACACCGCTAACTGCAGGCGTCCAACTAGACTGCGCCACTGATTACCACCCTCTGGGCTCTGCCAGGTCATGTGATCATGACTCAGTTTGCACAGTTTGACGACTGCACACCCAGTTTCCTTTCCAAACGGACTGAAACAAATACTGTAGATCTCTGATTTCCATTCCAGGTGCTTCATCTTAGCTTTACAGAGCTGCTCTGTGCATGAGCTGTGCTTTGAGTTGTGGGATTATTAGTGAAATGACACTGTTTATTTTTCCTCATCATCTTAAAGTGGGTGTATCTTAGAAGTAATAAGTACACCCCATCAGTTTTGCCATGTAAAAGGTAATTTCTTGGCTTTAAATAACAAGATAATAGAGAAGGGTCAGTTGGAAGCTTTTTACGTGGGCAAAGTTAACATCAAAAATAAAAAGCCCGATGTCATCACTTCTGGGAACGCTGAGGTTCAGATGAAGCTGGGTGAAGGCAAGTTTCAGAGAGAAGAGTGGATTTTTTTATGTCTTCTGTGGTTCTGTTAAGTTGTTGAGAGATACATTTTTATGCTAACACTTGTTTATTGGCTTAGATACAAGCCTTAAAGATGGACTTTTCCATGAATTCAAGAAGTATGGGAAGGTGACGTCGGTGCAGATCCACGGGGCCTCTGAGGAACGGTATGGACTGGTGTTCTTCCGACAACAGGAGGACCAGGAAAAAGCACTAAATGCCTCCAAAGGAAAACTTTTCTTTGGCATGCAAATCGAAGTAACAGCCTGGATAGGACCAGGTAAGGTCCATCAGTTCTTGTAACTGGACACATGACCACACGTTCACTGACTCTTAAAAAAAAAAAAAAAAAAAAGCAGTTCAGGAATAAGAAACATTAAAATCACCAGGCTGCAGAAACGTAATTTAAAGCAACTAGGAAATATGCCAGAATAAATTCCAGAGCAGGAAGAGTGGATGCTCTTAGGTCAAACAGGGAGAGAATTCAAATCCTAAACCTCAAGGTAGGAAACCTGCCGTCCTGTCATGCAGTGAGGTCCTCCAACCGCTGGAAGAGACGATGTAACCTTCCATATCCTGGTGAAGCAGAAGCCAGTGGATAATCTAAGCATAGCACTGAATGCTCACAGGCTTTTTTTTTTGGCTTTTAATTACGAGGACTAAAGATGGCAACATTTTTGAGGCTTCAGCATGACTGACCGACTAGTGAAAGCAAAAGCGTTGAGCTCGTGGTTTTAGTTCTCACACTGTGCGTCAAATAATAGTTCAGAAATTGGTTTGTGAAAATAAGTTTTTTCCACATACTGTGCCCCAGGCACAATGAAGCTTTATTTGAATTCTTGATAAGCGCTAATACTTGACAAAATAATAAATTTCTAGAGAAGTGGAGCTAGAATGCAGCTGCTTTTCATCTGAGGATGCTTATATTCTCCAGCAATTAGCTAGTGCGGGATATAGAAAATTCACGTTCTCTGGAAACGAAAAAATCACAAATGTATTGCAAACCAAAGTGAACCAAACCGTTGTGAAAACTATTGCCTCTGTGTGCTCCAGATTTCTTGCTCTCTTTCGCTTCTAGAAACAGAAAGTGAGAACGAGTTTCGTCCTTTGGATGAAAGGATAGATGAGTTTCACCCAAAAGCAACACGAACTCTCTTCATTGGCAACCTGGAGAAAACAACCACGTATCACGACCTTCGCAACATCTTTCAGCGCTTTGGTGGCATAGTGGTATATGGCTTTTTAATTTTTTTTTTTTTAATATTTATAGGTATTATTGTCCACTGCTTTTGTACAGACCTGTGAAATGCTATAAGCAATGGTAAACAAAATGTTGTTCATAGATAATTCATATATATATATATATATATATGCATATACACACCCACACACTTATATGCATATCTATATATAACTTTATATTTTGCATAACTGTAATTTTTCTTGCTAGAATATACCCTAAAGCTCTTCTCTGCATTTCAAGTGAAAACTTACGACATTTTTATTGGGGATGACTTTGCAATTGAAACACACTCTTAGGAGCTGTAACAAGAAATGTATTTTCTGCTACCTCCGAGTGTTTGCAGAATAAACTTAACTAGTTAGGCTAGTCGTGCATATGCTTAGTGCTGTTTTCATGTTGGATAAAAGCCTGAGCTTCCCCTTGGTTTCTGAAACAAACGGTTTAGTTGCTGCATGCAGAAATAGCCGTCCACTGTGACAGTGTGTTCCCTAACAATACGGCAGACTAGGGCAGGGAGCAGATGTGGTAGTGGTGACACAGGCAGGATTCTGGTTTCTAACTGGACTCGCTTCTCTGGATGACACAAACGGTGCTGTAGTCATTTTGTCCCTTCTGCTCCTGCTGCTCTGCATCAGCTCATGCCAATGCTGGATTAAGAAAAGCAAAGTAACGGTGCACAGCAGGTTGAACTAACACACCCGTGGGTGCATCTCAGCTTCTGCACCGACAGCCCATCTTACCTCTCCTCTGTACAGCGTTCCCCCGCTGGCTGTGTCTGCGTAGGAACATGCAGGGCCTTGTTCTGTTCTGCAATGTTTATGGCTGCTGAGGTATCAGTCCCCCAAACCTCCCATGTGCTTCTCCTCAAAAAGGAGGACGCTGGGGACATATTTCCCTACACGACGTGAGCAAATATAAAATATCCAGTTTAGAACAAGATGCTCTGGCAGCTCTTGGGCCTCTGCTGTAATCCTGACCTCGCCACTGATTTATGAGTTCCCGCAGCGTCTGGGGCTTCAGCCCTGCTCTGATGTTCCACCAGCTGAGATGTCCTGATATAAAGATGCCTATCTGTAGCAGCGTGCTGTCTTGCAATTCTTTTTTTTCCATAAAATAGTGATGGATTTTCAATGCTATTAATTGTCCAGAATTTAGCAGTGGCGATTGCCTTGCAGGAACTGCCATGAAAACTCCTCAACTCAGGTGCAAAAGTTGGGGGGAGATAATGAGTGGAGTAGTGCCATTTTATTGGCCTGGCAAAATAAATTGCTTGTCCAGGGTGATCAGTCAAGTATAATTTGCCACGCTCACAGTGGCGCTACTTCAGCGCTCGGAAACTTAGTCTTCCATTAGCATTCCCCTTAAATCATTAGTCTGGGGCTATAGGAATGTAATAGTTGTGTAAATCTCCTCCCTGTTTACTTCTGTTTTCCCAGATAAAGAGCTCGGGCGAGACCGTAGCAAACTGCTTGCCTTGTCCCTAAATTTATTAACCATGAAATTAGTCCATCCTCAGCGTTGGAACATTTCTGCTTAGCTGAGCGCACTCGTGCTGGCACGTAGCTCCTAAAGGAAGCACGTGCTGCTTAAGCAAATGAAACGAAACGCTCTACCTTCTATTTTCAGCCTGGAATGAATCATAATATCGTGAGTTTGTTCAGAGACTTGTGGTGCGGTTGCCAGTACTAGTGCTAAGCTTGAACATTAACCAAATGTCAGCTCCAGGCTCGTTCTTTTTGTTTTTCTAAAATGGATTAAAATCAGGTCTTTTTAACCTTTAGTGCTTTGGATCATTTTTGAACGGGCCTCCGGTTTGTTAGCATCAAATCTCAGCAGTGATAGAAGTTCAGCATTGTTTTTGCCTTTGGCGTGTTGGTGCCAGGTTGGTTCGGGAGATGAGTCCAGCATTGCTTTTTGTTTCTAGGAACAGGATGGATGGAGTTTTTTTGGAAGAGAAGCCCTGCTTGGCTCTTGGCTCAGAAAGGAGGATTGGTTTGGAGCACGTTGTTCTCCCTTGAGCCTTGGCGAGTGAAAATTCATCTAGATTTCTTTGATCCTGAGTTGTCTCTTCTTAACATGATACCAACAAACCAAAGCTCCTGTTTGTTGATCAGATCAAGCTTACTTCTTTGGGTTGAGTTTTAAATCTGTGTTGCCAAGAGCTTTCCCCGCAACAGTAAGGATTTGGCTTTACCACTTGAATAAGCTGAAGCACAACAGTGATGTTTTCAGCTACCAACTAATATTTAAGTCCTTTGTGAAGCAAACGTCACTGAAACTGGGCTTGCTGTGAGGCTCTAGAAGTCTGTTCAGATCTGGTTTACGTCGCTGAATGTCCTTTTTGGCCTCTTGCTGACTGTCGATTTGTTTTTATGTTCTTGTTCTTTTTCAGGATATTGACATTAAGAAGGTGAACGGTGTTCCTCAGTATGCATTCCTGCAGTACTGTGATATTGCAAGCGTGTGTAAAGCGATTAAGAAAATGGATGGGGAATACCTGGGAAACAACCGGCTCAAGGTAAAGAAAACCTCCTGAGGACCGTATCCTTCTCTTTGTTATTTTTGCTTATGGTGTCCTAGAGTTTTGCGTCAGTTTAGACCATGAAGTGAGTTTTTTTGCCTCTGCTATAGGTCAGATCAGAGGGAGACGATTTCAGTCATCACTGTAATAGGGATTAATGGGCATTTTTGTTGTCTGAGCAAGGAGGCCAAGGACTGACAGGACTTGGAGGCTGCCGTTCCCCAGCCTGTAAAAGTAGTCCTTGAAGATCTGTGTTTGATGATGGAGTCCCCAGTGTCAATCCATCATTTTCCAGAAGCGTTTGAATCCTACCCAAACCGAACATTGTCAAACATTGTATTTGTTTCAGCATACTGAATTATTTTTTTTCAATTGCTATTTGATTTTTGCCTCACTTACATCTGTGGGAGATGCCTGATTTTAGAAAATCCATACAAAAGATTAGCTTTCCTCACCTAATTCTGATGTAGGCGTGCTCTGTTTGGTCAGTTTAATCCTTGCCAATTGTACTGACGGAAGTTCTGCCCTTTTGTGTTCAGCTGGGTTTTGGAAAGAGCATGCCTACAAACTGCGTGTGGTTAGATGGGCTTTCTACAAACGTTACGGATCAGTATTTAACACGACATTTCTGCCGATACGGGCCTGTGGTAAAGGTAGGTGGGAGGCTTTTGGTGTCTGGTTTGCAGTTGTTACTGTCTTCCTTTCTTTACATCCTGTCCTTTCAATCCCGGCTGTCCAGGGCTTTCTAGCTCAGCTAGAGAAATTCTCTCTGGGGTGCAAATTTGGCCTGCAGGGATCTGTAGCTTTGCTGTCCAATACAGAGAGGAGTCGCTTCTGGGTTTTTTTTGAAAAGAAGTATTTTAAATGAGCCGAGATAACGTGTTTTGGAACCCGTTTGTTGCTCTTGTGCAGTACAGTCTCTTACCCCAACAAAATTTCCATGCTAACGCTATAGAGCCAACAGTCTAATTATGTGGTGAGGTTTATGCGTGCTCATTACATGTTTAGACATAACTGTATTT
>VZSV01000351.1:263398-280015 GCA_013398735.1 Nothocercus julius
CAAAATAAAGGCATAATATACCTCAAGCCACAATATCCACAATTCAAAGCAGTCCCGTGTCCTTTTATTGTCTCTTCAGTACAATATGCCTCATCAGAAAAGCCTGGAAAATTTTATCTTGCTAAAATTATTTTCTTACTGGTATCCTTATGACTTAGGATTTTGTTGGGACTGACGTTAAGTCCTGTGGATGAGGCTCTTATTTGGTTTTTGTTTTGTTTTTTTGTTTTTTACAGGTGGTGTTTGACCGCTTAAAAGGCATGGCCCTGGTTCTCTACAATGAGATTGAATATGCACAAGCAGCTGTAAAAGAGACCAAGGGGAGGAAAATCGGTGGGAATAAAATTAAGGTGTGCAGAATGACCTCCAAAAATTAAAAAACAAATTGTATTTAGGCCTTACCCCTTAACACACTGGCATTTGCAGACTGCCAGATAAAAGGAATATGTAGAGGGACATGCACGTCCCAGATCTCTAAGGCTTAAAACTATTTTTTTAAAATATACTCGGCTTATCAAGATGTTAGGGTATCTTGAACTGTTACTTATAAAGCCTTTTCCAATATTCTGCCGTTCGTTTCGCTGAACTTGTCTCTCTCAGCTCCTGAGTGTTGGTGTCTGTGTGATGACCCTCTTTACCCAAATCCAAGACAAAGTTTTGTCCCTCTGTTTTTTTCACAGTAGAAATACAAAATCCAAAGGTAACTTCGGCCATTAGTGGGGGAATAGCTGACACGGGGCGACCCGAATGTGTGTGTGGCTAGTGTGCCGTTTCTTCCTTGCAATAGATAAAATTTAATTAAAAATAGAACTTTTGGGGGAAGAAAAAGATAGGAGATACTTTATCCTAGAAAAGTGCTTAAGCATTTACGGGGTCGTCTTGGATTTAGGTAAATGTGGCCGTATACCTGTTATGACTGTCCCACTAACTGGGGACTTGAGGTGTCTGCCAGCCCCTCTGAGTTACCTTCCTCCTCCTCTTTTCTTCTCTCCTAAAGAGTGGGTAATGATTTCAAGCACGAATCTCTTCTCCGGCGTATTTAACCTAACGACTTAATGCCCATCATGCCTAGGAGTTGATTATACCACAGTGTCTAAGCGAGTTGGTAGAATGCAACTGAATAAAAATTACAGTTGTTCCAAAGTTTCTGCATCTTATATTTGTGGGTATTGCTGCATAACGGCCTTGAGACAGACAGCAGCCTTAATGTGTGTGTGTGGCCGGGTGCTGCTGCTGCAGTTATACCAAAGACTGCTTAAAAAAAATGAGATAAAACCTTAAAAACTGAAATAAAGCATTATGTGGCATACACAGCAATAAACCCATTTTGTTTCTTAATTCTTGGCGTCAGCTGTGCCATTAGTTTAATACTGTCATGCTTGGCTAGGAAACAGCAAATCTTAGAGCAGTGAGAACAGGGAGCTGGTTCCTTTCTCAGCCAGCACCTTGCGTGTATAAATGCAGGCAAACGGTCTCAAACCAGAACGAGGTGAATGGCACTGCCCTGCCCGTAGCACCCTGTTGAGACCGAGGGCTCTTCATAACCATAGCTAGAGTAAAGTATTATCCACCTCAGTGCCATAATAATTTTTTTTTTCTCACTGCTTTGCCGAAGCTTTTTGTCTGCCTCTAGTCTTGCAGCTATAAAACAACATATCCCAGTAAGAAGGCAGTTCTGTCGCTCCATGTATATTTACCAAGCTTAGCAGTGTGTTTAAGAGAGAAAGGTCTTTTTCCCTGAGGAGATTGAAGAGCCAGTCCTGAGAGGTGCTTGGTATTTTTCTGTTAAATGGCATCAGCCCTCATTTTCCATCCTGGGCCCATTCTCAGATTCTGCAGCAGGCAGTGAAATGTTGTCAAACTGGCATGTTTCTTACACTGAATGTAAATGTGATTTTCCTTTTTTTTTAAATTCTGTTTTTCAGGTGGATTTTGCAAACCGGGAAAGTCAGTTGGCATTTTATCATTCCATGGAGAAAACGGGTCAAGACATCAGAGACTTTTATGAAATGCTGGCCGAGAGAAGGCATGTGTCTAATATTTTTATTTTGTTCTTTTTACTTTCCTAGCATCATTTTAAATGTAATTACATTTTCTTTGGGTCATAAATATTAAACAAACTTAAATTTATTTAAGTTTTATTAAATTGTGCAGGTTAATACAGACAGAATATCGTATATCTGAATTATTGTCAGTTAACTAAAAATTCATACTCAAGTGGAGATTTGGGCTATCTGCCGAGCTATATATTTAGTATCCAGTTAATGTGTTAGGTCATCTGGACATAGCTGTGAGTCATTCCTTGTTTCTTAAAACTACAAAGAATAATTTATCTGTATTGCTTCCCCGTATCCTCCAAGTAATATATATGTTAGCAGACCATATATATGTTATAACAGGCTGCTGCTAGTGCTAGTCTGTGGAGTTGGACGTGAAATCTAGTCTTTTACCTATCCATTCTCAACAGGCAAGTTTGATAGCTCGATAGGATCATAAAGTCTGATAATAATAATTAAGATGATAAAGCATGAATGTGGTTGCAATTTTTTTTTTGCTATTTGACTTTAAAAACGTATCCTATGAAGATGTCCCTCTACAGCATCTGTCGTGATGGGGTCTCGCTGTTGTGCGTGAGCTGCAGAGAGACTCTTTCCTCGGCATGGCTCCCTTTACTCTGTAGACCCCAGCTAAATGCAGCCACGCACAGAAATGCCATTCTGCTCTTCTGCCCCCTTCCAAGAGCTGAGTAAAATGTCACTTTTTTCCCAGCCAATGACTCTGGCAAAGGCTGAAAAGAAGCAGTTTCTTTTTGCATAGGTGTATTTTTATTGCCTTCTGAGATCAATTTGGGTGTTAGGTTCTGCTCTGCCTATAAACTAGTGTCCAGGCCAGCGTGCCATTAGTTGTACCTGTGCACTAGAAAAGTTCAGAGCAAAATAGGTTGGAATAACATAGATGCAAAATTACCAGTTTTAAAAGGGAAGAGGAGTTGGGAAGTTGGAAATTGGGATTTGCATAATGGAAAATGAATCTGTGCATTCCCTCATGCTTGCCAAATGTTGTGATGTGCCAGCAAGCAGTCAGTAACAATTTCCTGTGAACTATACCAAATTCAGCAAAAAAAGAAACACATTCTTAACCCATCTTTTATTGCTGTGCAGTCAGCTGGGCTCGTTAGTGAACCATTCCTGACCAGAGCACTGATTTTCTGGGGCAGGATGGTGCCTGGGTACACGCTAGGCTGGTTTCTTCTGTCGTTACGTTCACACGGTCATTGCTGGATGCTTGGGCTTCATGAATCATGCAAGGGGAGAGCAGGCTCTGCGGTGGCTCTTGTAATTCTGCACCTCCCAGTCCTCTGCCAAGCTGGTTCGGGCAGTTCTGGGTCCCCAGCAGTGACGCTAGGAACAACCGCACTAACCAGCTTCTCCTAGGTTGCAGTTTTAACACCTAAAATAAAATAAACATTATATATATATACATATATATAAAAACTTCTAAAAATGCGTTGCTACATAATGCCACTAGGTTAATACTGTGGGAATCTTAGATCTCTCCAAGAACAGAGGAAGAGCAGTGCACCCCTTAGGAAAATCCATAAAAACTCCTTTTCACACTGAATGCAAAAGTGGATAGTGTAATCTTTTACCCTGAATTTCCTGAGGCGAATTCCAGGATATCCAGTCCTGCACGTTCATTGGGCTGTGAAGATGCATGTGAGTTTTCTTGAGTGGGAGGATGGAGTATCTTGGTGGGAAGTTACGTTTTGCAGTGTTGCACCTGCTCACAGCTGCTGGATTTTTGCGCTGCTGGGCACAGCACAGATGGAGCGATACAAGGTGCACAATAAAAACCATGTTCTGATCTAGTAGCTCTACCCACAGCTACTTTTCATAACATCCCACTTTGCTTGAAAAAGAGATTTTTGTCTCCCGTGCTAAGCTTTGTGTTTCTTTGGTTTCGCTTTTTTTATGTTTTGTATAATGTCCAAGCTGGGAGTTTCTAGCACAGAATGCAGATGGTGACGTTAATCCAAGTAGGTGAAATCAAGTGTGCAAAATAGTCACTAATGGTGGAGAATTTGGAGCACCAGCTATGTATTTCCAGGTTATGAAAACCTATTACATGCAGTGAAAGAGCTAATTTTCAAACTAAATGATCACTTGAAGGGTATAGGATTAAAAAAAAAAAAAAAAATCGTATTACTTCCTTACTGCTCGATAATGGAGAGGTGCTCACCTCCAATTTTGTTTTGCTTCTTGTTTGCAGAGCTAGGTGAGACTCTCTCAGTAGTAGCAGCTTCTTGAGATGAACTGTTTTGCACATCTGCATGCCAGACAGTGTGTGGGTGCCCATGCACTCTGCAGGCTTTACCTTCATTTAATGCGGTGTTTGAATTTGGCAAAAAAACGAAGCAGAAAAACTTATTTAAAAAATACTCAGCAAAGCTGTCACTAGCAAAATGACCAATTAGCTTCATACAGCGTTTGAAGCAAACGAAACGTTTAATCCACTGCGCACTGATTCATTCTTATTAAATCTCTCTGTGCTGCTGTGCATGGTTGCCCTGATCTGCATATAAAGAAATTATCCTCAAACAATTCCCCTACACAGAAGAGAATTTTGTAATGCCATACATTGGTTGAGAAGGAAAACTAATCACCCTGTTGTTGTTCTTTTTGGCAGAGATGAGAGAAGAGGCTCTTATGAATATGCCCCTGATCGTACTTACTACGAGACTGTTAGGACTCCAGGGACGTATCCGGAAGATCCTCGTCGAGAATATCCAGCTCGAGGCAGAGAATTTTACGCAGAATGGGATCCCTATCAAGGAGACTACTATGATCCACGATACTACGATGACCCACGTGAATACAGGGATTACAGAGGTGATCCATATGAGCAAGACATAAGGGAGTACAGTTACAGGCAACGGGAGAGAGAGCGGGAGAGAGAGCGGTTTGAATCCGATCGGGACAGAGATCACGAGCGGAGACCCATTGAACGGAGTCAGAGCCCAACTCACTCCAGGCGTCCGCAGAGTCCCGGAGCATCTCCCTCGCAGTCAGAAAGGCTGCAGAGCGACTCTGAGAGGAGGATCTACAGCAGGTCGTCCGATCGCAGCGGGAGCTGCAGCTCTCTGTCTCCTCCTCGATACGATAAGCTTGACAAGGCCCGTGTGGAACGTTACGCTAAGAACGAGAAAATGGAGAAGGAGCGCGTTTTCGACCAGGAGAGAGCTGACAAAGACAAACGCTTGGTGAGGAAGGAAAAGCCAGAAAAGCAAGAAAAGGATAAAACCGATAAACAAAAGCGAAAAGCAAAAATCCACTCGCCTAGCTCTCAGTCTTCAGAAACAGATCAAGAGAATGAGAGAGACCCCAGCCCTGAAAAATTAAAGGGCAACAGTAAACAGAGTAAAGAGAGAGGTGACAAAGAAGGGACTGCGAAAAACCGCCTAGAGCTCATGCCCTGTGTGGTATTGACACGAGTAAAAGAAAAGGAAGGGAAAGTTATTGATCAGCCTACTTTGGAGAAACTGAGAGCAAAGCTTGATAATGACACTATGAAGTCTCCACTCCTTGAACAAAAATCACAGACGTCTCAAACTGAGCAAACGGCAAAGTCTGATCAGTCAAAACTGGAACCTGTCAGAACTAAGGTACAAAAAGAGAAAGCCCTTGCCAGTCATGTAGAAGTGGTTGATAAGGAAGGAAAAATTAAACCCAAAAAGCACTTGAAGACGGAACAAGCTTCTGAGGGGGCAAATGCTGTGGATTTAGATAAGTTGGAGGCTCGCAAAAGACGCTTTGCTGATGCAAACTTGAAGGCTGAAAGGCAAAAACTGGAAGCAAAAAGAAGCAGTCAAGATGAGGAAGATGCGCGCGCAGTTTTGAAAAAACAACTTGATGCAACAGCTTCATCTAGAGAAGCTGGAATGTTAAGGGAAGGAGAATCGGAAAGAAAACCCCTGAGGAAAGAGATGCTTAAAAGGGAATCTAAAAAACTCAAACTGGAAAGACTTATTCCTGTTACTAGTCCCAAAGAAATTCAGGAGACTCTTAACGTTGCTGGGATTGGCTTGCGTCCCACTCCAGATCTGCAGACTCGGCTTATGGACACAGCTGATGAACCTGTGGAAATCCAAGAACTCCCTTCTAAAAAAATGAATCCAGCAAAACCCCAGCATAAACAAATACAGCTACTAGATGACCAAGGAACAGAGAGGGAGGATACAAGGAAGAATTACTGTGGTCTGCCTGAAGACGCACCTGACCATAAACTTAGCCAAGAAAAACCTCAGTCAACTGATACAGAGGAGAAAATTGGCATTGACATTGACCATACTCAAAGTTACAGAAAACAAATGGAGCAAAGCCGTAGATTAAAACAGCAGCTGGAAATGGAGATTGCAAAGTCAGAGAAGTTTGGCAGTCCAAAGAAAGATGTTGATGAATACGAAAGACGGAGCTTGGTCCATGAGGTGGGAAAACCTCCACAGGATGTCACTGATGACTCTCCACCCAGTAAAAGAAAAAAGACTGACCAGTTTGATTTTGAAATTAGCACTAAAAGAGAAAGAAACTACAGGAGTTCTCGTCAGGTGAGCGAAGATTCTGAAAGGACGTCCTGTTCCCCTAGCATCCGACACTTCCCTTTTCATGAGGATGATGACACACTAGATTCTCCCAGGCTAATGCCATTAAAGGAAACCAAAGAGTCACCTAAAATAGAAGAAAAGGGTCTTTCATTCTCCAATATGACTGTGAGGGAGGAGTCTCTGAAATTTAATCCTTACGATTCCAGCAGAAGGGAGCAGATGGCAGAAATGGCTAAAATAAAACTATCAGTACTGAGCTCTGAAGATGACCCAAATAGATGGGAAACACAAGTGAAACAAGAGCCTGGTAGAGTAGATATTAGCTTTCCAAGCAGCATTGTTAAAAGAGACAGCATTCGGAAGCGGTCCCTACGAGACCTGGAACCAGGGGAGGTGCCTTCAGATTCTGATGAAGACAGTGAAAACAAGTCCCATTCTCCTAAAGCCTCATCTTTATTAGAGAGTTCCAGATTATCTTTTTTATTAAGGGACAGAGAAGAGAAGTTACGTGAAAGAGAGGAAAGATTATCAACTTCTTTAGAAAGAAACAAATTCTACTCTTTTGCATTGGACAAGACAATCACACCAGACACAAAGGCCTTGCTTGAAAGAGCGAAATCTCTCTCTTCCTCCCGAGAAGAAAACTGGTCTTTTCTAGATTGGGATTCAAGATTTGCTAGTTTTAGAAACAATAAAGACAAAGAGAAAGTTGACTCGGCTCCAAGACCTATTCCATCTTGGTATATGAAAAAGAAAAAAATTAGGACTGATTCAGAAGGTGGAAAACTGGATGATAAGAAAGAAGATCATAAAGAAGAGGAACAAGAGAGACAGGAACTGTTTGCTTCTCGATTTTTGCATAGTTCAATCTTTGAACAGGACTCTAAGCGCTTGCAGCATTTAGAGAGAAAAGATGATGATCTTGACTTCATTTCTGGTAGATTATATGGGAGACAGTCGTCCTCTGATGGGACTAACAGCGCATCTGATTTGGTGCAAGAACCAGTTGTTCTTTTCCACAGTCGATTTATTGAACTAACACGAATGCAGCAAAAAGAAAAGGAGAAGGATCAAAAACCAAAAGAAGTGGAAAAACAGGAAGACAAAGAAAATCGTCCGAAGACACCAGAAACAGTTCCTGATAGTAAAGAATCAGAACATAAAACTTCCTCAGTAGTTGGTCCCTCTTCAGTCACTGTCATATCGCAGGAACCAGTGCCAGTTGCTTCTGAGAAGGCTGCAAATGAAAAAATCGTAGTGGATACAGCTTCCGTAAAAGAAGAAAAGGTTCCCGAAGCTGCTTCTACAGCAGAAGAACAAAAACCTGCTCCTGAAATTGCTGTTCCTCTCAAAACTGAACCACCTGAGCAAACAGAACCCCCAGCAGTTGTAGAAGTTAACAAAGAAGTTGTTGCTGCAACTCTGGTGTCGGAGGAAGACACTGTGTCAACAGAGCATCCTTCATACTTGGACACAAAACCTCCTACTCCAGGAGCGTCGTTTTCCCATGCAGACATCAATGTAGATCCAGAACCTGAAGGTGCCCAGTTGATTTCATCTCCTCTTAAACTCACTCAAAAATCTGAAGACATTACTGAACCTAAAGAAGAAAATCCTCCACCTTCTGCCAACACTGATGCTAGTGCGACTCAAAAGGTAGAGGTGGCTGCTGAGGTCCTACCTCCAGTTTCTGACAATGATATGGAAGTTGAACCTCCAGTTGTTGTAAAAGATAAGAAGTCTTACAAGAGTAAACGCTCAAAGACTCCTGTTCAGTCAGCTGCAACTGCTGTCACGGAAAAGCCTGTCACAAGGAAAAGCGAAAGAATTGACCGGGAAAAGCTCAAACGATCGAGTTCTCCTCGTGGGGAAACGCAGAAAATTTCAGAATTGAAAGTGGAAGCAGAGAAAGTTTCGAGGAACGCTGCTAAATCCCCCAGTTCTGCTGCAGAGCCAGAAAACGTGGAGCCCAGTTTGCCAATAGGCCGAACGAGGCGCAGAAACGTGCGATCTGTTTATGCTACCACAGGGGACAACGAAGGTCCGTCTCCAATCAAGGACTCTGTGGAGGTCACAAGATCTACCAGGAAGAGAGGAGAAAAGGAACCACAGGAAACAGTGACGACTGTTCCTACTACACCAAGAAGAGGGAGACCTCCCAAAACGCGCCGCAAGCCGGAGGAAGACATCTCTCCAGTAAAGGCAGAACCGGCACAACCAGAGCCGGAGGAGCCTGAAGCTAAAGAAGCTGTGGAGACTCCTAAACCCACAGAGGGATGGAGATCTCCTAGGTCCCAGAAACTAACACACAGTCACTCATCAGCTGCTACCAGCCAGCAGGGAAAGAAAGGGAAAAACGAACCAAAAGTTGATGCTTCGCTAGAATCTGAAGATGCTGCTGAAAGAGCTGCTCAGGAATCAAGCAGTAGTGAAAACAGCAATAAAGCAAAAACAACCGAGAAAGAGGCAGCCGCAAGCGAACAGAAACGTGAGAAGAAAGAACTCGATGCAGAGAAAAACCAACTAGAAATGGCCACAGTTGAGATCATTGAGAAGAAGCCGGCACCAGAAAAGGTCACAAAATCCAAAAGGGGAAGGTATAAAAACACCAAGACTGTTGTAGATAAAGCATCATTGTGTCTAAAAAATGTAGAAATACGCCTCAACGTCGATGAAGTCAAGGGTGCCTTGCGGCCAAGTGAGGAAGAGTCAGAGCCTGTGGCTGTGTCACCAGCAAAAATCAAAAGTCCCCCAAAAGAGGACATCTTGACTCCCCATTTTGTTAAGGCTGAGGTGGAAGATTCGTTCCAAGAGACGGAAAAAGAAGTGCTGCGGGAACTGAAGCCGTGCCCAGAAGCTGCCCAGTTAGCGAAACAGATTGAACTCGAACAGGCCGTGGAGAACATTGCAAAACTCACGGAAACTCCTCCAGCAATTCCTGCCTACAAGGAGCCCCCGGCAGATGTGACTGAAGTTCGCCAGGAGGAGGAAGGTGACAAACCTGCACATCAGGCTAGTGAAACAGAACTGGCAGCAGCTATTGGCTCCATCATCAACGATATTTCTGGGGAGACAGAAAGCTTTCCTGCACCCCCGACTTATCCCGCTGAGTCAGACGCAGAAATCCCTACAGAACCGCTGGTGTTGCCATCGCCTCAAGAGGAAATGGAGCCAGAAACCGATCAGGCAGTTAACAACATCTTGGAGGCGGAAGCTGCCGTGGAGCCCGCGGTGCAGCCGGTTGCTGCCTCTGCGCCGTCCGCTGCGGCAGAGCCGGAGAGCAAGGAAGCCGACGTCAGCTTCAGCGAGTCTTCAAATTCAGCACAAGAAACAGAAACCCTGCAGGAAGCCGAAGTTGCCCGGAAGGAAAAGGGCCGTCAAAAGACCACTCGGCAGAGGCGTAAAAGGAGCACAGGCAGAAAAGGTGACACCGCTGAAGTCAGTGTGTTTGAGCCTGAGAGGGTACAGGGCAAGTCTCCCCCTTCCACTGAAGTAAAGGCAAAACCTGAAGAAGCTTTGAAGGAAGAGAAGCAAACTAAGACCTCTGCTCAGATGTCTCCAGAACCAAATACTGCTGATGCCACCAAGGCTGCAACCACTGATGTTGTCCCTGCCCACGAAGCCATCGTTGAGAGCAGTGCATCTCCAAAAACACCAGCACCAGCTCCTTTGGACCTGGCTGCCCCACCAGTTCCTGTCGACGAGGGCAGTCAGACCGAGTTCAAGATACGGTCGCCTATTGAGAATGCACCCATCACGCCGCCCGGTGCTCCCGGTACAGCTGTTCCTGCAATTCCTTCCGCAACCGCAGCCAAGTTACCCACCCCGGTGCCTTCTGGGTTCGTCCCCCTTCATTCCAGTGCTGCCAAGGTGCCGGAATGGATCGTACGGCATGAGGAACCGCGCGCCCGTTCCACGCCACCACCTGCGCTCCCACCAGATACGAAAGCATCAGATATCGATACAAACTCCAGCACTTTGAGGAAGATACTCATGGAGCCCAAATACGTCTCAGCGACGAGCATAACTTCCACGCACGTGACGACGACGCACGCGGAGCCAGTGAGCGCGCCGCGTCTCGAGGAGGCACCTCTCCACCCTGCAGTAGAGGCCATAAAACCAGTTTCTGAGGAGAAACCAGCGGTTCCCATCACTAATGCTCTGGACCCACCAGTGGCAGAAGCACCAGTGTTCAGCGAGAAAGAAAAGATAAGCACCGTCATTGCCCCCAAAGCCACCTCTGTGATCAGCAGGATGCCCCCCAGTGTGGACCTGGAGGAGGCTCCGAGGATCACCCTGGTGAAGCAAGCTCCCCAAAGCCAGACCTGTCTTGTTAACGCTCCCTCACCAAAATTTAAGCAGAGATCAAGTGCAAACGATAACAGTAGGTTTCATCCGGGATCTATGTCTGTTATTGAAGATAGGCCTGTAGAGACTGGCTCCAGTCCGGGCTTGCGGGTAAATACGTCAGAAGGGGTAGTGCTCTTGAGTTATTCGGGTCAGAAGACGGAAGGCCCACAGCGAATTAGTGCAAAGATCAGCCAGATTCCCCCTGCCAGTGCTGTTGACATCGAGTTTCAGCAGTCTGTATCCAAATCACAGATTAAACAAGAACCTATCACACCGTCTCAGCCAACACCAAAAGGCTCTCAGGCTTCCACAGGCTACGGGACCGTTTCCACCCATTCTTCTTTGGTACTGGGCACGCAGCCTTACAACACGTCGCCCGTGATCTCCTCCATTAAACAGGAGCGCGTGGCGTTGGAGAAGTCCGACTCGGCCCACCTCGCTGTGCAGACGCCGTCATCTCAGCCGGGGCCCGGTAAAGTCCTCTCACAGACTGTGAACACTCCACCTGTACTCGTTCACAACCAGATGGTTGTGAACAAAAAACTGCCCGATCCCGCTGCTCTGAAGGTGGAAACCAAGACTCTGCAGCCCTCCAACTTGAGTCCTGGAGTCAGTCCGCATCACCCATCCCTGTCTGGGAAGATGCATTCGGAAGCAAACCATGTCAGCTCAGGACCCAGCACCCCAACCGAGCGGGCTATTTCCCACTTGGGGGTCACAAAACAGGAGCCGCATTCGCCACGCACGAGCGGACACTCGCCGTCTCCGTTCCCGCGGGCTTGTCATCCTGGCAGCACGTCGTCCCCGGCTCTGTCGAGCAGTGCCCCGGTCATGCTGGCGCCGGGCATTTCTGTGCCCCCGTACATATCCAGCATGCACCCGGAGCAGTCTGTCATCATGCCCCCTCACAGCGTAACGCAGACTGTATCCCTGGGCCATCTGTCCCAGGGCGAGGTGAGAATGAGCACCCCTCCTCTCTCCGGTATTCCTTATGGCATGCGCCCGGAGGCGCTCCACTCCCCCAGGACAGCTTTGCAGCCTCAGATGGAAATCAAACCTCAGCGATCCAGTACGCCTCAGCCAGCGCCCATACGAGACATAGTGATGCCACCGCTGTCCTCGCAGCACGCGGCCGAGGAGGAGATGCACTACCACCACGGCGCCGTGTGCCGGGCGCCGGCGCCCGTCCAGTCCGACGTGCTCGTCATGCAGCCGGACTATCGCATGCATCCCACGGGCATCCGCCTGGAGCAGTACAACGTGCCCCGCGATGTGCGCATGATCATGCACCCCCACATGGCCGTGGGCGAGCACCACTCGGAGACCAGGCAGTCCCGCACGCCTGACGGCGCCGTGAAAACGCCGCCCGTCAGTAAGACGCCGCAGCCGGGCAAAGAGACGCCCAAAGCCTCCGAGAGCAAAATGGCCCATTCTCCGCACAGCGAGCCCCGGCTCCTGAGCGTGCCCTCGGGCAGCCAGCTCCCCGGGCTGCCCTTGGCGCAGCCCGTGGTGGTGCCCCACGGCGTGCAGATCATGCACCCCGCGGGCAGCTCCTTCCACGATTATCGCTCCGTGTATGGGGACATGAGGAATTACCACACAGCGGCGCAGCTCGGGCATCCTCAGTTCCCCGGCGCATCGCCCATCGGGCTGCCTTCCCGGAGCATGACCCCGTCTCAGGTGAGCAGCCAAACACGCTTTCTTCTTTGTCCACCTGAAATCCCAAGCACCCTGGGCTGGCTGCAGCCCCGCTGCAGTTCTGCTTCGCCACGTGAGCTCGCGGTTGGCGTCTGCAAACTCTTAAGGTCATGTCTGGAAGTGTTAGAGCAGTAACTTTTGTTCAGGAGGTGCGGGTTGAATGTGTTCAGCATTAGTGGGGCTTCTTGTTGGAGGCTCCAGGGCTCAGAAGGGGAGATGTGAAGGGTGCCTATGAATTTCAAGACATAGAGATGTCTTTGGGAATTTCGAGTCAGGCTGGAAAAGCTTCCTGGGATGGACACAGTTGGTCAGGGGTGGCCTCGTGGGCGGAGGCGATGGAGCGGGGTTCGGAAGATGAGGTTTCAGCGCGCGGGGGCTGTCTGTGAGGGTGGCACAGAGCAGCTCAGAGTGACTCCGCCAGCTCCCAACGGGCATCTCCCTGCGGCTCCTCTCACGGAGAGCAAGTCCTGACAGTGCCCGTGGCCTAAAATCTCTCCTCTCTCCCCACCGCCTGCTTCCCAGAGTCTGCCCGAGGGCGAGCACTCGCACGGCAGCCAGCCGGTGCGCAGCAAGACTCCGCAGATCCCCCCGGAGCCCAAGGGCCCGGCGGCGGCGACGCCCGAGCAGAGCCACCACCCCGCCGTGAACAGGCACGCGGCGCAGATAGACCCGCACGTCCATCTTCAGAGGGCGCAAGCAGACACGGGCCAGACCTCCTACCCCTCGCCTGTCGCCATCTCCATAAAACAGGAGCTTCCATCGCCGCACCAGCCTCAGGCGGTTCCCAAGCAGTCGCTGTTCATCCCAACGACGTCAGGGCCCGCAGCCCTATCCCTGAATCGCCCTGAGTCCCAGTCTGCTCTAAAACAAGAGCCGTCTCCTCATGCTGTTTCGCAGAGACCTGTGGATATGGTTCAGCTTCTGACAGTAAGTGTTGCTCTGTCTTCTTTCTTCTCCAGGAAGCTTCTTGTGTCTGGGGAGAGGAAAATCAGTGCATTTCACTAAGCTCCTCTCATTTGTAGCAACAAAATATGAGGTCTCTTGCATCAAATGCCTCAGAGCTGGCGAGTGCTCTCGCGTGCCTGCGTTCTGGGCTGTTTCTTTCCCTGGGGAATTCTTCGCCATGTTCGCATTGGCTGAAGTCTCGGGGTAGGGCAGCAGAAGGCAGGAGAGCAGCCCGTGTCTCTCATTTACCCTTTCAAACAGCTTGCAGGCTAAGGCGGGCAGCGCAGCAGCTTTGTGTACAGTCAGCTGTTGTTGGGAAGAGTGGTGGTGTATTTAATTAAAAAAATAAAAACAGAAACACCCAACTTCCTAAAGGCTTAAATTGTATGATTGAGGACAAAAAATGGGGGGACATGGCTGAGGAACGGGCATGTCTGTGAAAGCCCTGATCAGGACTCGTGAGTTGTGCTCAGCGCCAAGTATTTCCTGTGTAGCCTTCAGCAGCTCTCGCAGACCTGCTGTTTCGCAATGTCCTGTTCCTAAACCAGAAGATAACGTTTGGTAACAGCTCTGCTCTGCCTCGTGCTGCCTGCATGGGAGGCTGACATCATTTGCAAAAGATTGGGAAGTGCTCAGATGTTGCAGCGAAGGGAGTCACCCAAATATCTCAGCCAGCTGGAAGAAAAAGGAGGTGAAATAGCAATGCAGCAGGACCTGACCCAAGCCCAGACCGGCGCATACAAGCGAAGATAAGACGTGACACGTGTCCCAAGCGCTTCGAACAAAGCGGCGCTGTCAGAACTGCCTGTAAAAACATCAGAAGCAAGCGAGCAGCTCGGATGGGTTTCTTTTCAGAATTAAGATCCCTCTTGAGCAGATGGCAGTGCTGTTTCTAAGCTATTTTTGTCCTTTGCGTTAAGATTTCTTCTCCCGTTGCTTTTCAGAAATACCCAATCGTGTGGCAGGGCCTTTTGGCGCTAAAAAACGACACGGCTGCAGTTCAGCTCCACTTTGTCTCCGGCAACAACGTGCTGGCACACCGCTCGCTGCCCGCGCCGGAGGGGGGGCCTCCGCTGCGGATCGCTCAGCGCATGCGACTAGAGGCTTCGCAGCTGGAGGGCGTTGCGCGCAGAATGATGGTAAGGGCAGCACAGGCAGCGTTACTGCAAAGAGCTACCTTGGAGGTGCCCAAAGCTTGTCTGTTCTGCTCATCTGTGTCCTTGGTGTAACCAAAGGAAACAGCGCCTCTCCCGCCAGCCTGGAGATGGTCAGTGGGTTTCCTTTCACATCGGGGACCAAGCGTAGAAGTGAAATGTGTGTTCATTTGGCACTCACATGAGGGAATGGGGAATTTCGGAGTTGGGAAACCCTACTTTAGAAGTTCCCAGTGGCCTGGCCATGCAGCAAATCCTGCCAGCTCTAACATGTCAAAGCAGGGTGGAAAGTGGAAGGTAGAAGGCCATGGAAACCTGATGTTTTCAGTCCTCTTCACAACCTTCTAGGCCAGGCAGAGATTTCAACACGTGCCTTTCGTAACACCCGCAGTTGCTTCGAAGGAGTTCAAAGAGAGGATTTTCCAGCGAGGGCTTAAAGATAATGAATGTGTGTCAGGAATAGGCCTGTTCCAAGCAAACATTTCACTTAATTGCTGGATTTTTTTTCCAGGTGGAGAGCGATTACTGCCTTTTACTGGCCTTGCCTTGTGGACGAGACCAGGAAGATGTAGTGAATCAGACTGAGTCACTCAAGGCTGCATTCATCAGCTACCTGCAGGCTAAACAAGCTGCAGGAATCATCAACGTTCCCAACCCTGGCTCTAATCAGGTATTTGGCAGGGAAGCTTTTTGTAGATAAAATAAATAGAAGTCATACCTTGATAAGGGAACCTGAGGTCCTCCACCCTCAAGTCTTTGCTCAGGACTGCAGTTAAGGTTCATGTTTGTATCTTTAAAACAAAACCCTAACATTTGCCATGAGTTGTTACAACACTGGTGAAAAACGTGGTTCACAAAATAAATATAATTACCGAAGGGGACTGCACAGCCAAGAAACACCCAAAACTAGGTTTGTTTCATTCTTTGCAGCCCTAAGTCTTCAGTTAGAAAAAAAGAAAAAAGACAAAAGAAAAATTTTCCACCTCTTCTTTTGTGTTGGAAGGAGAGTCATTACTTGCCCTGGTTTCTTCCTCACATGATATCCTGTTTTTTTTCCAGAACACCTGATTTTTTTTGTTCTTTGTCAGATCAAGACAAAACATTTCGGTTTGGTAATCCCAAGTATTTATTCCAGATGTGTTGCTCCATCGAACTAGATTTAATCTGTTGACCTCAATAACAGACCCTCAGACTGAGAGCAACCACTGAAAGCTGCCAGTTGAAACAGTGGGTATTTTTTGGTATTTCATGGTAAAATCAGCCAGCTGTTATGTTTCTGGTGTGAAACAATGCCCCACGACGAGAACACACTTACGTTGCTGCCGAATTGCATCTCGTTTTCTTCCTATCCCACTCGTGCTGTTTCACGAGCGTCCTGCAGCGCCCCAAACCGTCACCATCCGAGTGTCCAGCTTAGATGGTTTAAGCCAGCCCAGCTGCTGCGTGTCTCCATAGCGGAAACCATCATTTCCCTCCTGTTTTTACAAAATCAAAAGAAGGAAGAGTGAAAGGATTCTTGTTCCTTGCTCAGTTGATGACTTGCTTTGATACAGTCGTTTGCAGTTCTTGCAAAAACTTCACAATAGAGAAGGGGGAAAAGCAGCAGCTGCTCCTTTCCAAGACTTGTGCTTGGGGCAAAGGGAAGGGGGGGAGGGTTCGTTAGCTCCTGTCTGTCTTCCTTTCTTCATTTTTTTTCTCCTCTTCTGCAGCCTGCCTACGTTCTGCAGATATTCCCACCCTGTGAATTCTCGGAAAGCCACCTGTCCCGTCTAGCCCCAGACCTCCTCGCCAGCATCTCAAACATCTCTCCTCACCTTATGATTGTCATCGCGTCGGTATGAGCTGTTTACCGGTTACAGACTTTTCCAA
>VZSV01000351.1:316420-351348 GCA_013398735.1 Nothocercus julius
GGGCGTGCTGGGCGACACGGCCTGCACGGGGCTGTCCAGGGATGCGCTGCCCGGCGCGGCGGCTCCGGGCGAGAAACTGCCGCCGTTGAGCACGGGGGAGCCGTCGCCCCTGGCCGGGGAGAGGCTGCCTTCCCGGGACCCCGCGTGCCGCTGCGCCCTGGGGCGCAGGGTGCCCCAGCGGCCGTTGACGCAGGGAGCCTCGTCGGCGTTCCGCACGGGAGACTGCGAGCGGTACTCCCGCGTGTCGGGCACCAGCGCGGGCGGCGTGGCGCTGATGGGCGATGGCCGAGAGTTCAAGCTGGGGCTCAACGGAGCGCGGCCGCTGGGGGCCTGGCTGAAGACCACGACGCACTGTCCCACCTGCAGGAGGGCGAGGAGGGAGAGCGGGGTCACCACCCGCAGGGCGCCCCTTTTCCCTGGGCAACGGCGAGGGGCTACGGAGCACTCGGGACAAGCAAGAACAATCCGCTAACCCAGGAGAGGGACCGGGACAGCAACTGCCCCGCGGGACCAAGCGCTTCGGCGCTGGCGCCTTGGCTCTTACCCTGCAGGCGGGATGGCACCACAGCTCCGGCGCGCCGTGGTCTTCGTTCTCCACCTTGAGCGCCTGCCATGTCCAGGGGTTCGTACGCATGTGCAGCAGCCAGGCGTCCTTGAAGAGCTGCAGGGAAAGGCGAGGCGGGCTGAGGAGCCCCATTCCCCACTGCATCTCCCTGTCGGCGCCGGGGAAGCGGCAAGGCAGCTTTGCAGCTGCCTCGCTGCACACGGAGGACCGGTGACCTAGATTGGGATTGGGAAGTGGAGGAGCGACTACGCCTTGCTACGGCTACGGCCAAGTCACTTCATCTACATCTTCTATCCCATTAGCAAATCAGGGCTAATTCTTCTGAGACTCAATTAACCTCGGTGAGCTGCTCAGATAGCGCCCGGGGTGCTTTTTATTAATTAAAGGCGGCTCTAGCTCAAGCGACAGCTTTGCTGGGAAATCTGGCACGGGCGCCCGGATTGGAAAAACGGCAGCTAGGAAGGCCCTAGCAGCCGGGGGCCGCAGCCCGGGTAACAGGCAATCCCGCTCCTCCCCAGGGCCTTGCACGCGCAGCGAGAGCCATGCCCTGCTGTACTTACTGCGTTGGGGCCGCCACAGCCGCCAAGGATTAAAATGGTTTCGTCATCTATTACAATCTGGAGGGGAGGCAAAGAAGAGCGTTTCAGGACAAGCAGGATGCAGGGCTCCTCGGCAGCATCGACATGGGCGAATTTTGCCTGCCCCGGCATGTAGGGTGGAGCGGGGACACAGAGCCGGTTTGGCTGGGCCCAGGGCGAAGCCGGGTTCAAGGCCGGTGCTCCAAGCTCTCCTCCTCGCCCCAACCTGCTCACAGAACTGCTTGCAGTCCCGGGGTCCCCACGCTGCGGCTCCCGGCAATGCACGTTAGCTGCTGGCAGCGGGACGCCCCCCGCAAGCTGGGCCCCGAGGCTCCTTGCCCAGCAGCTGCTGCAAAAGGGGTTTTCAAGGCCGTCCCAGCCCCGAGCCTTGCACCAAGCGCTGGCGCCTGCAAGGGGGAAACCAGCTGCGATGGAGACGCCTGCACTGAGCCAGGGGACTCCAAAACGCACACGGCACTGGGCAGGCAACGAGCAGGCCCTGCGGGGCCCACACGCTTCATGGGGACAGTCCCAAGGTGCCGGAGTCACGACATCAGAGTAATTAAGAGGGCACCAACAAAACCAACACGTGATACTGTATCACGGACCTTGAACCGCCCAGGCTGCTGTTAGCTGCTTTTTGCTCTAACGGGTGCAAAGCCCAGCAATTTGGGTTTTTGGCAATGCTCGTGACACTGCTGAGTCACATGCAGGACACGGCACTGTAACGACCTGAGTGTTAAGGAGGTTTCCGAGCACAACCTCACCAAATGAACGGCTAGAAAACATAGGCCTGGCAGGCAAAGACAGCAAAGATAACTTGGAAATCGGACTTTAGCTTGCAGGAGAGCTGCAGGGGGCTGCCTGGAAGCTGGAAAGCAGCCAGACAAGGTTTAATCTCTGGTTTATCTTTTGCAGCGTGTGCTGGCTGGGAAGCGGAGCGCGCGGGGGAGGACGTCACCTGAGACTGGCCGCCTCGCGGGTGAGGGCTGGGCCCGGAGATGCTGGGCTTGGACCAAGCCCACTGCTCGAGATCCAGCACCCAGACGTCGTTGCTCCTGCAGGGACAAGACAGCAAACACTGAGCTGCGGGCACAGGTGCTCGCTTCCCCCCCGGCTCCCAAATAAGCAGCCGGATGCAGCGCTGCGCTGGCTCATGATGATAACGCCAGTGTAACGCGGGCCCTTGGGGCGTCCAAAATGCTGGTTTAGAGTAGATCCTTCCTGCCAGAATTGTGCTCCCTTTGGGCTGATGCCTCAAGGGATTTCCAGGTGAGCAGTGTGATAAATCAGACCCTGAAGCCGCCCTGCAGCGAGCGTTCCCCCATCCCTCACCCTGGACGCCAAGGGCAAGCGGAGAGGATCGCCGCGCACAAAGACGCCGCTCGGCGCCCGCGCGAGCTTCCCGCCCGCCTGCCCTCCCTCTGCCGCCCCAGCTCAGGCTGCTCTTGTGCACAGGGCTGAGCAGGAATCCCAGGCGTGGAAAGCAAGAGCAGGCAGTCACGCCCCCGAACGCTGCCCGGCGCGAAGCGACGGCTCCTCGCTCGTGGCAGCGCACGCCGGGTGCCCTCCGGCCGAACTTACATTTGCCGAGAGCCCAGCGAGCCGCCGAAGACGATCATTTTGTCTTCGATGACACAGGAGGAGTGTCCCGCCATGGGAGGGGGGCCATGGGTGGTGACGATGCAGTTCCACCTGGGAGGAGAGAGAAGAAAACGCGGACCATCAAATGAGAAAAGGAAGCAGGGAATGAACGGCTGGAAAAAAAAAAAAAAACGCAAACCCCAAACCCCACAGGCCAGCAAAGTCCTCAGGAACGTAGCACAGAGCAAAACCTCGGGCAAGGCCAGCAGAGGGACAAATAATAATGAAACTCATCAGAAATACTACTGTGCCTTGCATTTTTAAGGCATGACAAAGTCACAAGGCCAAGTTGGAAATCTCGCCCCTTTCAATTAAGCGGGCCCTGAACTATTTCCACTGTGGCTTAATTACAGTGTCCGCAAGTCACTGCCCCAAGAGCGCGTTGGGTAATTGACCCTTGCGATGATTAAACACGCTCAATGAAAGGGAAGCAAAATTCCTTGCCGCTTTGATAGCGCATCAGCTCCTTTCTCACACAGAGAAGAGTGGAAGTGTGAGGTCTAACAGCAGCAGAATGGTGTTTAAAATGGAATAGAAAATTCCTGCATCTCCTTGGCCAATGCTGGATACATTATTAGGCTAGGAGCTTTAATGGCAAAGAGCTTTCTAAAATGGCATAGACAACTGCTTTATCATTTTCCCCTTGAAGTGGAATTTGGACCATCAGCAAAAGCAAAACCTCCCACAGTTGAAGGTTTCCTCTCTTATTTTCCTCAAAGACCTCAAGCAAACAGCCCCATGAATTACGCATTTTAAGTGCACACATTCAAGACTTCCTGCCTGGCTGGAAAATGTTCCAGAAAACGCTTGGGGAGCCTGGAATATTTTGGGTATGGTTTCAGAGGAACACGGAGTAACCAAGAGGTCTCAGACAGCATCGTGCTCAGGTCTCTGGGGCTCGGCCATGATGCCGTGCGTTTTTGTTTGCTTTAATAACATATCCTTGGACGTGCCAGGGTTGGTGACACTTAGGAAGCTGAGGACGTATGTCCCAGGTGAGCACAGAGAGACTCAAGGGCATCTCTTTGCGTGCACTTCAAATGCAGACGTCTGCGTCCTCACCAGTTTTTGGAGGGCGAGTAGGTGTGGATTTCATCGAAGAACCTCTCCGGCTGGTGCAGGGGGTAAGGGCTGGGCCGCGTCCACCCGCCGAAGAGCACGAGCAGGTCCTTGTAGACGACCAAGGTGGCCCCGGCCTTGGGCGAGGGGTAGGAACCTGAGCGGGGACAGAGAAATGGAAAGATGAGGACACGGCCGCCGCAGGCCCCGAGCTGCGCGACAAGGCGGAAACTCCCCCTCGCCAAGACAAGAAGACAGAATTAAGAGTCGGGAGCCTGGGAAGAGAAACTCCTGCCAATTTGTGTCAATGTAATTAGTAGCAGCCTGAAAGCACATTTCACGTATGGCAAAACATCTGTCAGTCACCAGCAGGAAATTACTAGCTTTCTAACATCCCCCTTGAAATTATTGCTTTAGCGTGGGATAAAAGCAATAATTACCCTCCAAACGCTGCTAACGTCTCCCCGAGGAAGCAGCGGCAGCGAGCGCCGTTTCCAGCCCGTGACGGTGGCAGAGCCGCCACGCGGCCTCGCTGCCCAACACGCAGCTTCGCAGCCGGCACCGTGAGCCCGAGGGATTTCGCCTCTCCGGAGACGCTTCTCCGGCCACAGCAGCTCTGACGCTGGAAAGCCTGGACGACGCACTGTTCCTCTGCTCATTTTTAAGGGATTTACGCCTGTCTCCTCCTAGGTTTGGCAGTCTTGGGCATCCCAGGTTGCCACTCAACTCAGGCCAGGCACCTTTGAGACGGCAAGAATACCCCCAATAACAAAACCTCCATCAGCCAAAGATGCTGCATCACGATCTCCTTGAATAGACGGTGTGAAGTTTGAGACGTTCTCACTCGGTATTTTTAAAAGCACGCGGAGTGGCTCTTTTGGGACGCTGCCGCCGAGAAAAGCGGTTTGCTGGTGACGGCTCCGGGCTGGGGGTGTCAAAAGCCAAGGCCGAAGTATCCCCTGTGCAGCTGCAAGGAGAGACGTCCGCGGGGCCGCCGGGCGCCCTGCCTCGCTCCAGGTGCCCAACGCAGCTTGATGCTGCTGCCGGGCATGTGGCTACGGGGAAGAACGGGAATAAAATCATTCAGGAAACCGTCCTTAGGCTATGTATGCGCTCTGGTACAGTCGGAATTTGAGACAAGGTCTCTTTAAAGATTAAAACACCAGAAGAGGGTCACTTTGGGTTACTCCTCGTCAAGTCAAATTTTCCTGGTTTGTTACATGGCTGTGCTCAAAAGCATCCGCCAGGACAGCGAGAAAAGCAACCGCATGAGAGCCACGAGCCCAAGGTCGCCCCCCGCCTCGGACACAGCGCCCCAGGGACTCGAGAGCGGTTTTGAGACAGTCCAAAGTAGAGGACAGGCCTGTTTTTTTCCAAGTTTTGCGTAATATTGACTGTGGCACAGGTGTAAGCAGAAGCAAAGCTCCACTCCGCTTCGCTCATGAGAAACCTGAGCTTCCGAAGCAAACATTTGCTTTCCAAAGCTACGCCCTGCCCCTCTGCTGCCCAGAGAGACGCGGTACCTACACGGTTCAAAGGAAGCTGGTGGTGCGAAGCAGAGTCAAGCGTAGCCCTTGGGAAGCTCCATCCCAGCAGAACTGGTCCTGGAGCGCTCGGGAAAGGTGCAGTCCCTCAGTACGAGACACCCTTGTGCAAGATAAACTTGTCCCATCAGAGATGGCTTGACTTTAGCCGTCTTGGACTTCAGAGGAGACACACTGGATGGAAAACAGGAGGACTAGCACCTCCAATTTCGCTTCAAAGAGGGAAGCAGAGAGGTCCTGGGGCCCTGGCACAGAGATCCCCACAGGGACCCGGAGGAGCAGGAATGGCCAAAGCGCCGGCAGAATGAAGCCTTTGCACCGCAGCCCAACGGCGCCTGTTGCGGCCGTCGGCAGAGGCACTCAGCAGCCTGGAAAATTGTGCTTGGCAGATAGATCTGCTCCAAACTCAGGACTGGCTTAAGGTTAAGGGTATATAGACCCCAACACTGCTGACCGCTTCCACCTCCACAATGAGCACGCGATGCCACTGCTCTCTCCCCAGGCTTCCTTCCCCCCGGGCTTGGGAAGGCAAAGGGCATCTTGGGGAAGCCGGAGCAGCAAAATGAGAGGACCGACTGTGCCCAAAGTGGGAGAAATGCGCGTGCCGGCACCCGCCTTGGCACGAGGAATGCGGAAAGGGGCCGGTGCAATCACCAGCGACCCTGCAAACGGCCCTCCGAGCTGGGCAGCTTCGAGCGACGTTTCAGAGCCCGCCGGCAGCATCGTTGATGCGGAAGGGCCTCTTCCTCTCCAGGGTTCGAATGAATCGCTAGCAGCAACCTGCTCTTACGCTTGCAGGTGCAAAGCGTTCAGCTCCTCGCCATGGACTCCAGCATCGTTAGCTGATTGCACTGTTTGCAACCACTTCTGCCGCCAACGGTTGGACCGAGTCGAGAAACGGAGAGGGGTTGGGTTCCTCCTCGCCGAGGACCAAGCTCCGCGACACCCGACGGTGTCGCCTTGCGGCCGTGACTTCAAGCAGGCAGAAGGTGTGGCACGTAACTGTGGATCTGTATAATCTGGGGAAGCATCGGAAAAGAGAAGCTCCATCGGTGCAGAGCTAAGCGCTCGCACAAGCCCAAAAACGAGGTTAAGATGGGAAGGGCTCGCTGTACTAGGGAGGTAAATACTGTGGGGGTTATCGTGGAAGACTCAGCTTTCTGGATACAGATCAGGAAAATGGTCCTGATGGCACCTGGGAGCTGTTACTGCTGCTCCTGCTGGACTCCTCCAGCAGCCTTAGTCTCAGTGGGAGACGCTGCTATTTTGGATGCACTTCCAAGCGAGCCCATCGCTGGCATCAGCACCAGATTCAACTGACACGCAAAGGCGGCAGCCTAAACAAGAAGAGGCCCCCGGCCGCGTTTCCGGTTTCAAAGGGCAGGCTGGGGAACTAGAGCGGGCAGGGCCAGCGACCGCTGCCCTGCAGTGCTGAGGAGGCCGAGGCCACCCACAAGCCGCACGCCAAGCGCGCGGGACGCGCTTAAGGGAGGGCTCCGGGGCAGCCCGGCTGCCCAGGGCGAGCGAATTCCCAGAGGAACGCGCCTAATCTCACGGGATGCGGTATCAGTGGGATGCATCGCTCCCCAAAAGCGTGTGAAAGCCAGAGGCAGACGCTGGACTGCGCAATCGCTGCCCACCTTTCTTTGCAGAGCTCTGCTAAATTACCTGGCTCCCTCATCCTCGGCTTAAGTGCTATTGCAACCTTGCATTATTTGGAGTAAGAGGCTTCCCAAAGCTGCTCTGATGCTAAGTAAAAAGCTGAACAGTCGCAGAGGGAAAGGGTTAATCGGCTCCTGCTGCTGCTCTTTGCTCAAGGATGCAAACAGAAAAGGGAGAATTGCTCTATCAGACCTCACTGTGCGAGTAACAGGCTGATTTTGGCGACGGGAGCAAAGCACAGGCGGGGCAGCAGAAGGACACGCTCCAAAGCCTGCTGCTTGCTTGCTGTTCTCTGGAACGTCACTCTCTGGGATCAGGGCGAGAAAAAGTCCCCAGACGATACATTAAAACACCCACTGGGCATCCAGTCCTGCTCTGGGCACCTTCCTTTAACCAGCTCCTCCCCTGCCTGCACTCTACCTCTTGTCCTCGTAGCATGAGGGCCGATCGGCTCAAAAAGCCGGCGATTTCTGCACTGCGCTTCGTGCATCCAAAATTTGGACTTTTCTCCGGTAACTGCTATGCTGCACGCCAAAATTTACTAAATATTTCATCATTATGGGAAAAATACTCTGCTCTTGGCCTGGAGACAAGCACGATGCAGTGCTTGGTCATCCTGTGTGCCTCCCAGATCCAAGGAGAGGATTTTAGAGCCGACGTTTTAGTGCAAGATGCAAAAGGAGGTTACGAAGCGCAGGGCAGTGCCTCATGCCTATAGCAAAGCAGCAATCCTGCTGCTTAACGCAGCACATACGTCGAACCGCGTCTCCGCTCACCGCGGACGGGACCGCTGACACGACAGCTCATTGCAGCGTTAGCTCCAAGCAGCAAAACTCCTGAGCGCGGACGCGCAGCAGCTTCCTCGGCTGCTTCCCTAAAATCTCTTGCCGATAGGTGGCTCCCCAGGCTGCCTGAAGCTTCGTGGGCCTTCTCCGAAAATCCCAACACGTTCCCTACAGCTAAGGGAAAACCAAAAAGTGGAAAGTAATTGCCCGGGAGGGAATGCAGGGTGGTGCATCTAGGAAACCGCCTGCGCTGCTCCACACTACCCGCTTTCTTCCCGGCGTCACGCACGGGTCCTATCGGAGACCTGGCAGCTCTGAACACTACAGTGAAGCATGGCTGGGCAACACTTGAATTTAGTCCTTTCCTGAAAAAAAGAAGAAAAAAGGATGATTTTACAAGCGCCTTCTTTCCTTTGGTTGCTCTCCACCTCTCAAAGGCTTTTCGGATACCTTGGGTCAAGCAAGCTGACCCAGAGGAACTGATACCCTCCAAGATGTGAAATCCTCTCCAGTTTTGTGAAATCCTGGCACGGAATTTTGGAGGTTGTCTAAGGAGTATGTGAGGGTAGACACTTCATTTTCAAAGGCAGATGCTCGAGGATTCACCCCAATCAGCCTAACTCTCTCACACGCTAAAACCTTGGGCATGCCCAAACTCACAGGGAGCGATGGGGTGTCTGGCGCCGTTACAAGACACAGCTGCTCATTTGTCTGTACACGGATTCCCAACCACAAGAAATCTATTTTTGCGGATGGCAGTCCTATTATTTACCAACAGGGACACAAACAGTTTCCCCCAATTTTGGCAGGAAACGCTCGTCAGTGCTATTTGCAGATGACCCTGGGGGCAGGTTAAAGGGAGGCTGCATCACCCAGGACTTGGAAGAGTCGCATGCACCGAATGGCCCTCAATTGCTGGGCGCCCTTTCCCTGCTCAGGGTGACCTCTGTGCGTCGTCGGAGAAAGCGGCGGGACTGGAGAAGCTAAAAATTCCCCATGCCGGTCTTGGAGTCAAAAGCAATAGTGGGAAAAATTCCTTCCGTTAATCTCCGGAGGGATCGGCGCCCAGGGAGCCACGCTCTCAGTATCTAAATCTAACAAGGTTAAAGCAACAAGCTATTTTTCATGCCTTTCCACTCGATCCGCGCTGATAATGTCTTCAGAGGGCTCTGTTTTGCTAGCAATGATTTCTGAGGAGATAAAAGAAAGTAAAAAATGAAAGAGGGCTCCAAGCATAGAAAAAATGAGCCTGAGTGCACGGAAAGCAGTTCGAAATCACCGCTCTGCGCCCAGAGGAGCAGCTTTTCCACTAGAGAGGGATGTCACACCTGCGTATTGCACCCCAAACACGTGGCTTTTAAACGATGCCCCTTCTCATCAGCATTCATCAAAGAGCCAGAGGATCAAAACCATGGCTCTCAAGTGATGTGGGGTGTCCTGGCCCCCAAATCTGCTCCTGCCCAGCCCAGCTCAGCCTCTCCTTTGGGGTTCAGTGCCCCGAAGCCCCAAACCTCCAAGTCCCCACATTGAGGCAAGTGGAAAAGCAGATCCTCGTGTTCCTGCTCCATCGCTTCCTTCCCCCCGTTCTGTGCTCCCCAAAGCTCCATCGGGCCCCGCGACCAGGAGGCAGCGGAAGGGCAGAGCAGAGCTGTGGCCGCAGAGCCGACCAGGACGATCGCGCTTTGCGCTGCAGCCGTTGCCCCGAGGAGCCCGTTTCCCACAGCAGGTACCATTGCTCAGGTTTTGCAAACGGATGAGCATTCGCCTCCACTCCACACGAGAGTAAACGTCGATGCGGTGCGTCAGGAGCAGGGCACGGGACAGCAAAGCCACCAGTCGCTCTCGCTTGCTAAAACACGCGCCGCGTTCGCTGGGTCCCAGCACCCCCGTGCCACTCCTCCACGCACATTAACGAAGTTAAATCCTAAATCGAAGGGATTCTGCATCCTCAGGAAAGCCGGGTGCACTCCCTGCTGTACCTTATCTTGCAGCAAAAGGGGTGGAAGGGGCTGCCCAGCTGCAGCCTTCACTCCCAGACCCCGCGCACGCCTAGGAGAACCTCTGCAGCGTGCTGCGTTTTGCTGAATTCCCATACGCACCATCTGCTCTATCGCTCTATCCTCTCCAAACGACGCTCTTGTCCTTTTATTTCCACCCTGCAGCTTAATTTTAAGGAAAGTTTTCTTCCTTGGCAGCTCCTTCCTCACTTCCAGCCTGACTCAAGGGCACCGGGTTGGTCAATGACCACCACTTGGCCGCTGTTTTCTAACCTGCTTGTAAACCTGGGAGCCCAAAGCAGGAAAAAGCTCCAAAGAAGCAATTCCAAGGAAACTTGACTGCCACAGCGACGACATTCCAAGGTTTAGGGAAACTTAAGTCAGGGATTCCAACCGGATCAAGTTGCTCCAGGTGTCAAGGTTCCATTGGTGGAAGAGTCAAGGTGGACTTTCAATGACAACACGGCAAGCTGTAGCTCGGCAGAGGTGGAAACATGCCTTAAATGCCAAGATCCCTAAGGTATTCTACCCTTGCAGGCCGTGTTCAGTGCTAGAGCAGCATTCTCCCCTGCATTTCAACCTCATCCATCCTAATTTTCTTCCAGGAAGACATGACACTCACTTGGAGGAATTTCCCTCTGCTTCAGTAACCTCTTGTACGTGGAAGCACTGGACACCTGAAGCTGTAGCTGTAATTAGGGACGTGACTCTGTGCCAGGTATCAGGGCCTCCTGGTTTCAAGGCAGGGACGCACCGCAGATCAGTCGCTCTCGTAACGCAAAACGAGTCGGTCTGTCCCGGGGACCGTGACACAGGGTCAGGAGCGGGGTGTTCCGGTGACGAGCCTGGCAGCGGTTGCCGTTCACCGCTTCCGAAATTAAAACAAGATGCAAAACACGAGCAGGGACAAGCTGTGCAGCCTCAGAGTGCTGAGAACCCTCTGCGCTCCGGCTTCGGTCTCCTTTCAGCGCAAGAGGCCCCCGGCAAGGAAGTTCACCCCAGATCGGGGCCGTTTTGAAGAGCGCGCTGAAGTTTCAACTGTTTTGAAAACTTGCAGCCTTTTCTTCCCCAAGAGGAGGTTATGAAAATCAGCCTTTTTGCTGGGGGCAAAGATTTTGGGCACCGTTGTCGAGGGCGAACCGCTCCACGGGCACCAAAGGGCCGCAGGGCAGGTTTCCTGTGCTCTCGGGCAGCCTCCCACAGCGGCAGCACCACATCTGATACCACCCCCTGCCCTGGTGCGTCCCTCCTCCTACCTCCTGAGCCTGTTTTGTTGCCACAACAGCATCAAAGGCACCTTCCCCTCCTCAGGCTCTTGGCTCGTTCTGCTCCTGGCTACAGCCAGGACACGAGGAGGCTCCATCCCTCCGACGCGGCTGAGACAGCGATCGGGCTCCACAAATTAACAGACTCATTTTGCCTCCGACCCTGTTTGCAGCATGCGGTGAAGTGACGCATTCCCATCTCTCCAGCCCAGCAGGACCTCACGCAGCTTCACGGCAGGGAGATGAAAAACCAGGAAACGAGTCCTGGGAAGTCCTGCGGGACGAGCTCAGCACCCGGCAGCTCCTCTCACAGCAAACAGGAGGACCTCCAGTCTCCCCAAGTCGCCCCAAAGCCGCCGGCACCGGAGCGGGAGAAGGGAGCTCCTGCCGCTGCATCGGAGGGGGAGATGCGGATTTTCTGCACGGAGCCTCCTACCCTTCTTACGTAGCCGTAGGAAGGGATCGCGCGTGGCCAAGGAGGAGCAAAGCAGGACAGGTGGGATGAAAGGCCGACTCTGAGCTCCCCGCACAGACCTTCTGCTGCAAAATAAAGAGTGGTGACACACAGCCACTGAAAGACTATTTCTCAAATAACACTGTTCATCCAGGACGCCCCTGGGAGCACAGTTGCTTTGTCAGCCTCAATGGCCAAGATGACGAGGGCTTGGGGATAAGTTCTCACTCCTGCCTCTCCATTACCCACTGCAACCAGGGGACGGCAGGAATGTAAAACGCGGCTCAGGAGGAGACGTTACAGGGGCTGGGTCAACGCTGACAGCCAAGGCAGCTTCTCCTACCCCCCACAGCATTTTCAAAGCGTGGAGAAGGAAGGAGCCCCATCAAGGGCATTGCACAGACTCGCGAGGAAGCGGGATGTCTCTTCCCGGCCTTAGCGCTTCCCACCAAGGGCACCAGGTCCTCTGGGGCACTGCTCAGCTGGGTTTTGTTTCCTTCCTGACCGTTCCTTTTTCAGGAGCACTAGAGGATTATCGACACTGAAAGTGACCCTGCCCTCGCCGTCCCTGCCAGAGCAGCATCCTGGAGCTTGAGCTAGCGAGACTAACCCCAGCCTCCAGCTGCATGAACAAAACCCCAGCTGGAAACACCTCCAAGCCTCTGTGGGATTCCTCTCCGTGCAGATAGGCCGCTGGTCAAAGAGCCCGGATTAATGACGCGAGTGGAACGTTCCGGCGCCTCCTTCTCCAGCTGTACGGGATCGCTCCTCAAGAGCCGGGCTCGGAGCGGCGAAGGCCGCAGGGAAGCGCTCAGGGGAAGGTGCCTCCTCTTGGGAGCAGCCAGCCGGGTAGGACTCCCAAGCTGTGAGTGTCCTCGAAACAACAGCACGAGGCGGTATCGCCGACCCGAGCAGGAAACGCAGCCCGGCCCTGGGGTGCCCCAGCTGCCCCGCAGCTGGGGGCAGCCCTGCGGGGGGCTGCGCGCCCACAGAGCCGTGCGGACCGACCTGCTGCCTCCTGCCTGCTCGCCCGGCACGAGGCACAGCCAAGCGCTGCAGGGAGGGGAGGCCGGACACATCCCCGCCGCTGCTCTCCTCTCCCAGGGCGGCCGGCTCCCTCATCTCCATCTCCTAAGTGGAAAGGCAATACTATTGTTTGAGATCTAAGCAAAAGGCACTTGGAAACCTCAAAAAATAGGGTTTTTTGAAGCAATTATCTCCCTCCTCCATCTCCAAGATTAGAGAAACCCAGCCCAGTTATTTCTTTGAAGGCGAAATATTTACTCCTTCAGTGCAACAGCTCAGCCAAGAGATGAATCATCCAACTCTGACGTTGTCTCAATGCTTCTGAGTAAGAAAAGCAAAAGGAAGATGCAGTTATGAACAAAAAAAAAAACAAAAAAACAAGGAACTTTCTCCCAAGGGGAATGGGACGCAGCTCTTTCATCTCAGCTGAGCCACTGCGCTGGGTTGGCTCCAAGGCTTGGGCGTTCGCATTTCCTTTAGGTGGCCTTACCTGGGTGTTTCCTGCTCCAACAGCAAATACGGGGTGGTGGAGAAACTGAACTCCAGAAAAAGCAAATTCCCTGATGTGGGAAGGTGGTCACGGTTGCTGCCTATGGGGAAAAGCCTTGGCTTGGAGCTGTCTGCTCTGATGAGCAGCAGCTGACAAGGTCAGCCTTAAGCGATGACTGCAAGCAAGCTGTGAACTCGAGGGTTTCTGGAGGACACAAGCTGTGCTTAAATAAGGACAGAAGTCAGCGTCGTCGGACCCCTCCGAGCAAGACCGTGGCCCTGAGGAGAAGTCGTTGCCTTCTCCTGGAGAAAGACCCACTCTGCAGAGCCGCTGGGAAGAGCCACGTTGCCCAAAGGGCGGGAATCCCTCCTAACGCTCCAGCAGCAAGGAGCGCGCGCAGGCCGCGGCGCCGCAGCGAGCGCCTGGCCGCCACGGACGGCCCCGCTCTCCCACCGCTTGCATCTCCCTCCAAGTTTCAAAGCTCTCGGCTTTTGTCCCCTCCAGTCACCATTCTTTCTCAGGCAGTGGGTGCCAACACTTCGGTTAGGGCACCCAAAAGAAAAAAAAGCAGCTATGTGTAAAGAAACCACCCCGGGCACCGGCCCGGGTGACTCATCTTCTCTGCAGACGGATGAACAAGGGCGCTCTGTTCAGTGAGACCGCCCCAGGTTTCAGTTGCGATCTGATCTCGCTCGGCGCGCTCATGACAGCAGCCCAAATATTTCCTCGGGGGCTCTTCCCATGGGACTCGACTCTGACACATATTCCCACAGGACTCTCTTTTTAAAAATAATAATAATAAAAATAAGTGCTACTTGTTAGTAAGGCAGCGGGAATTTTGCTTTATAAAAATACCACGGGGGTGACGGAGGTGGCGGCCGGGCCGTTCTGCGTGGCGTGAGCCCTAACCACGAGGCAGGGCCCGCGCTGAACGCGGCGGAAGAACTTGCCTTCTGCAAGAACAGCCAGCCCGGGGCAGCGCAGAGCCCACAGAGCCTGCAGAGCCCGGATCCTGTTCGTGCTGCTCACGGCCTCTGCTCCACCTCTGACCCGAGACAGAGAGGAGCTAGAGAGTGGGAGAGGAGGACAAAGTCAGTCATTTTCTACATACCTGCACTGTGCAGCTCTAGCTTAGCTCTCCCTCTTGATTTTCCGTCAAGCCTTTATACGCTCTGTGCTTTGGCCCAATGCAGTTCACTTAATTTTAGTGTTTAGAGGTCACAGGTGACCTTCTCCCATCCCATCCAATCCCCATCCCCCCCACCAAAAAAAGGTATTATGTGAAAGCGAAGCATCGTCACACACAGAGTCACCCCGAGACAGAGCCCTTCAGGCAGAAGCAGCTCCATTTTGGGGGACTTGAAGGAAGGATCTGATGGGAAAAGGCAGCTTTAAGCGATAACTGAATAGTCCAGAACACACGGGATGACTCAAAGAGGAGACACGGCCGAGGCCGAGCTACTCTCCTCCTCCTCTTCCCGTTCCTCATTAAGTGTAGAGTTTTGCTGAAACTTCCATACTCACTTTTCACCCACCAAGAGTTTCTCTCCTTCCAATTCTTACACTTTTACGCAAGTTATTCCAGTCAAACACAGAGATATATGGAAAAAAAAAAAAAGCGCTTTGCGTGTGACATTTCAAGCTCAAAACCAGTGTGGGAAATAATCCCGTGCGGCCCACAGGAATGTACCTGTTTTCCCAGGCTGCCCTGGCTGCTGTGAATGGCCCGCGCAGACACGTCTCCTCCCTTCTCCAAATACCATTCAGACAACGGTAACGCACGCGGCGGGAAATACAGAATTAGCCCCAGGGACAGAATGTTGATAACGGCACCGGCAGTATGGAAAGGAGTCGGGAAAAGGGTTGTGGATTGCCGAGCATCCATCACTTCTCACCTGACGCCAGGGGCCGGATCCACTCTTTGCTATTTAGGTCGAGCCTCCAGAGATCGTTGAATGCAGCATTGCAACTGCTCTGCGTGCAGCCACCAAACACGTACATGGACTGATTAGCGTCATAGTAGCACGCACCTGGAGAGAGGAGAAAAAAGAAGATGCAGATCAGTCGTTCCTCCTCTCGGGACCTGAAGTTTGTGGTCCTGCAGCCCAGGTTTCAGGGAGGAGAGAACAAAAACAGGCTACGAGCGACTTCAGCGAAATCGCCACTCGCTTCCGAGTCTCCCTGACCGCTGCAACCCTGCAGCAAGGGCCTTTTAAGGCGCTTACTTCCCCGAGCTGAGCTGCTCCGGAAAGTGCAAGGAAAGCTGTCTTGGATGCTTGCAGTTAATTAGATTAGCTACGATTAACGCATTCAGTGCACTTACCTCTCTAAGCTAGTCTGTGGGGCTGCCACTGGGTACCTAAACGCAGTAACTCATCCCCCTTCCCCAAAGCTGACGGTATTTTGCCTCATCTCATCCTAAGAAAACTCCATGGGATACCTACATTCCCCTTTGCTTCTCGGAGGAAGGGGTAAGAAAGGGAAAAGGGGGACGGGAAGGAAATACATCTCGAAAAGCCCTCAAAAGCAGCCAGGGAAAGGGCAGCTCTGGCCCCCAAGAACTCGCACGTGAGACAAGCCCTGTAACAAGCACCAGGAATCTGGCAGCACGCATGGAAATGGACCCAAAACACAGAGGCAGCACGTTGGCAACCAGGGTTTCACTTGGCAAGCCCAATTTGATATGAGTGCTCTCAAAGCTGTAAAAAAAAATTAAAAAAAAATCTCCCGTTGACCCCAGAAATGGAAGTGATGCCTCTGTGGTACCGGGAGGAGGTTAAGGGAACTGCTCCTCAGATCCACCCATGTGCAACATAAAAAACCACAAAGTTTTAGGCTCTGAAAGGTATCGGCTATCAGCTGGGGCTTGCAAGGAGCAGGACTAAGTGCCCTCATGGTGACGAGTGACAGATATTCCAAGCGGGGAAAACACTCAAACGCCCTAAATTCTGCAGCCCGGAGGTATTCCCGGAGCCAAAGAGTGTTTAGAGCAGCCCAGGCGCATACGCCGGCGAGACGCGTCCCTAGGCACGACGGAAGTGCATGCGCGCGGATCCCTGCGCCCGTGTGCGCAGCTCAACGCCTGCCATCTCAGACCCCATCCTCCCAGACGGTGCCACAATGCGCCCCTGCCCGGGCTACCTCCGGGCCACTCTGCAGGTGGAGGAGCCGCCAACAGTGTAAGTACCGGGGTAATAACCATGCAGGCCTCAGGATCTCCCCGCTTGCCTTGGCACTGCAGCGGGCCAGGAGTGCTCGCGGGATCCCCGGCATGTCTGGCGGGGAGCAGGAGGGCTCCCCAGGAGGAACGAGAGTTATTTTAGTATCTGTCTATGAAGATACATTCTCTTCTCTGAACAGGAGGCCAAAATGTCCCCCTGGCCCCAAAAGACGAGGCTGGCACGTCACATAGGCGCAGCTGAAACCCGGGGCGCTGCCAGGAGGGTTTTGTGCCTTTTCTAGTGATGGTTTCTCGACAGGTCACAGTTCCCCTAGAAATCTAAGTGCTACCTAACGCAGCAGGTTAAGAACTACTGCAAGAGACCCCTGCTCCTGGCCAATCCCTTGGCCCAGCTCATTTATCATTTCTATGAGGAGGATAACTCAGGGGGAGAAGAGCATCAGGGTGTTTCAGGATGCCAGAAATGGTGCCCTTGTTGCAACAGGAAGTGAAAAGAATAAATATTTCTTCCTAATCCTTGAAGGTGCTGAAATCCAGCTGGCAAAGCCGGTGTTTTGAAGGTATTTTGAACAACTTTCTGTTTTCTCCTCTGTGCTGCGCAGCGGTAACGCGTGGAGCGGCAGATCCTTATCCAGAGCAGGAGACAACGAAAGGAGAGATCAGAGGGTGGCAGCAGGAAGGGAAAGCGAACGTAACCCCCTGCCCCAAAGCGGAACTAAAGGGAATTAACTTTTGAAACCTCAAAGCACCTTGAATGAAGTAACCTGCACACACAGGAGTCAAGCTCAAGGGTCCCACTGGGCACTCGGAAGAGGATGAGTCCAGCTGGACTCTCGTTTCTCTGCAACCCCCAAGCGCAAGCACCGGTGCAGCTTTGCTGCTAAGTGTCAACAGGTCTTTCTGTATTTTTGCATAATGGCTTTTTTAACCCATGCCGGAAAGCGGCTCCAATGGGTCCCATTATTTGGAAGACTCGTCCCAACTTCAAAGAGCCGCAGCAGCAGAGAAACACACGCTCTGCCAAGAAGCACCCTCGAGCCACGGGCAGGAAACGCAGCCCTAGAAGATCAGGGCTGAACTTCAGTGAAGATGGCGCTTGTAAAAGCCATCGGCCTCCTCTGAAAAAGCCGCCGACCTTGGAATCACTCCCTCTGCGCAGCTCAGGATTATCTTCCTGCTCCGTGCGCAAAGCGGCGCTCCGTGGAGCTCTCGGCAGCCGCTCGGCACTGGCCGAACGTGGAGCAATGGGCAGCACTTCCCTCGCCGCAGTGGCGTCTCTGACCTCGCTCTGCTGCAGGGTGACGGACGGCAGCGCCGGGAGCAAGGGCTGCACGTGAAGGAGCAACCCCGGCTCTTCCCTCCACGCGCAGCCCGGGCACCGAGGGATCGGCGCTCCCGGCGCTCATTTCTCCGCTGCTCCCGCCTCCGACCGTGGCCAGCTATTTCCCTGCATGAGTCACTGCGCTGCCTGGCAGGTGACGTCTTCCCATGTCACTCCCCAACAAAAAAGGCTTCCCAAGTTCTCCCGCTCTCCTCCCTTTCCTAGACCTCCTGTTTTCACTCATCACATCTTAATATGAGGTCACGGCACATTTGGAGATCATCTGGACGTTTACATAGGCAGGTTTCTTTTCCCCTTTTATCCTTGCTGGCAAGAAAAAAGCATCTCGTACTTGCTGAGCTTTGAGCAAATCTTCCTCCCGGCCCTAATATTGCAATTCCACCCCCAAATACGTGTCACTCAGTTAAACGGAAAGCAGATCCTACGTATCTGGAGAACTGCTCCAAACTGAAGCTGGCAAAACCATTCACCCAAATGAGCCTCCTGATAAAGGCAGCTGCGTTAATGGGGAAGGACTGAGGTCTAGAGCACTGTCCTTCATCAAACGTATTGGGCCTCTCTGGGGAACCTACGGCAAATCTTTCTTCACAAGCAGTGAGGCCGTCACCGCGGCACAAAACCCCCCTCCAATTTGCTAGGGTGGAAGTGGCGCTGCCGAGATCACCCTAAAATGCAGCCTGATCAGGATGGTCAATCCCGCCAGCAACTAGAGGAAAATACCAGCAAGTCTGCACCCACCTGCAGCAAGCGCTTTATTAGTGCCGCCACTTAAAAACGAGCTGCGAACCCTGCTGCCTTCGTTTATTTATTACATTTTTTTTCTTAAGCAGGACAAAGAAATCTTTGCAGAAGGTGATGACTTCAGCCTAAGTCCCCCGTGGCACCTCCCTAGACTTGTCTGGGCACGTTCTGCACATCGGCTGCTTCATCAATTATTCCTGGGGAGTATGAAAGTTTTATGACTGCTTGCTCTTGAAATCACACTGCTTATATCATGTTTATTTACCTTTTTTTAAAGCAAAACTCTGTGGATGCGTGAACTTATTGGCTGTAATAGTCACTGGACTCAAGTCACCAGCAAGTGCGGGGACAGGGAGAGCTCAGATGAGAAGAGGAACTGGTCAAAGACGCCTGCATGTGAAATTTGCAGAAATAGCCAAAGCACAGGCACATCGAGGATTAAAAAAAACACCTCACATTAACATTTATTCTTAATAACCAAGAAGCAAAGAGCCAACAGTGATGAAGAGCTGCTGAATCCCTGTTCTCATGCAAGGTGC
The DNA here is from genome assembly GCA_013398735.1 of Nothocercus julius. Taxonomy (NCBI): domain Eukaryota; kingdom Metazoa; phylum Chordata; class Aves; order Tinamiformes; family Tinamidae; genus Nothocercus; species Nothocercus julius. Next base: position 335,293 of record VZSV01000351.1, read on the forward strand.
TGGTGCTGGCAGCACCGCGCGTTACCGCGGCCGGTTCACCCTGCGGCAGCAACAGGCACACGCGCTGCCGCATCCCAAGGGACAGCTTGCCAGAGCTTCCCCTTGCAACCTGGGGCAAAAGAAGGGCTTTTTCCCTACCAAGTAGCTACTTACTGTGCGAGAAGCGTTGCGTGATGGGGGTCCCAGGATAGGGGTAAGTGCGACTCTCCCACTGGATATTTCCTTCATGCACCGCTTTGATAAAGCCGTGGTAGCACTGGTGGGCCACACCTGCAGGAAGACAAGGCGTCACGCGATGCGGGCATGATCCGGGCTCGTGCTGTGGCCCCCGTGTGCTGCGCGGCTCCCTGCTGCAAGGGGCACCGCGCTGCTGCCGCGCCGCTGCCCGTGTCCTGCCCAATGGCCTCTGCAGGAAGCAGCCAGCTTGGAGAGCAACATAACCGATTACAATGAGTTATCCTAAGTTAACAGGGAGGGAGGAGGATAGGCGTTACAGAAAGGAGGCTCACTGGGAATGTGTATAAATACCCTGGTAGAAGTCAGAGGGGAGTCACGAGCTCTTCCCTCTGGAGCAGCTGCTAAAACTCAGCTCGGCTGCAGAGCGCAGGGCTGCAGCTCGAACGGCGAGAGGAGGGAGCCCGAGCGCAACGGCTGGAACTCCAAACTCGTTGTGCCCAGACCTCACCTGCCGTCAAGGAGGTGCTTGGGGAGCAGCAGCACCGCAGGCGGATCAAGGGTCTGAGCATTAAGATGGATAAGCACCACAAGCCACCAAGTGCCCAGCCCCGGAGCAGGAGCAGAGCCGCAAGGGAGCGCGTGGAGCACATGTGCCCATGCTGTGCGTGGCCGCATGCCGCTCCCCGGCGCGGAGCCCGGGCTGCCGGAGGCTCCCACGCGCTCCATGGCCTCCAGCGCCTCTTCCACCTCACACCACGATGCCCAAGCATCGAGGGGATTATTGGTCCCTTCACACACCAACACCAGAGAGAGCAAACCAGGCTACGGCGGTACCGGCAGCGGCACCCAGCTCCTGAGCCTCCCCGACCGCAGCCTGCTGCACAGGATGGAGCTGCCGGCTCACTCCACAGCTCCTTGCTGGCACCCTGTGCCATGGCAGGAACCACCCTGACCTGCAGAGATATCTTCCCAACAACCTTCCCCAGTTTTCCCAAGTAATACGGCCTTCCTGGCATTGCAAACAAAGCCCCGGATCCCCCAAGCAGCTGGTCCCTAAGAGCCTCGAGGAAAACGCGTCTCAGCCAGCGGGTTTCAAAGCAGATGCATCCTGACAAACAGGAAAAATGAAGCAGCAAAAAACAAACTAAGCCTTTACCTCCAGCAACCTCTCTGCTTCGCAGGGCATGGGTTAGAAATGACACTTTTTTTCCCCGGAGCCACCACAAGAGCAAAAATGAAGGGGCCACCCAGCAGTACTCGCCGCCCACACCCCTAGGCTTGTGCGATGAACTGGTCATGCAAAGCCACGTTGCTCATCCTGTCCTGAGCTTCCGAGGACGCCAGTGGGCAGGAACAGAAGCATCTCCCATTTGGCCTCTATTTCATTTACTTTTTTTTAGATGAAACAAGTTATCCTAGTGCAGGGGTACAGATTTCCTACGGATGCAGGCTCTTCATTCTAACTGCCTGTAAAAATGTTGTCCCCAATGGTGTCCCCTCTTTGGTCAAACAAACAAACCAAAAATCATGCAGAATTTTCAGAAAGTATCAGAAGCTGAGAGGCAGGTAACGTGTGGCCAAGTTAACAGGCAAAGCTCTTTGCCGTATCTCATGTATCTAGCATTAAAATATCCCCATAAGGCTTCAGAATTAATGTTGCACTGAGACAACGTGAAGCATCCGTATCTCAGGGCTACTCTTTCAGGAAGCCTGCACATGCAGATCTCCATTAATGCAGGTGCAGCTCACACTGCCTGCAGCTCACACTTCAACAAGAGCTGCAGGAGTTCTTTTTCCAGCCAAAAGTGAAGGTTTTGGGGCGTAATTCAGAGTAAGGTCAAAACAAGGCAGATTTAGTCACAATAGACGTGGGGCAGCGGGAACGGGGTCTCCTGTGTGTGCTGAAGAGGAGCCCCCAGGTAAAGAGCACCGCACGTTACCAGTACATGGGCAGTGTTCAGAGAAATCACGAGCGGGCAGACGCATGACGAAGGGCTTGGGGTTTTCAATCCTTCGAATTTCCAAAGAGTGTATCCAGCCTAACTAAGAACAAGCTCCCTCAGCCCTCGGTCTCGATCCTGGAGCATTTCTCCTGCACTGCTTTCTGCAATGCCTTGAAACCAAGAGCTATTTTTTTCCTGGCATTAATTTTATAGAAGTTAAATTACTTAAAGAGGAGAAAAAGCCTTGTGCAAACAGGTGGGTCTAAGGCAAAGCAAAGAATGGCTGGAATAACTGCTCCCACAATTAAAAAGATACACTCACACAGCAGCTGTTAGTACCTTTGATCAGTCGATACCACTGTTTGCAGACAAGGGCGGCGGTTTTGTGCTCCTGGTAGGGCGAGAGGAAGGAGAGGATGTATTCCAGAACCTCTTCTGGGAGCTCCAGCATGGACCTGTTGTGCCTGCTCTCCTGCAGCTCCAGCTCGGTGTGAGGCTCGTCGTCTTGTTCCATCGTCCCTTCGACCGCAGCGTCTTCGGGGTCCACGGCCATGAAACCATCATCTTCGCTGTCCGAGGAGCTGGCCATGGCATCCCACTGCACAGCTTAGGGGAAAGACATAGGACGTGTTAAAGGTCACGGGGAAACTTAGGAACCCATGAGCTGCAAAACGCGGCTGTAGCCTGTTCTGAACACGCGACAGGTCCCCATCACGCTCTGGCCCAGCAGATGCCAAGTTAAGCTCTCGGATTTTGCAACACTTTGAATCTCGCTGCAGAGTTTAGCGAAAAGCTCGGGCAGCGGAGCCCGGTACGCAGAAACCGAAGTTCAACCCCTTTCCTCCCTCAAACCACCATCGCCCGTGGAGAAAAGGAACCAACAAGTCGAAGGTGCTGAGCTGCTCTCTGCACCGCGTCTTCCCAGGCCGCGGCGTCATCACTTCGCTCTCAGATTTACAGAGACAGTCAAAAATAATACTACAGAAACTGGTGTGTCAGCCCCCGCACCGCCTCTGAGCGGGAGGGTATCGGAGCTGCCATGGGGGCAGCTCCTGGTGAGGGACAGGGGCTGGCAAAGCCCCTCAGGGACTTCCCCGCGGTGAATTCCTGAACATGGAGACCGGCCGGTGAGCGGAGACGCTGGGAGGGCTGGGGGAAGAGGGTTCCCCACGGGACAGCTAGCGAAGCCAGGGGGAAAGAGGAGCCAGGAGGCGACAGCTTTGCAAGCCCTTGTCTCCTGCGAAACCAGTTTTACCAGCAAATCAACTGTATGGGAGCAATTGGGACTTCTCAAGAAAGAAGAGGGGAGGGAGGGGGAAAAAAGGGGGAAAAAAATCCCAAATCTCTGCCAGGTTCCTCCAACATCCCCCTTTTGCTTCATTTTCATGAAACCACATGCACTCAGTTGCTGTAGACTAGGGGTGGAAAATATGTAGGATTCGCTCCCTGCGGAAGGCAGGAAATTAGAACTCTGGGTGTTCAGAGGGTCATAGGGGTGAGGTAAAGTCACACAACAGGAACGCACTGCAAACTGTTGCAGTGGCTGCGTCCAGAGCAGCTGCCCGGCACGAGGCGCAGGCTGTGGCGGGTAAGTCCATTGGCAAAGGGAAGCAAAGCCCTGGACCCCATTTCCCAGCAGATCTCCCTCAAATGCTGCTCAGCGAAAAGCAGAAATCCTCAAAGATTCCCTAAATCCAGGGTTTATTCACCAAAACAGAGACCCTACAAGGCGCCTGCAGGCAGCATGCTGCGCGATGCAAAGGAGCAGCCGCTTTTCAGGATCAAACACGTGGTTATCAGGCTACCAGCCGCTCCCGACACCGTCCTGCACCCGCACGGCTCCGCACAGCCACCGCCAAGGAAACACTGGGAGCAGGATGCCAGCACTGGCGGTAAACCCCGCGTCGCCCAGGCCAACGCAGCCAAACCCTGCGGCTTTCCAAACTTTAGGAGCTGGAAAGCTGACAATAAAAGGCAAAAGCTGCATTTCAATTAAAAGAAATTAATCAGAACTGGGGCTGGCGCAACCGGATCAGGTGCAACGGGACATCTGGAGGTGTCGCACGGGGCCTCTGCGGCTCTTCCCAACACTCGTGTCTGACGGCAGCTCTGCTGTGAGGCTTCCTCCTGGGAGCTGCAACGAAACAGGATTTGGGGGGGCAAAAAGCTTCGGAGAAGCCCCTCTCAGAGATGCCCTTCGCCCGTCATGGTCCCCGATGCGCACGGCCGAGCTGACGCAGGACCGCGGGCCACGGGCAGCCCAGTCTCCACACCTGCTCCTGGCCACATCCTTTGCTGCCACGTCGTTTCCAACCCCTCTTTAAGAAAAGTCTACGGAATCTTGAATTTCTCTGGAAAATTACAGGAAGCAGCTTGAAACCAAGAGGAACCCGGCAGGGCATTGGGGCAACACGTGCTTGCCGGGAATTGCTCTGCATCCCCCCGCAAAGGAACAGAGATGATGTCAGACGACAGCGGATTTAATTCGAGCTCGCCGTTCCGCACCAAATTGTAATATCATAAATATTTAAAAGCGCCTCCTTCACTAAATCCCGGGTTTCTAAGCACTCCAGCTCAACAAACAGCCCCCCGCCAAGCCTCGTGCAAGGGATGCCAGGACGCAAATCACCGTTCCCATTTTATTTTCCATTTTGTGTGGAGTTTTAGACACCCTCTCTTCTCATTTAAAAGCTCTCGCAAGTGCTTTCTATTGGTGCTGAACCTGGCTGTGGTTTGTCGCGCAGGCAAAAATTAATATCTGAGCAATGCAAAAAAACACGACCAAGGAATTTCAGCAATGGTCTCATTAAAAATTAAATGCAATTCAATTAACTTGCCAGGATGGATCCGGAAGGCCCGTTTCACTGCAAAGGGTGCTCGGAGCTCCTTGAAGCAGCAGTGACGTTCTGTACCTCACAAACACCCCGAAGAGCTCTTAGATCCCAGCAGCAGAAATAACTCCGGGGCATTTAGTCATGAGTTGAAAGCTCTACCAAAGGAAAAACTCAGACTGCTTAAAATAAAGAGCGTGAAAACGCCACAGCGCCACCAAACCAGAGCTCTGCCAGCGCTGAGCAAAGTTCCGCGACCTTCCTGGAGGTTCTTCCTCTGCCAGTTGGCAAAACTCTTTCCAAGGCTCTCCCTCCTTTCAGGGCACAGCAATTTTCTCCCCGTTCCCGACGGGTTCAAGAACCTGCTATTCATTCTGCCCACGCGCATACCCAGCGCAGAGGGACGAGCACGGCAGCAGGATTAACGCAAAAAGGGAAGCGCGCGGCTCCGAGGAGCCGGGACGCTGCTGGCTGCGCAGCCCCGCGCAGAGCCCAGCCCCGCCCCGCNACGCACTGCAGGAACCTCCAGGACTGTTTGTGCCTGGCTGTGTTGTCCTTCCAGTTGATGTCGGGGTAGTTGAAGTCTCCCATGAGAACCAGGGCTTGTGACCATGAGGCTACTTCCAGCTGACTATAGAAGGCCTCATCGACTTCCTCGTCCTGGTCAGGTGGCCGGTAGCAGACCCCCACCACAGTGTCTCCCATGTTAGCCTGCCCTTTAACCCTCACCCACGAGCTCTCCACTTGCTCATCATCCACCTCCAGGCTGAGCTCCGTGCATTCCAGTTGCTCTCTCACGTAAAGAGCAACTCCCCTACCTCGCCTTCCCAGCCTGTCCTTCCTAAAGAGCACGTAGCCTTCCGTGACAGCGCTCCAGTCGTGTGAGCTGTCCCACCCAGTCTCTGTGACTCCAATGAGATCATGACCCTGGGACTGCACACAGATCTCCATTAAAGACTACACACCAATTTTACTTACAGTCCAAAACTTTGATGGAATATGAGTTAATGTAGTGTGCAGACAGATGCTGTTTTTACTTGTATACCATGTAGCTATACCCCCATGCCCTGTGGGTAAGAATGGTGTTAATGGTGCACCCTACCTAAAAATGAGCATATACATAGTTCTGGCTAGACAAAAGCTGTTTACAGGCAGTGGAGATGGTTGCTGAGGGGTTTTGGGGGTGTTCAGACAGGTCGCAGCCCGGACCAGCTGTTTGTAGAGCTTTTGCTAAGCCATGAATCAGGCAACCAAGTGATACTGTTTGCTCACACTAGTGTTGTCAAAGAAAGGAGCATGAACCCAATGCTCCTTCACTGGGCATGTTTCACTTTAACCTTTATCTAAACATACTATTTTGGATTTCAGATGAGTTTTGCACAAACACCAGGATGCCCAGGAGAGGAAAGGTCCTCCAGCTGTGCAGGGACAATGGCTTGTCTTGTCTAGCCCAGACACAGCACAGGTCAGGTAGCTGGATCTCTTTACCAAGAGGCCTATGTACCCCACAGCAAACTCAGGTCTTGTACCCTGCATTAAATCAGTGAGTAGTGCAGCCTCGGGCTGCACACGAGCGCGAATCCAAGGTGTGAGCACATTCAACGCACCTGTGTAAGGTGACTTAAGAGGAAGAGGATAGGCCACCGGCCACTCTTCTTTTTTGCACTTCGCAGACAGGGAGCAGCTTAGGAAGAATGTGCAGGTGCCCATTCCCTGTTATGTACCCGGCCCCGTTGCTGCCCGTAGCAGCCCGGGCGCCTCCGCTCCGCTCGGCGGCCGGGCGGCGGCGCTGGCGAGGCCCGTGGGGCGGGGAGCGTGGGCGGGTCGGCGCTCGCGGCGGAGCCGCCGGCCGGTCCTGCGCTCCCCCATCAGCTGCAGCAGCGCAGCGGGGCGCTCGCTCCCGCACCACCTAAGGTGGGGCTGGCGGGGAAAGAAAAACCAGCTCCCAGGGAAGCGCTCCCAGGGGAGCGGCTGGTGTAACGCGCACACACCGCGTGCACGAGGGAGCGTCAGGCGACTAGAGCCGCCCCCGGGGGGTCGCATTTGCCCCCTCCTCCTTTGCACCTGGGGCGTTCAAAGCAAAACGACCTCCACAGAGCAAAACCAGCACAAATGCAGCGCTCAACACAGAGCTAGAGCAGGGACTGGGACACGGGGCAAAGGACCCGGCGGCTCCGTCCCGCTGAGATGCCGTTGGCTCCTGTCACTCTACAGCAGCCAGAAGCCTAACTCCAGTGGATAAATTCCAGCGGATCCCAGGAATAAAGCACTATTTCCTCTGCTGAAGAGGGGCACACGCTTCTTTGCGAGAGCACGAGGAGGGAGCAAAGCGGGTACTGACAGGAGGAAGAAAAGACCTCAGGAAGTCATGGGAAACTTTGCAACCTTACGTCAGTAGCAGGGCAATGAAAGGGAAGAAACAGCGACAGCAAAGCCGGGTATTTGATTCCAGTCATATTAGGGAGGGGAAAGCAATTAGTTTCATGAATAAACGAAGCTGTAAATTCCTTGGGGTTGGGGTGAGGAGACCATTCTGGGGGACTCTACAGTCCTGGCAAAAGGCTGTTCTTGGGCACTTTCAGCTCTCCAAGCAGCACATCCCGGTGAGAACTCTGGGAAACGGGATGAACAACATCCTGCCACAGGGCCTAAAATGGCAGGATGAAGGAGAGAGACCTTGAGGACACCTGCAACCAGCTTTTCTTTTCATGCCCACCAAACAGGCAATTCCAAGTTCTTTGAAGCAGTTTCCCCCACCCTCACCCACCCTTTTCGGCAGGAAATTGGTTTTTTCCTCCCAATAGGATCTCCCTGCAGCCTTGAAAACAAAGGGTCCATAAGCGCCACCTGCAAGCCGCAACCTCTCAGCATGTCCTCCCGCTGCACCCTCCTGCTGCGCCGCTCGCCAGGGCTTCCACAAGGATCCCAGAGCCAAGTCCATGCACAGGTTCAAAACGATACTGCTTGCAGTGCAACACGTCCTGCAGTGGACCTGCAACCCGTGAATTTTCACTGATAATAAAAAAAAGTTTTACAGGGTTAGCAGGAACCCCTCCCATGCCCCCACGTGGCTTTGCTGGGGAGGTCCACTCTCCGACAGGGTTCAGCGAGTGCTCGTTTTTATTTTAAGCTTTTGGCAAGAAAATGAAGCCACGCAGCAAGGCTTATTATTGCACAAACGGCAAACTAACCAGAGAAATTACATTCTGCCTAACGCATCTTGCTGCAAAAGCTCAGAACACTTTACAAGAAAAGATGAGATTTATTCTGGATGTACTCTACAAGTACCAGCCTCCAGAGCATGCACTTTGCACGCTTCTAGCGTGGCACAGGGTTCATCAGAAGGGAGGAGTATTTAAGGATAATGGGCTTCAAGCACGTGCAGGCGAAACCAGCCTTTAGGATTCGGCTTGTGGAGGGCAGCAACAGCAGCGTTTGCCTCAAAGGTTAATTCCCAAATGCAGAGGGCGAAGCCAAATCGCTAGGACTGTGCATGTTGCACAAAGCTGCTAAGTGGAGATCTCCAACATGTGGCCACAAAACCCACATCCACAGCAAATGAGCCTGAAGCCTTTCTAGTTTCTTGGGACAGCCTTATTTCACCTAAAGTAACTTGCTTCTTTGAGCATCCAGGTATCTGAAACCCCAGCAAAACTTCTCCAAAGCAAGAGCGGGTGTGAGGAGCATGTGGAGGGGAAAGATGTTGGTCGAGTCGTTCCTAGCGCCCGCTGCTGGCCGGCAAGCCACGTGTTCAGACACGTTAATTACAACGACCCAGACACGTTAATTACAACGACCCCAGTGAAGCTGCGTGGGGCCGCGTCCTCCCCAGGCTCCCAGCTCAATCCCGGACAGCCCCCTGGTGAAATTCACCTCGTATTTCCACACTTTCAGCACCCCGGCCCGTGGTGCTGGGCAGGGACGCTGCAACCCTCCACCAACCCGAAGACCAACCCAAGCATCAGCCCCGCGCAGACAGGGACGTTCCAGCCAGGTGGACCCAAACGCAGCCCGTTCTGGAAATGGTTTTACCAGGATGCAAGAACCTGCTGGATTGTTCGCGTCTAGGTTTACTCTCAAAATCCATTGCCCAAAGCCACCCCGAATGTTGTTGGACTCGGGAAGAAATACTCATTGGGCTCACGCGCTCCCTCTGCTGGATCCCTCCAAGCTGTTAATTAAGACCCAATTAAAAGATTAAAATTTCAGCTCCAAAGCAAACAAAGGGAAAAAACGCATGCCAGCCAGAAAATAAGATAAAGAAACTGGCAAATAAATGGCCTGGAGAATTCTAAACGCATCAAAAGGTTGTCAAGAAGGTGCAGATACTTTTCATGGTGTGGCACCAGCTGAGGATAAATGCTTTTAATAGTAGCACAGCGGCTGCCCACATGAGAACAGACAAGATTTTCAGTCCAAAACTGAACTCCTGTGTGATGCAAAACAAACAAGACAGCAAATACTTGAGATAAACGCAGTTGCCCTCCTTCCATGGGGTAGTATAAGAAGGCTAAAGGTCGTTGGTAGTAGCTGTCAAGTTCAAATTCACCTGCTTCTGCAGAGGACAAGTCCCCAACACCAGGGTATAGCACCGTTTCCTTGCTTTGGACAGGCAGCATCTCTTAAAGATGCAGAAGCTGCTAAAATTCTCTAACTCCTGAGCAGATTTCAAGCGAATCCAAAGCCAAAGCCAAGATTGTCAGGAAGGTGTGTGCTACTCCTCTAAAATCAACATCCTCGAACGTGGCGGGAATAAGCCGTAACACAGAAACACCAGCTCTGTAATAACGTCCCAAGACACTGTGACACCCATTTTTACGTTCCAATAACACAGAAAACCTGCTTGGGCAAAACAAGCGCCGTAAACATGGAAACATCTTGGGGAGGGGTTTGCAACACAACGAAGGGTTGAGCAAGAGCTCCCCAAACACGTTCAGCGAGTCCGTTCCTGACTTTTGAAAGACTTAGATGCTTATTCACTGCAGCCACTGAAGCAGGCGCCTTGGGAACACAGAAAATGCAGTTTTCCCTCGATACAGCCCTTGTGTGGAGCCATCGGGCTGGGGGAGACGAACCCTCATCCTCCCAGCTACCTCCTCCTACAGCTTCTCGGCGCTCTGCGAAGGAGAGCCCCGGATGCCTGTCTTCCTTAGGGAGAGCAGTACCAGCATCCCTCCTCTCCCTCCGTATTCCCTACAAAACTTGGAGGAACTTAACACCCTTCAGATACTTCTCCATCAAACCAGGCTGAAAAGCAATAGGATCAGTGTGAGAGGGGAAAGTGAGAGACAGCCAGAGTCTCCATTCCCAAAGTTCAGGGAGAGGGAAAGCAGAACACACTGTTTTCCCTAGAAAAATTAGGCACATATCAAGGGGATTCAGTAAGTGCTCATCTGTGCTACGCTGCTTAAGACGTTTAAATTGGACAGCCACTCACTGCTTTAAGCAGTAGGTTGGCCAGTCAAGACTTCGGTTTCCAACTGCGCTTGAATTCAGGCTTCCGTTTTCATGGCAGGAAGAACCAAGTCCTGGCGCCCCACGGAAGCCAACTGCAGCACAAACGCTGTGGCAAGGTCAGCTCTTCCTAGGAGGCAACTTGCACGCGAGCGTCTGCGTTTAAGCCACGCTCAACGCCCTCAACGTGGTCTTGGAGGGGGTGCTGGTGGAAGAACCGAGCGGTTGCAGCAGAGCAAACTTCTACTGCCTGATTTCAAAAGCCGCAAGGGTCCGTGATTGACTACAAAACTGAAGGAACGAGTAGCCCTGCCACATCCCATCTGCTGGGAAAAGCAGCTCCGTGTTGACGACTGTAATACCAGCAAAGATAGACTAGAAAAGGTCGGATATTAGCAAAGAAGGGACTCAGCCGCCAAGGTTTCATTCGGATCAATAGGTGCAGCTTGCAGATGCACTGTGGACTTCAGAGGAGCTTGCAGGGCTTTACCCCTGCTAGCACGGAGGGTCCCGAGATACCCACCACGACCTCCCTGCACAGACACCATTGGCACAAACATTGGCAAAGGACGTTGTCCTCTCCATAATGGACAAGCTGCCCATGCCAGCACGTTGGCCGAACGACCGAAAGCATTTGGTGACGTCCACCTGGCAAGTCCTGGCCCAAATTTGTCTGCAAACAAGCTGACTTTATCCCTAAAGCAAAGGCTTCAGCGGAACCCGCCCGGTGGGAGTTACCCCTCCGGCGAGCCCAGCTTCCCGCTTCCCAGAAAACCAATCCTGCTCCACAGCTGCAAAGGGACCCGTTTCTGCTCCGCTTGCTAAATGTGCTAGAAGAACAAGTAGAAACTCAGCAAAAGAGAAAATATTTTCATTCTCTCAGCAGCAGAATAAAGAGGTCACAGCAGTAAACGCGACACGCTTGTCAGTGAGGAGACACCCTGGTGTCTCCTAGCACCTGGGCCCCATCTCCCTGCCCCCAAATCACCCAGCACAACCCCAAGGCGCACAGTAGAGAAGCGCCGAGCAGCAGGTATCTCCTTGCCCGGCCTGTAAGCACTGCAGCCCTAATTAACCCAGTTTTATAGGAAAGGAACAAAAATCACCAGGAAGCTGAAGTCAAGAAGCAACGAGTCCTCGACAGCACCGGGACTGCAACGCAGGAGATTTCTGGCTTCCCCAACCTGCGCTTCAGAAACTAGGCCATTGCCTCGCTCAAGTTAAGATGAATATTCTGATAGCACCAAGAGCTCTTTTTTTATTATTTTTTGACAGCTAGCTCCAAATACATCGGCACTGGAAAGCAAGCAGAGAGACATAAATCAAAATTTAAAAGAGTGACAGAAAAAGAGTGAGATTTATGGAAAGCGAGCATAGTGCTCAAGCGCTCACCAAGAGGGATTGGATGTATAAATGGGACTGAATTAATTGCTGGTGGCCTTATCCTGCAGACGCTACCGAGGGAGGGTGAGCGGCTCCCAAACGCGAGTGAAGCCCTAGGTGCCCCTCGCAGCATGGTGCTGTTTGGACCAGAGCCGGAGAACCTGCCTGAAGGCCCACGCGGACAGGATGCGAGCCAGGGACATCGGCAGCAGTGTCATGGGGAAGGGGCTTGGGAAGAAAGGGCCGGTCTCTTGTGGGGAGCCTTACAGAGCGCAGGAGGGAGCGCTTAGCACCTCCTGCAATGCCCTCCCGGGAAAGCCGCGAAGAGGGGCAAAACCCGGGAACAACCCATGCGCCTGCACGAGGGGCTGCAAGCCGCACCTGCAACACTGCAAAGACGCTGCGAGCAGGAGAACCTGAGAGAGGAAAACACACCGCGGGGCCATTTATTTGAGATCAGTCCCACAGGAGCCAGTTTTCTCGCTGCCCCACGGAAGATGCAGCAAATGGCTCTTCGATGCTTTGCTGCATCTTCCGTGGGGCAGTGAGAACACTGGCTCCTTGCGACACGCGCCTGCCTTCTGCACTCGGAGCCTGGCGGATACCGGGACTTTCTGGAGTCACCGGCGCGACAGGGAAAAAACAGGCAGACTAGAAACAAATGCAGGAAGAGCCGGCATTCAACAGGGCCGGGTAAAGGTGGCTGCTGAACGGACGCACGAGGAATTGACCTGGATTCCAGCTGCTCTCGGCAGTTCTCAGCTCACTCATTTTTATTGGACGCTACCGGACATCAGAATCCAATGAAAGGATTTGATGCACGACCAGCGAGGCATTTTGCAAGGGATTTTGCACTGTTTCAGTTTTAAAAGTGCCCAAAATATGACAAGAAATGACTGGAATGGGATTAGCAAGCAACGTCAACGGGAGAAGAAAACAGCGGCATTGAAAACATTTTCCTTTTGAGGATTTAAGCTTTTAAAATATATTTAATACTCCACATACCTTTAGCTGCTTCTTCTTCTGCATCTCGCTAAGAGAATAACTGGCCTGCAATAGCAAAGGGATTCGCCCTATTTCCTTAATGCAAAAATAAATCACTTTACCATCAGTGTGTCCCACATGCTAAAAAACCTAATACGTAAGATGGAGTGAGTCTTCTGCTCTCGAAATCCCTGTTTGAAACGTTCTGAGATGAACAGCTTAGAATGTGTCTCTGCACACTGCTTTCTTCCCATGGTCACCTAGACTGAAGAGGGTCTTTAATAGGAGCATTTTTACACTTATGAGCTATTTCTTATCCAGAACCGCCCCCAATTATTCAGTTACCTTTTGCCTACCAAAGTATGTGACACTTCCAGACAGATCATGTATTCATGCAGGCAAGAGTCATGATTTCCTTAGCATTACAGGCATCTCTGATGAGGAGAACATATATATTGAGACATTTGCTCAGGCTACCTTGTATTTTCAGTATTTCGTGGCAGATGCATATTTAAAAAGCACCTAAGAATATACGAAGAGATTCACATTAGCCAAAAATCACAGCTGGCCAAACTACACCAAGCAGGGGGAAAAGGCACACTTTCATTTTCACTCAGGAACTTACTTAGCTAGCAGATACATATTTTTTTTTAACTTGCCGTAAAACTGGGATGAGAATATACATCACAGCATGCTCAGATATACACTAATGGAAGGTCTAAGGGAGTATTTGCAGCTCTCAATACAGTAAATCCCTGGAGGAACAAACGGCATTTTTTGCACGTTGAAAAACGTCGTGTTTCTCATCACGACTCTGACACGGATGTGTCGCTCCTCTCCCCTTTTACAAAAAAGATAAGCAGGCTTGAGCAAAAAAAGAAAATCAGACTTCGATTTCAAAACCACATCAAAAAGCTGCGTTAGCTTTTAAGAGCAGCCCAGCCTGTCTAAGCCCAAAGCAGCAGATACCTCAACTCAAACCTCTCGGGGATGTCACCGACTGCACGCGGTCTCACTCAGGGTAGGAAACACACCCCAAAAGGAGCTCTTATCTGGCAAAACACCCATTAAAAACATTATCCGAGCCACCAGAGCCCTCTTTTGAAAAGCTTTTATCTAGATTTGGAGTGAGTCGGCTGCCCAGCGCCGTGTTCTGGCTCTCCCCTCTTTCGCAAGCCATCGCCGATCCCCTCGCATGACGCTGCATTTTCCACGCCAACAAGTGTATTAAGCTTATCTGCATTCAATCTCAAAAACAAAAATTGGTTAGGGCAAAGTCTGAATCAATGTTTTGCAATAAACCCTCCCATGAATAAATACGTGGGGAAAATGACTTCCCTCTGCCGCCTAGTTCTGTTTACACGGGAAGCAGGAGCCCTTCTCAATTCGTGCTCGGTCACGTCCTGGGGAAGTGGCTCAAGTCAGCAGTGGCTGAAGCAGGCGGTGCTACAACCGAGTGACTCTTTGAAGCCCCCAAAACATCCATTTAATAAGTAAACAAACAAATAATCATTCAGGTCTGGGAACGCATGGAGAAGGCAAGACGTGCTCTTCCACTGCAGTTAGGGCAGTCTTTCTATCACTCTTTCAATTAAAGATAATGAAAGAGAGAGAGAGAAAAAAATGACAATTTTGAGACGAAGCACAGCCAAGGGCAGCCCTACTATCCTCATATACAAGCGTCCCCCCTCCAGAAAACATGCAGGAACAGGAACAGTTAACAGCCTGAGTGCTTTGCAAGGTGTTACACCTGCCTCTGTGAGAAAACGTTGCCTGGGTGGAGCAACCCGTCAGTCAAAACGCCAGGTGACAGGGCAGGGAGGACTGCACACAAACATCCCAGCTATGTGAAAACACGCTGGAGAAGAGATACTGCACACACTTCTGTTTTGGGAAGAAACACAGATGGGCAGATGCAAAAGCACCGACGAGCTCACAGGGTTGAGTAATTTCTCCTTCTCTGATAGCTATTCCTACCTACACCTGATATCCAGCGCCATGCACAGTCCGGGATCAACTGAGCTCCCTTTCCCAAACCTGAGCAAGGAAGAGGTGCAGACACTGCAAAGGAAGGAGTTCAGAACCAAATTTTCCTCAAGAAAAGCAGGCAGAGAGAAAATATCCTTACTTTAATAGCCAAAGCAGAATGGCCTGGAACTTAAATATTGGAAAATGAGAAATCCCACTCACACCAGCAGCCACCAAGTGGAAAACCAGACCAGCTCTGTGCACAGACCCATGCGAATAAATGGTACATGGCTTAAGTTTGAATTCCAACCTAAGATTTCCAACCTTGCGTTTGATAAGACAGCTTTGACTTGCTGTCCTAATACACATAATTCGTATCTGGAACTTCCTACCTGGCTTTTGGCATCAGCAAAAGGGACTCTCAGCCACACCAAGACCCTTGGGCCCCGTCTGCCTTTACACTAGGGCTACGAGCGGCAGCCGCTGCCTTTTCCAAGCGCGGATGGACCGGCTGGGCCGGGCGCCGCAGCAGCATTGTGGACCTGGTGCTTCCCAAGCCGCGCAACCTGCAAGGCAGCGTATTGATTAAGGCCTGGGGATGCCTGGCAAGGACAGGGTGGCTGGAAACGCCAGCACGCTGGGGTCCCAAAAGGAGGCCGGCTGCACTTCAAACCCAACGCGTTTTAAGCTAATACAGGTCCCCTTCGGCAAAGCGGGCTGCGATTTGCACGGAGATCAAACCTACCTCTGTATCCACATACCCATTTAGAGCGCTGCTTCTGCCAAGGCTCTCCCAGCAGTGTAACCCAGTCTCCCTAGCGATAATTACAGCCCTTTCAAGCTACCTTACAGACAGAAAAGGCTCCCACCGAACGGACCAAGCCCTTGTGCCGCAGCCCGGCATCTCAGCGCAATCAGCCTTCTCCCCACTTGCCTTTTGTTCCTCCTCCAAGCACGGATTCGCGTTCGGATGATCGAGACACCGAGGGCGCTTAACGCTCGCTTCCGGAGCAGGACACAGGGAGACGCCAGGGGCTGATACGCTCGGACCAGGAAGCCCCAAAGGGCTGCGGAGGCGAGAGCCGGGCAGCCCGCGGAGCGAGTCCTCAGCGCGGCTGGCGGCCCTGAGGTGACGCGGCGCGGCCGGCGCGCTCGCACGCGCACGGAAAGGAAGAAAAGCCGTTTTTACACCGGGGTCGGATAACACGGCGCCTGGGGTAACCTCCGAGCACGCCGGGCTCACAAATAGGGGCAGCAGCAACGCTGCTGGTTGAACCCCAAGCCTTCAGGGCAATAAAATAAAATAAATAAATAAA
>VZSV01000351.1:353089-365868 GCA_013398735.1 Nothocercus julius
CTCCCACGCGCGTTTTCCCCCATGCGTTCGGGGGCTCCCTCCCGGCCCCGGGGGCGCCGTTCGCATCTCCTGGGGCTCCCCGGGGCCGGGTCGCAGCGCCCTGTCCTCCCCGCGCGAGCCTGGTGGAGGGGTGGGCGCCGGGGGCTGCCCGCAGCGTGTCTCGGCGTCCCCACGGTGCGTGCGTGGGCGGCTTGGGCACCTGCGCACGGGTGGGGGACCGCAGCACACGGGCCTCGGGAGCCCCTTCGCCATCGCTGTGTCACGCTGTGCCCTTCCCCAGCCTTCCTTTGAGGTGAAAAAGGGCAGGTTTCGGCTGCGGGCCTTCTGGCTCAGCCCCGCAGCAGGCGGCTCCGTGGCTGCAGTTTCCCGCCGTGCCGGGAGCACCTGCGCGGGTCCCGCCGGCGGGACGAACCCCCCTTGATTCGGCGCGGTGCCGGCAGCCCGCGCGCCAGGCAGCTCGCCGCTTTCCCTGGGCCCTCGAGCGAACGGAGGGGCGCCAGGACAGGCTGTGCGAGGAGCCCAAGCGCTGAGCCGGGGAGATTGGGTTACGCCTGGCGAGAAGGACACCAGCAGAAGGGAGCCGGTAACTCAACGCTGTCGCCCAGCTGCTGGCGAGGCCCGCGCGGAGGCCCGCGGGGTCAGGAGCCGCCTTGGTGGCTGTGCCCAGCGGGAGCCTCTCGCGCACCTCGTTCCAGCGCCGGCTGCAGCCTCCTGTGATGGGGCTCGGGAGCCCCGAGTAATGGGAGGCTTGGGGGGAGGCGCCGCTTGGTCCTCCGCTGTCTGTCCTTCAGCTCGCACCTTGCGCTGGGCTTTTAAAGCACTCCGGGGGAGATCCCTTGGTTGCTCTATAGAGCCTTTTCCCGGCACCTCTGCGCTCCTGGATTCACTGGGGAGAGGGGAGGTGTGTGAGGAGGCAGCGCTGGCCTCGCGGCCGCTTCGCGGTTGTCCGGGCTTCACCTGTTTGGGAAAGTGGTTGGAATCGCAGGGGAAAATCCTGCTGTTCCACAAGGGCAGAACTGGGAGCTGCTCTCAGGTTAGGTCTGCGCCCATCATGAGGAGGCTTCAGAAAGGTCATTCGCAAACTGTGGCTCGCAGGAAAGGGCCCCTCTGCTGCTGCCTGTGGCCGCAGGAAGCTAAATCTGAATGGGACGAAGGAGAAGGAGAGGAGAAGCTGATCTCGTGTGTCGTTTTTTTCCCAATTCGGATTGATGCTGGTACGTGGTTGGTCTCCAAGATGCTACAGGAATCGAAGCTACCTGGATAGATGGCTTCAGAAGAGAGAAACAGGAAGAAAGCACAGGAAGAGGCGCAGATGTGGCGCAGGCAGCGTGACTGCCTCGCTTGCTTGCCCGCTGAAAGATTATTTTGGGCTCGCTTGCTTTTCCTCAGGGACAAAACCTGCTCTAGAGGCAGGTGAGTCTGAGAAGTGCCCTAATGAGACCAATGCACTGGAAGCGCGAGAGGAGGAAATTACATACAGAAAAAGCTTTGGTTTTGTCTCGAAGATTCTCCTTTGTTTTCTCCCACATATATTTTATCAGGTACAGGTTGCAGATCGCCCTTCGGGGTGGCACAGGAGCCCAAGCTAAAGGCACGCAGCCTGGCAGCGTGGTCAGTATGCAATAGGAATAGTCAATCAAGCAGTAAACGTAGGCATTAAGGAGCAACTTTAAACATTTAAATATATTTTAATCCTTGACACAGTCAGCAACGTCAACCTGACCTGTTATTCCATAGACTCTTCAGCACCTATATGCAACACTTGCCAGGTAGGTCTTTGTGAGGTGGATGCTGTTGACAGCTGATATGTGTCACTTAAGTGGAGTTTGGCCCAAAACTGTTTCCAACATCAGCCTTAATCCCTGAGGAAATAGTGGAACGGCCCTGTGGAAGGTTTCCGAGTGGTGAGCTTCTGAGATATGTTGCCTGTTTCTGGCATGTAATTTATCTGTACTCCACCCTTTGGCTGTATATTTAAAATATACAACATTTAGCTGCAATACAGCTACTCAAACTTTTTTTTTCTCTTTAATGCAGCTTCTCTTTATCTGTTAGTTTTCCTTGTCATTCGAATTACCACATGTTTGCTGGAGAAAAAAGAGCTCCATTGGCGAGTGCCATCCACTGGAGCGCCCATATGCGGAGCAGGTGCCCTGTGCTCCAGCAGCTTCATCTCCTCCCGGGATTTTGCAGGCACGAGAGCGTTAGCGAAGACCTGTGGCTCTCATGCAGCAGAACTGAGATGCCTCTAAATATTTGTTATAAAGGCCCTACTTTATCTAGGCCTGGGCATTTCGGGTGTGTAGATACCTGGGATCTTTGGGAAATGGGGAGGTCTTGCTCGTCCCCAGCTATAGGTGGAGGAGTGATGTGCGAAGAACAGGAGTTGTCTGAGGTGTCGCAAGAGTCTCATGACAGAGGGAGAAGTGGAGTGTGAGTCTTCAAAGACCCAGACTGGGTTAATAGCCACTAATATTACTTAATGCATAGCTGAATTTTCTTTTGTGAGGCCCGCCTGGCTTTAGGGAAGAGGAGAATCTCCGATGAGGGGGTGTGTGTGTTATACCTGAGATGACTTGCCAGCTTACAAATAATAATTAAGCTTCACGTTGGAAGCTTTGCTCACAGACTGGAATGGAAACCAGGGATCACAGGGAACAGGCAAGTCCAAATAGACACTCTTTGCTTGAACTGATTGCTTTTTCCTATAAGTAAAACACAGCTATCTGGAATTGGAGTATACCACTCTTGCTAATTAGTAACATATTTCAAGTTAGGGATATATTTGTGTAGATAACACGTTAACTGACCGCTCCTAATAGTTAAAAACAAGGAGATTGTTGGGTTTTTTTTTTTTTTTTTTTTTTTTTTTTTTTTTTTTTTTTTTTTTTTTTTTTTTTTTTTTTTTTTTTTGTTTTGTTTTGTTTTTTTTTTTTTTTTCCTTTATTTTGTTCAGTTTGCGGTAGGTGCTTTGCAGGGCAGCGCCGCTGCGTCCAGTCTCTGGTTGGTGCTGAAAGCTCAGCCTGGCGTGGTGCAGAGTCCAGGCTCCTCACTTGTTTGGCACGCTGCAAGGAAAGCAGCCCCCTTTGGATCCTGCAGTTTTGGCTTTGGGCCAGGCCATTGCTGAAGGGGATCAAAGTGCACGTGGGTCAAAGGGAAATCTGAGCGGGCAGCGCCGGGACCTGCGGCCCGCGGGGATTGAAGGGGACAAAGCGGCTGCCGTTTTGGCTGCCGCTCCTTCAGCACCATGCGTGAGGAAAATCCAAGGATCATCTCTTCAGGTTATGCAGAAGTGCTGTGAGGGCAGGATTCGATTATTATGGATGAAGATGATTTTCTTCTCTTCTGAAACATTTACTATTTGCTTTAGGGTTTGGTTATAATGTTGAAGTGGGAAAACGAAAGTTTCCATTCCTGCTGTTCAGCGTTGCCTAGAGAGAGGCAGATTCTTTAATAAATGAAATCCTTAGGCTGGGAATGAGCATCCTGCTGCCACAAACTGGATATCGGTTCTGGGATATTGCTGCGAGGCAGTCTGCTCCTTCCCGGATCAGCCGGCAGCGCTCTCTGTTGTTCATCTTATTTTTTTCAAAGCAGTTGCACCTTCCTGAGCATCTGCGCATCCCGGTGGGCTGTAGTTGCATGAGGAGGGGGACGAGGCTGCTCTGCTGAGCCGGGATGTGCCAGTGTCTTCATACAACGCGATGGAGACGTCGTTGCTTGTGGCCGGGGCAGAGGGGCTCGCGTGGTGGATGGGAAGCAGGCAGCCGGCTCCTTGGCAGGCTAATGCTGGGGTTTAACCTCTGTTTTTTGTTTGCTTTTTTCCTAGAGTGGGAAGTGGTGTAAATACGTTCCAGATTTGCACTTTGGAGGAGGTCTGAGGAGCAGTTGTATGACAAGAGCAGCCTGGGAAGGGGCAGGAGCTGCAGCCCCCCTAAGAGCACCTCCCTCCTCCCCCATAATGTCTTCCTGCTGGGAATCCCGTGCGGTGCCTGTAAGATCGAGGCTCTTGCCAGGCTCGTTCCCAGGAATAGCCCCATGTCTGTTCTGGGGTGCGTTAAAGTCCTGGGCACCTCCGCATCATCCCAGTGCCGTCCACACAGAGCCACTTAGTGAATTAATTAATGCAGCAGCCCCATTCCCAATAGCCTCAGGAATAGGAATGCTCCGCTAATTAATAGCCTGTTGTTTTATCTTTGAATGACAGAAATAGGTGGCTAATGAGGATTCCCTGTTTGGAACCTCCTGCCGCTCTTGTTTCCAGTGTGCCTTAGGAAGCAGCAAGTCAGCAGCTTGCTGGGAGTTGTAGGTATCCATGAACAGCTTTGGTAACCTCAAATGCTAAAACCTCTGTCTTCTTTAGAAGAAAACATAAACTTCAAGGCCTAGTTAATCTCCTGCGCTTGATAAAAATACTGGAGAATCTAGTGGTGTTGTGAGTAAGACCTCACTTGGTTTGGTGTCGGCACAGGAGGACGCGACTCCGGACCCAGCTTGGCCTTCAAGGTGCGGTTATGTGAGCGAGCGAGGCTCAAGGGTTGTGCTCCAAAGTCATCTCCAGTAAATAAATACACCTAAGAATGTGGTGGTTGTCTCTGTAGAGAGGGGTGTTTGAAATGTTAGTGTGTTTTGGGGAAAGCAGAGCTTCCTTTTGCAGAGCTGGCTCCGTGGCCCAGCGGGAGGGATGGGGAGCATTTCTTCTTGTTTTGCTCACAGTAACCTCATTTTGGATGTAAAAGGGGGGAAAAGGCCTCCCTACCGTTAGGGATGGAGAGAATGCTGAAGTTGTGCCCCCTTCGGGACGTGCAGACATAGTTCAAGAGCAGACTTGAACGCACAGAAAAGCTGACAGCAGTTCCCTTGTTTCTTCCCGCAGCAGCAGAGCGTGGAGCTGTGGCCCCTGTGGAAGGCTGGCGTGGGCAGCCCTTCCAGGGGCTATTCCTCCTTGCGTATCCCGAGTGATTACGGTCGTCGCCGCAAAGTTCCTTAGACGAGGGATGGCTCTGGCTGCTGCTGCCTTGCGATAGGTCCCACGTAAGGTTTGCCCCTTGGCGCAGCACTGCGGTGGCAGCGAAAACGGGGATGGCAGGGGCAGCCCCCACGTCCCTTCCGAGCCCTCGGGGCAGAGCTGGCCACGCTCGCCTAGCCCGAGAGGCTTCAGTACTATCGGATAAAGCAGCAGGTTTGCGTCTTGCTGGCTGTCAGGTTACATTTTAAGGAGTGTTTTGTTGCTGTTTTTCTAAATCGCTGTCTCCCTCTGGGGTGCCTGGAGCTGGATTCCGGCTTCCATTACATCGTCCTTTACGAACGCGGCTTAAATGTCAAAGCGCAGTGTCGTCTTCGTAGTGTTGGTCGGGCGCTTTTTAGCGCCGGGACATAATGGCACTAAAAATAGCGCGGTGAGATTCTTTCCTAATCTTTGGGGAGGGCCTTTGTAGGGCGAATGGGGCTGCAAACCACGCTTAGGACCTCAGCACCAACACACGCTGGGGAGGTGGGAGCCAGAGGAGGCTCCCAAGCAGATTTGTAGTGTCAGAAAGTTAATCGCTGGTTTTTGGACCTGCCCGGCTCAGGGGGACGCCCCGTGCGATGTCCCTGGCGTCTCGGCCTCTCCAGTGACCTCATGGTGCTCAGTTCTTGTCGTTTGCACCGCGAGTCGGGTGCTATTTTTATCTCCCCGCTGCTCGGCCGGGGTGCAGGGAGACGGTGCCGGCGCACAGACCCCTCCGCGAGGAGCTGCCCGCAGTCCTTTCCATTAAGGATAAGCTGCCCAGGGTGCTGGCGCTTCTCCAGCTCCTGCACTGTGACTTTAGCTGCAAAAGCACGAGGTTAATCTGGGCATTGGAAAGCTCGTGGAGAAAAACTTTTTGGAGAAACATGTAGCGCCTTTGATGCTTGTTATAGATGTTACAACCCAGAGGATGTTTTAGCAGCCCTTTGTGTTGCTACTTGACGCTAAGAAGCTCCCCACAAGCAGGGCAGTCCACAGGTTGGCCAGCGGTGCTTTATAAACCAGTGGTGCACAGTGGCTCTGAGACTGATGGAAATTCCGATGGGAGGAGAGGCAAAAGTACGAGGCACTGTGCAAAGTCTGCATGCTGGTGGGGGAGAGTGAGATTTGGAGAGTGTGCCGGGTTCACTTTAGCAAGGGTTCAAAGCTGCAATGTCAGATTGGGAAGGATTCCCCTCTAACAAGCTCATATGTGTTGATAAATTTAGGAGAGCTGTTTTTCTGGAGGGGGGGAAAGGGCACGGATGGGCACGGATGTGCAGAGGCCGCCCTGTGCTGGAGGCCGGGGTGTCCAGCAGCGTGGGGTCAGTGGGGACAGCCGCGTCAGCCGGAGTGTTTTCCAGGTGATGAGGCTGGTGGGGCTGTTTGCAATGCGAAGGAAACACCCGCAGCCCCAGGCTCCACCCGCAAAGCCCGGAGGAATGTGGAGAGGCGGCCTGTGCGCCGGCCGCCGGGGAGGCCGGGGGAGAGCAGAGCGGAGGCGGCGGGTGGGCGCCCCTGCCCGCCTGAATCCCGCAGACGCCTGTGAATTATCCTGCGCTGGGAGCCCGAAGCTCTCGTGTGCTGGGGAGGTGACACCAGCCGCAGAGCGGAGCATGAGCGGCGGAGAGGGATCTCGATGAAGAGCATTGCCAAACGCAGCGTGGACGCGCCGCACTACGCCCGGGGCAGCCGCTCTACGAGGAGAGGCCCTTCCATGTGGAGGAGCGAAGCTGTCAGTGCCTCCATCAAGCGGCTCTGTGGGGTGGTTTCGCTGAGCGAGCCCGCAAAGGTGAGATGTGAAGGGGTGAAAATGGGGGTGTTTCCCTAAGGAACAAAGGAGAGAGAGTGCAAATGCCTTTGGAGAGGGCGGCCGGTTGGCGCCACTGCTGGGTGTTGTCCCGCTTGACCCAGCGGTGCCCGGCTGGCCCCACGGACACCACGCCGGGCCCTGCTGGACTTCTGGCCCGTGGTTGTCTCTACAGCTGCCCTGCAGCGTCGAAAAGTAGAGGAAAAAGCTGCGAAACAAACGCAGGGAGACGCCCTGGAACACGCGGCTTTCCCCTGCCCTGTCCTCCCATCCTTCTGCCCCCCGTGCAACGGAGGGTCAAATAAGGGGTATTTGAGGAAGTTTCCTCCCAGTTGGCTGCTTCCAGACCTGGCGAGGCGCAGTTACCGCTCTGGGAGTGGAAAAAGTGGTTCGAAGAGTTTTCTGCAGCAGGATATCATCACCCTTCTGGCCTTGTGTGGCAGATGGGGCAGCGACGTTACCGGTCCAAAGCGCTTCCGTCCTTGGCTGGGTACGGGTATCCATCTCCCTCCTTCCCTTCCCAGCTGCTCATTGCTCCACTTGGTGGCGGGAGGCAGCTGTTCCGAGAGCTCCGTGTCTCCCGAGTGGCATTTGGATGCATTTTGCTTTTTTGTCACAAGTTCAAGAGTCCCCTTGAAGAGGATGGAAGCTGCAGGTGTCCTTGACCTTGACAGGAGGATTTAACTGCAGTTTGGACTTCACTTCAATGACATGTCAAGCCCTTGGCTGGTGTGCTTCTCATGAGAAAACTGCACCCTCAGAGTACACATTTATGTTTAAAAAGAAAAAAAAAAAAAAAGTTAATAAATAGTAAGAAAAATGCAACCTCCCTTAATCATTCTGTTGTTTTTCTTGTGCGGCCATTTGGATTGCAAGGGGGTAAAGCCTTTCGCTAGGGACCGCGTGAAACTCGGTCGTGCCTAAAGCCAGGCTCCCTTGGCTTGCGGGGATCCGTCATCTGCCTCTTCCCGTAGCTGCTCCGTCGGGAAGGGAAATGCGTGAGGGAAAAATCAGAAGCTCCACGCGGTGAGTCTTTGGGTGGGTGTAAAGTGCAGGAGGCAGGAACCTCTCCGTGGAGGATGTAAGTGCAGGAATGCGGAGCTCCTGGCATTCCAGCTCCCATCTCCTGTGGGCTGACGCTTCCAAACGGATTTGGCCGCGCAGATTTGTTCTCCAAAATGATCCTTTTTTAATTTTTTCTTCTTTTCCCTTGTAGGAAATAGACAGACGGCTGGAAAAGAAACTGAAGATCACTCAGAAGGAAAGGTAATGGTACCGCGCCGCCTGGAAATCCAACCTTGTTTTCCTGCAGTGCAGCCGGACATCTTGACGGCCTAGGGAGAGCGGGTCCATTAGGAAGTGTGTGACAGAGTAGGTAACCCTGGGATCGAGTTAAGAAATAGGGAATCTCTCTACTCATGCCACTAGGTGGCCCTTCCGATCCATATCAGGGTCGTGGAAAGATTCTTGAGAGTGGTTTTATTTCAGAGCCAGGTCTTCAAGACTGGATGTAGCTGCGGCTACGGGGAAGCCTTTTCAGGAAAAGTCACTCGATGGAAGAAGTGGTTGAGTCAGGTGGTCCCAGCTTGGAGTGCTAAATTGGCGTCCGTGCCTTGCATCAGGGAGGTCTCTTTTCCTGCTTACGCTGGCGTGACATGGGCGCAGAGAGGGATGTTCTGCCTTCTCCTCCAGCACCCTTTTTTCTGCGCGCTTCCAAGAAGTCTTTTTTTTTTACCCCCTCCCCATCCCTCTGATTCTCATTAGACCACTGCAGGGTCAGACACCGTGTTATTTCTCTGGGATTTCCATGCAGGGAAGGGACTGTCAAAATCGGGGTGCTGATACCTTGGGCCACAGCTGGCTCCAAGAAGTGAAATGGCAGGGCTGAAGTCAAAGGCCAGGAATTCTGGTGAGAAATCTAAAAGGGAGTAGAGGCGAGATGCTTAAACCAGTGTCATTTGAGTATAAGCGTTTCAGGTTTTTTTTTTTTTTTTTTTTAAATCTTTGATGTTTAAGGTACAAAGCATGCAGTTTCTGTCCCCAAAGAAGGCGAAATTGGCTATCAAGATACTAATCTAAAGTTAATCCTGAAAGCAGGCACCAGCAGCAAAACTTCAGACTGTCCACCTGTTTAAAAGGGAGCTTTTTTTGATCGGTGTTGGTTTTCCCTTCCTTCACTCGAGTTTGAAGATACCCTGTGTGGCAGAGACAGGTTCTCTGTTCCTTGCAGAGCCTAACTTCCTATAAAACCTGCCTGTCTGTAGTTTGGGATGACAAATGTAACCAGGTCTTTAATTACTACAGGCTGCCCTCTTAGTCACGGCAGTGACATCTGGCCAGGCCGCGTTCACGCGCAGAGCTAAAAACACCCTTGTGGGAGGGGACAAATAACCGATCAAACATTTTTTCCTCTTAAACAGCAGAAAATCCAAATCTCCTCCCAAAGTGCCGCTGGTGATTCAGGACGAGAGCCTGCCCTCGGGTCCCCCGCCTCAGATCCGCATCCTGAAGAGGCCGACAACCAACGGCGTGCTCAGCAATCCCAACTCCGCCAGCAGGCCGGCCTTCCCGGTGAAGTCCTTGGCGCAGAGGGAAGCGGAATACGCCGAAGCCAGGAAACGAATATTGGGCAGCGCCAGCCCCGAAGAGGAGCAGGAGAAACCGATCCTGGACAGGTGAGGAGGCCGTGGCAGTGGCGTCGTGTGCCTAGGCCTCCCGAGCACCTTCGCAGCGGGAAGCTGCCCTTCCGTGGAGCGAGACAGACGGAGGAGCCGTGGACGCCGTGGTGGCCAAGGGGGCATCCTCAAGCTCCAACACACGGCAGTTAAAGGAAGGGCTTTAATAGAAGCCCCCCCACCACAGTGTGGGTTTTGGGCTGCCAAAAATAAGATTTCCAAACCTTATATGTGCAGAATCATGGAGCTGGTTAATGCTGGGTTGTGTCCCCGTGCCCAGGCAGCGTGGCAGCCGCCCTCCGCCAGCACGCGGGCGAGAGCTGTTGGTGGTGCCACTCGGCGCGCGTGTTGCCTGACTCTTCCTTCTCCTTGCAGGCCAACAAGGATCTCCCAGCCGGAGGACACCAGGCAGCCCAACAATGTGATCAGGCAGCCTCTGGGTCCCGATGGGTCACAAGGCTTCAAGCAGCGCAGATAAAGGCGGGCGAGTGCTCATGCTGCAGGAGGCAGGGTCAGCCGCCGCGGGCCGCGCCGCGCACAAACGGACTTGAGCAAAGGGAACTACCTGGTTTACTTGCACTGTGATACCTATTTTTTTTTGTTGTTGTTTTCGTTTTTCCCCTTTGCTCTGCCCACTGTGACCTTCAAACCCCACGCACTGTGACCTCCCCGCTCCACCCACTGTGATCGGCGTGCAACAAGGGCTGTCCCCAGGCCCTGTGCGAGGACAGGGGAGGGCAAGGGGGCCTCGAGGACTCGCGCGGGCGCGGAGAGGCGCGGGGGCCGCTACGGTTGAAGCCAGCGCCAGCAATAATGTTCGTTGTGCTCATGACCTGGGATTGGAGGGGGGAGGAAGAAAGTGGGAAGCCTCCCCGGACGCGCATGTTGTCCTCATCACTCTAAGAGCAAGTTCTGTTTCAAAGAAAGGATCTCTTTTTTTTTTTTTTTTTTTTCTTTTTTTTTCTTTTTTCTCCCTGTTGTTGCTGTTTTCTGTTCGTGTATCGGATCGACTTTCAGCAGAGCGCATGGGAAGGGTTTTAACCGTTTAGCTTGTTTTAACTGAGAGAGGTAGTTAAGCGTTGTACAGGGAGTTTCCATGAATTTCTGCGACATTAACGGCTAGGATTTGGCGAGCTTAGCTTCTTGTTCTGTGTTTCTCCCGCTGTCAAGCAAATGGAAGCGGATTCCCGGGTCCCTGGGCTTTCCTGGTGCCTTGGCCTTGGCAGCCGGTGGCCTCTGATGACCTAGTTTGCGAATTGCGCCTGGTCGAGCTTGGCTGGTGTTTTTTCTGCTGGCTTGAGGAGGAGGGGAAGAAAAAGACCCTTTGAAGTCCATCTTCCTGTATGTGAGGAGAAGGGGATGTGGACGGATCCCGGGGAGATGCCTCGTGCCCGGACGCTGTTGGCAGTGATGGAGCCAGGGCGCCGCTGCGTCCCGACCTGCGGGCCGGGAAGAGCGCGGGCGGCGCCGCTCTGCCCCAGGAGCCGCGCGCGGAGCGGCAGGACCCCCCGCCGCTCTGGAGGCCTCATCCCAGCGACGCCGGGCAGAGCGCGGGGCTGTGCCGCGTGCCTTTGACTCCTCGCAATCCCCGGCCTAGGGAGCACAGTGCGCTCCGGAGGGCCGGGAGAGCTGCCCGCTCGCGGCGCCGCGCGGGGCTCGTGGCTGCTGCTCTCCGTGGGGAACGGGGAGCTTCCTGCGGACGCGGCTCTGGGGGGACGCGGGTGCTTCGCGTGATGCTCGTGTAGCAGCTCCGCTCCGCTCGCCAGGACCTCTCGCTGTAGATGGTCCGGGAGCCCTGGATGCCAACGTGGGCAGCCTTAGACGGTTCCTTTGCCTGATGGCTACGTGCTCAAAAGCCCCCTCTGGTTGTTGGAGGATGGTTCCTGTGCAGCCCTTCGGTAGGTGGAACGGTGAAACCCCCGAGCCCGACTCCTGCTGCGCCAGGAGATGAGACCGTGCGGAGGATCTTCCGCTCCACGTTGAGTGGGAAACACCAAGATGTGTATGGAAATGCAGTTTAAAAAAAGGAAATTACTGATGAAATAAAACTACATGTGTGCAAAGAGATGGAATCGTCTGATGGCCCCCGCGCTGCGATCTGCTCCGCTGCGAGGCGGGACAGGGCCCGGCGGCGGGGCCGGCGCGGAGGGGCCGGAGTCCTAACGTTTACTCAGGGCGCTCGGGTAGGGCCCGGGCTGCACCCCGGGGCCGCCGGCGCGGGAAGGGACAGAGACGCGAGCAATAACCGGGGTCACCGCCTCTCTCCTTAACTGTTCCTCGCGATGGCTTTCGCGTCGGAGCCCACGGCACCATTCAAATAAAAAAGCTTGGGCTACTTTGCCACCGTTAGACGTCTTCTCCCGCCTGCTCCTCCCGTAAGCCAGGTGCCTACGATCCCCATCCCCGCTAGTTGCACAGGGGACCTTCTGCGCCGGCACCGCCCGACCTCGCGTGACTGGCAGGGAGGGAAGGTGTCCCGGGGCTGCTCCCGCCCTGCGGGCGGGGGGGACGCCGGCCTTCCCGGGCTCCTCTTCCCGCCCGGCGCTGCCGGAGAAGGCTCCAGCTCTCCTATGGATGGAAGAGGCGGCGCCGAGGGGCGTGTGGGGCTTCTCCCGGCCCCCTTGGGCTCCCGGGAACGTGCGGCGGCCTCGGGCCCCCCGGCTCTCCCCAAGAGCGCGCCTAAAGTATGCAGATAAACGTTTTATAAATTGTATTTTAAATAAATGTGTTTAAACTTTTCACAAGGCTCTTTTTGTTTTGCATGTCCTCTCATATTTGCTCTTCTCCCTTTACTTTCTTTTTCCTCCCTTTAGCCCCATCCCGGGAGTTTAAGGGGTGTTTTATTTTTGCAGCTGCTCAAGGCGCAGCAGAAGGTGCAGGGGGCAGAAGCCATGGAAAAGCAGCCCCTTTCCCCCAGTGTGCAATAAAACTCTGATTTTTCTTTTTATTTTTTTAAATTAATTTTTGATATGCGCTTTCCTGGCTTCTGGCCCAGTCCCTCACCCAGGGGGACAGAGATTTTGAGCAAGTGAGGAATGTGAGGGAGCAAAGTTTAGGACGAGGGTCTGCGCAGCTGTGCTGCCTGCTTTGCAATCCCCTTGGTGGACGCTTGCTGCCTTGAGGGGCGATTCTTTTTATTTATTTATATTGCTTTTGCAAAGCAGGACGTGTGTTGCACTGTCGCCTTGGGGTTCCTCCCGCTGGCCCTTTCCCCGGTTTGGAGGGATTAATTAACAAGTGGTTTTTCCTTTTTTTCGGTCCTGCTCGCGCGTGGCTTTCTTGGCGCGCGTGGCTGCTGCGGCGC
>VZSV01000037.1:0-11760 GCA_013398735.1 Nothocercus julius
ATTTAACATTTGATTTCTTCCAGAATAAGGGTTGTGAGCCAGTAGTGGTTTTTTGTTTGTTTTGTTTTACAAAAAAAAAAAAAAAAAAAAAAAAAGACTTGAGAATAGAGAAAGGAGTGTTTGTTGTCTACAGCTTTTGAACTCAAAGTTCAGTAAAATTGGTGAAGGTTGTGTGTCTGAAGTTGCTGAAACAACTTGAAAAGCAGCTGTATATGTAAGGATTCCTTTATCAAACACTGATATTCAAGTGCTGATTAGTGTTTCAGAAGTACCGGAAAATAACGTATTCCTTAGAGTTCTGACTTTTCCCTCTAAAGTGTGCTAATTATCTGCACTTGAATTGAGTCAGAGCATCAGGAGCTACCTTTCCATCTTATTAAAAGTCCAGAATTAAATAATGGAGAGAATTGTTAGATTAAAATATCAAGCATCCTTTGCTGAAACACTCTCCTGTACTGGAACAGTGCCCACTAATCCTATGATAGGGTTTGTATTGAATAATAATTGTTTTAAAGCCAGTACTGTTTCCTGTAGAGGCAACACTTTCCTGAGAGCTTTCAGAAAATCCAGGTCTGCTTAGCTTGTGAAATATGTGAAAGCCTTTGCCTTACATGTAAAACATACTGGCGGTCTTAAGAATGGCACACCAAGCACTCTTAAAAAATGAGCAACTCCAAAGCTAAATGCCTTTCTGTGTGCCCAAACTGCACCAATCGTGTCTCCACCTTCCTTTAGGCAACAAAATATTCTTGTAGGTCCTTCTTGTTCCTTTTTTTTTTTTTTTTTTTTTTTATTAACCAACTGTACTTGCCTTACTATGGCACAGGAGGATTTTTACTACTCTTTCTCCCACTTGAATTTCTGCTTTAAATTTTGTTTCTAGCCCTTGACCAGCTTGCTTCATAGCTGCAAATTTGAGTGTTGTGGGTGTTGTGATTTTTTTGGTCCCTAAGCTGTAGTGTTTTTCTTTACTGGTATTCATCAACATACCAACTCTGTATTGCTCCCTCTTGCGACCCTGTGTTCTTCTCTTCCCTGACTTACCTCCATATTCATGTTAAATACTGGAGTCATGTCATGTCTCAGATATAAGGTCCCCATGAAGATGCTCCCTGAACTCTCAGGGAGCTGCAGGGTTTCCCAAAAGACTTGTCACCTGGAATTCCTCAGGATAAGAAGGAGAAAGTGATTTTCTTTAGTGAACCTCAGGTAACTGCGATTCCTCTGATTTACTGCTGTAAAAATCTCTTGTACTTTTCCTGGGATAAAATTTAGGATTTTACCACGTGTGGGGGAGATGTGCCTTGCTTAGTGCCCTGCGCTGCTGCTCTGAGTGAGGCAGCCTGGCCAGGCACCTCAGAAAGTCTTCTGTATAGCAAAGCCCCTTGCCTGGAGCAATGTTAACGGCCCATAGCAGCTATGTGACACACTAGCAGTATTTGAATGCACTCTTTCAGGTGTTTTAAGTGAAGACAAATTATAAGACAGGAAATAATAATAGTGATTAAAACAAAAATCTAACCTTTTCATCATCCTCTAAACTGGGGCAAAACTATTTATTTAAATCATGCAAAGTCCCATTAAGAGCGCTTGAGGAGAAATCTTTATTTGTGATGTTCTTCAGTACTGACTGAGCTACTGATGCAGATGTGATGGCAGTCTTGGTCATTTCTCTGTCCTAATCAAAAACCTGCTGAGACCAAATTACACTTAGGGCTATTTTCTCTATATTCATTCCTACTGCTCCATGTCTCATCCCTCTCACCTAGAAAATTTCTGAGCAATTCAAATTTGGTTCATCCTGTACAGGTCTCCCTAAGGAGACAGAGCCGTTTAATTTGTCTCGCTGTTTTGGATACTGTGCTAATTAACCATTGTTTACCTTCTTTTATTTCTGGAGTCTGTTGCCTTAATGAACTCGGTTCTATCTGAAACAGTAAAACCAGATTGCTGGGGTTTTATTTTTTGTTGATGGTTTGTTTGTTTTTCCTTCTAGGAATATTAGCATAGTCTCTGTATTTACGTATAGCTGTCTAATCTTGAGCAACCTGGCAGTATAGCAATGACTTCTATGCTACAACAGCGAGCTCTTGGAGAATAGAGGGAACTTTATTCGTAAAACAAATAGGTCAATGCAAGTTAAAAATGCTAACACTTCAACAACAGCAAGAGTCATTGCTTTGTCAGCACTTTGATTCCTAATTTTTCAAAAGCAATTTAGTTATCTGTAGAGATTAACTAAAAACAAGCAAAATGATTTATGTGTGTGTTTTTAAGATTTCTTTTTTTTTTTTTTTTTTTTTTTTAAGCAGGGTTGCAAAGAAAGATGTTATTTATCAAGTTTTCTTTCTCGCAGCCTGCAAAGGTCACTGAAAACATACTGGTTAGGTGTGATTGTTTACGGTGTGGGATCCGGGAGAAATTAGGAAGGAGAGAAAAAAAAAAAAAAAAGCCATATTGCTATGGAAGCAAATGTCTTAATTTTCTCCCTCTTGCTTCTCTGCCCACCCTCTCCCTCTCTCTCAATTCTCTTCCCCCAATAAGCTGTAGTAATAAAGAACAGAAAAACACCTCCTGAAAAGATGCAATGTTCTATTAGACACCTTTCTTTGTAGTGTTTCTTTTTCACTTAGCTCACTAGGCATTTCTGTGAAATCCAAAAAAAGTGCAGGATGGAGAGAAAGGAACTAGACAGTGAAAGGAGCGGATTGTTGCTATCCCAGTGCTTGAACACTCTGTAGCTGAAGGGTGAAATTCAGGCCTCAGTGAGCAAGTTGGACTTTGAATTCACTGCACAAGAAAAGAGTTTTTCCAGGTCAGTTAATGTCTCGCTTTCTGAAGCCGGTATGTTCCTAACGAGGGAGAACAACACAGGAAAGGAGGAGGGTAGTTTCTCAGCAACCCAGAACTGACTCATGCTGCTAGAATCGTAACTAGGAGTTAGAGCTCTGCACGCTCGCTAATGGAGGTGTTTCTCTGGTAATCATGATTGCATCATGATCTTTCCCTTATCTCTTTGAGAAATAAGTCAGATAAGACTATCTGCTTGTCCCAGATCTGGCTTAGCTGCAGCACAGCAAGGCATGGGAAAAGGAATTCCATCTCATCTTGTCTTCCTGAAGGAGACTTTATGGCAGTAGCTTGATAATTTCAGAAAGTGAATCCTTTATTTCAAAAAAGAGCAAGAAAAAACAAGCAGCCCCCTACACCCCAAATCTTGCGCATACCCTAGTACTACTAGGACTGGTACTGACAATGGGAACCAGATAAGATGACTTACACCTAAGGGTGGATGCAGTACATTGTTTTAAAAAGTCAATTAATGAGATATTTGACCATTTGTTGTCTTCCAAAAGTAATCTCACATAGGTGAAATGCTAAAATATTGTGGTTAAAAGCATTTATAATTGTAAAATACAGAGCCTTTTGTGACTGCAGCAACAATAACCCTGCCATCCTGAATACTTCCCCCCCTCCCCTCATATTTAGCTGTAATGTTTTAGATGCTGTTTCAAGAAAATCTGCAAAGATTCTTTAAGTCAGCATTAAGTGAAGCCAGCTGGATGTGCGTCAGGTTCCATGGTTGGTAGGGATGCTTTATTGGTTTTGGGCTGTAGGGTTCTTTGAAGACTTGTCACCTTAAAAATGGTTCTTGGAAATTTTGAAGATCATACCTGATATATATATATATTTTTTTTTGACTCATTACATTTTTTTTTTTTTTGCTTGGAAATGGTTTCTGATTTAGAGATGTTGTAGGGCTACCTGTCTTCCCCTATGACTGTGAATAAATAATAGCTCTTTGTCTAAAGAGGTGGACAAAGAAAGATCTTAGAGAGTATGTTAAGCTAGCAGAACTCTTCCTTTTGTTGATGGATGAAGCTACTGAATTTGGCATCATCAAATACTGGGAAAGCATTCCTGCTTTTAGGATATGGACCAGGGGAGGTCTGAGGAGGAAGGAAGGGGCTGTGAGGTGGCCTCTCTGTTACCTTACTAATCTTTTGCCACACATCATACTTGATATCTCTGGAATTGTAGGACTTCCTGTTAGAGGACTTTTATACCAGCATGAGGATTGCAGAGTAAGTTTTGTTTCTTTGGCATATGGAATCATCAGCTCAGAGCAGTTTCCTCTTGGCACCTATGAATTTCTCTACTGAATTCTTTATTTTCCTGTAAATTCTTAAAGGAGGAAATATGACCTCTGTCTCTTTCACTTCCTTCTGAACAGCTGGTGTGAAAAGGTTATGAAGGTAGCATTGCCCAAGTGCTGGAAAGTGAAATGGAGAGGTCACACTGAAGAGGAATATTGTGGATATAGCAGAGGTATCCTTTTTGCCTCTTTATTTATGGTCAAGAAGCAGATGACACTGGCTAATTTTAAAGACATGTTGTCCTTGCCCAGTAAGAGCCGACACTTTTCTGTGATTGGTTGAGATGAAGAACCAAGTGCGTTATTTTTCCTATAAACTTCTGCTTTAATTTTTTTTCTGTCTATCCTTGGGTTAGTTTTCTTTCCTCTGTTTTTATTCTGGTAATTTAACCCATTTGCACAGAAAATAAGATCAATCCTTCCTCCTTGCTTTCTGAACCATCATCCTACTGCTCCTTGTCTCATTCTAGCCTTTTTTTTTTGTTTGTTTTTCCCCCCCACCTTTGACAGCTGCACAATTTTCCATTGGCATACGAGATCACTGGGATCGCTTCAGTCTCCTTCCTTATTAAATGAGTAGTAGTCTCCTCCCCCACTGTGAAACCATTTTTCAGTCTGGAGATACTCATACTACCTTCCTGCCTCCACTGTCGCAACCTCCTTTTTCACTTGGCTCCCTCTCTTACTTCAGTTAGCCAGAGACCTAAATAACTTTCTTTCCCCCCCTGCACAAGTTCTTATTTTCCATAAATTTCTTGCTTTGATACCTGATTCTCTTGCATAAAACTCTAGCTCTCTATCTAGGCACAGCAGAGCTCTGCTATCTTTAGCCACAGTTTACTTCTTTACTGCTCCTTGAAGCTGTCTCCTTTCTCTTGCCAAATATAAGGTTTGAACCACAGCATAATTAGGGGGATATATTTTAAATTAGGCATTTTGTCTGCCAGATACCTTATCAGATTTTGCTGCCAACCTCTATCACAAAATGGAATCTAGTGACAAAGCTAACTGTGTATATCCTTGTGCTTAGCAGCTTGTTACATTAACTAAAGAAAGGTACTATGCAGTGTAATGAAGATCAGACATGCTCGTGTTTCAGAAACAGTATCAGATTTCTTTTTCTGTGTCTCTCATTTTAAAATTTCCTTTTAACTTCATAATCTGTCTAATTTAGGCTTGCTTTTCCTTGCCAGTAAAACTGTCATGATATTATAATATAGTTTAACTGAAGAACTGTATTTTTTTTCTCACTGATTATATTGGATATTGGGCCAAGTTTTAGAATGTCAGTCTTTGTAAGACTTTTCTTGACTATCCAGACTATTGTAGCTAAATTTATTCTTTTATTCTCTAGACTTATTCTTTTTCCTAACTGTTCTTCCTAACCTCTTTAATTATGATTTTGGAGAAAATACAAAAAAAAAGTTGTTTTCACAGACATAATTTTATTTGCCAGATGATTGACCTGACCTATGGAAAGTTCTTGGAGAGGTGCTTTGAGGTCTTAAGGATGATCTTTTTCTGTTGGATTTGAGGAACAGTCTAAAAGTTGAAGGTCTACTAGTAATCCCTTAATTAGGGGAAAAGTCTTTGTGAAATGGGGTGACTTCTGAGAGGCGCTTTGGTTTTATACTATGCTTTTAAAAATAAAATTTAGCCATACTGGTTTTTTTTTTTTTTTTTTTTTTTTTTTTAAAAAAAAAAAAAAGCACCCTAGCTTTCCTTTAAAATTCTACATAGCATTCATATTTGAAGGAGTGAAAACTCCATGGATTTCTGTGAGGTAATCATTTTATATTTATTGTGTGTACTTGGATATGAATGGACACAGATGGGCTCAGTTTGTCATGCACAACCTAGGAAGCAATTTGGGCAATTTTGGCTGATTTAAACCTTTAGTAAAGGCTGACTGATTAGATTATCTGGGGATGTGAGGCATGGAATGATAGTGGGAACTTCAAAAATAAAGGCAGGGAAGGAAGGAAAGGTGCTGGACAAAGCCTGTTAAGCTGCTCGGTGCTGTTTGTTCCAGTGCATTCAGCCCAGTAGATAAATTAGCTTGCATCACCCTAGACTTGATTGCTGGAGAGATTCAACAGAGCAGGGAATTTCAATAGTAACTGCTGTAGCTGGGTTTGGAGCTTGCAGGATGTCTCTGCTGGCAGTGTGCTGCCATGGGAAACCCTTTCTTGGCTTGGCATCTACCACAGCTTTTGGTGCTTGTGCAGTATATAGCAACTTAGCTTACAGTTGCAGAGTGATGTTAGAGAAATGCATACATATGTGTGTGTATATATATATGTACGTATTATGTATTTAATAAGAGAAACCACTTGTGATATCTGAGAGAATCCTGTAAGATTTAGTGGGTGCTCTGGTATTCCTGACACTTATCTGTTGTCAAGAGTGTCTAGAAATTCTCTGTTTGCGTAAGCGGGGAGTTGAATCAGGTGGGCTGAAGAACACTTCTACCTTTTGAAACTTCTTAATTTCTCCCTCGTGTCTGCCACGTCCTCAAAAGCCATTTCAACTGCTTACACTTTTACCTTTATAGGCAAGGACCTCCCCTTGCTGTGACCAAGTCTCATTTTGTGCTTTCTGCCATCTCTTCTGATCCTCTTCTCCTTCCTTGTTTACTTCTGATAGTTAATTTTTATTTCTCAGGGCAATTCTTTGCCACACAAATTACTCCTTTAGCTAGTTCTCAGCATCTCCTGTTAATTCTGTTATGATGTTTTTCAACAATTAATTTGTTCTGGTTTATAACCATGGCATTCTCATACACGGTGCACTCTCTCCTGCCTTTTTAGTGCTTACGAGTCCTCCTTTCTCTAGTACTCTCATGCCAGAGGAGTCCAAATCAGTGACTTGCTCTTAATCGGCCTTTAACTGATGGCTTATTCTGTTTTGATCTGAGTAAATGCAGTCCCATGGGTCAAGTCTAAGAGATTTTTTTTGTTTTAGGAGTCCAGTGAAGGGAGTTATCTGGTCTGATGGGGAATTTTTTGATTTTTATGATTTTAGTCATAAAGAAATTAGCAAAAGGCTACATACTTTTTAACATGAAACTAATGCCAGACTGAATAAATAACATACCCTGGACTCAAAGAATTAGTTATAAAGCCACAGTTGCTATATTTTTTTTTTCCCTACCTCATATACAGTTGTTCAATAGTTAAGATGCTCCTATCAGAGGCACTGTATCCCCTAAGATAGGCACTGATGAGAGATTTATATCCCTATCAGGAGAGTATTATAAACACCAAACACTAGGAGAAGCTGAAAGCAATGCACCCATATTTAAAATGTTTTGTCTGAAGCAATGTCCCAGTCCCCTGAGTCCAGGTTCATTCTTTGTCAAAAAGGCTTTTACACAAAATTGAAAAGCCTCTCAAAGAATAGTTTTGGGATTTGGGAGATGATCATTCTAAATATTGCTTTAGTTGAAGAAGATTCTGGTATGATCACATTCAAACTAGACTCAAAAATCCATTTTTTTCTTTTCTGGAGATCAGTTTTGTTTTCACATGCTTACTTGATTTCATATCAATAAGTAATTTACACATAAGATCAGGAAAAATTAATCTTCAGTCTTTCAGGCAGTTTTTAAGGAAGGTAGTACAGTATTTCTCATTCAATGAGCACACTCACATTTTGAGTAAATGAAGATGTATGGCTGATTATAATGCTTATTTCTTAGGAAAATATTAATCCTGATTAATATTTCTTGTGTATGGAGATCTAATCTAACCTCTTTATCTAGGACTGAGAAAGGCTGCCCTCTTTTGGATGCAATTAGAATTGGTTGATAGTCAAGCCTCAAAAGCAGAAGTACTTGAGGTTGATCTTTCTGGTCTCCAGCAGCCGTTCAGCCCATGGGTGGCCCTGGCTGGCAGCGCGTTGATACTAACTTTGAAGTAGCTGTGGCAGTAATTGACATCTCTGGTAGCATATGAAGTTAGTTTTGTATAAACATATGAATTATACTATATATCATACATTTTGCATATATTTATGTGATACTTTAGAACAGGATTACGGACATGTGGGTTGCCCTTATTTCTAATACTTTGCGATTTCTGTGCAACTATGTCTGTCCATGACTCTAGGGTTTTTGTTCTTCTGTTATATCAGTTTACTTTAAAACTTTTTCTACATAGGTTGCTATTTAATTACCTCCTTTTTTTTAAAAAAAAAAAAAAAAAAAAAAAAAAAACTCGTTGTTATTTTGACCTTTTGCACTAAAAAAGAGTACCAGTAGCTTTGATCTTCAGCATCACAAATCAAAAGAGGTAACTAAAATTTCAATATAGTTGGCAGGTGAGTGACAAACCTAGATGCCTGGGACTTGGCAGGAAGGGGAAAAAAAAGTGCCAGGAAGGAATAATTGAAATCTGTAAGTCAGTCCTGGGTTCAGTTCTAGCAAATATACTTGAAACGATAACTTGTGATCTTTTAAATGTCACTTGAATACCTATAGTAAATGGATTGATTGCAGTTTGGTTCTGTGTTGAAAATCTGTGTTCAAAAAGGTGTTCAAATCTCATCAGAAAGGGCAATGATTGGGCCTGGAATTTAGCTATCACTTCAGTGCTCGACCTTGAAATACTTGCTGTAGCACAAATACATTTGATTAAAGAAGAAAGACTGACCCGTGCTTAAGAGCCTGGGGGCAAAAAATCTTGGTTTTATATTTGAAGGCAGACCAATATTAACTTGTGTCAGTGTCTGGAGCCTCATTAACCTGCATGTCTGGGTTATTTCAATAAATGCGAATGTGATTTGTTTATAATTCTGTAATGCTTTAAAGACGTGCTCCTGGAGCAGGACCATGGTGTGCTAAGAGCCTGCAGAGTGTGTCTTGACTCCAGAGAAGTCTTGACTCAGTCTAGGCATAAGACAAGAGGAAATGGATGGATATAGGCGGCATATGAATAAAATATAGTATTGCTGGTTACTAGGACACTTCTTAAGACTGAAAACTTCCCCCTCTCGCATTCAGATGGATTATCATACACATCCTGAAACAGTATTTTGACTTAGAGCCGCATGCCTGTGTGTTATGTATACCACATGCTTATGATATTATTGGAATATTTGAGTTGTATTGACTATGCAAACTAAATACAGAAAATGTAGTCATCAGCTTGCTAAATCATGTGTACTTTTTGGCCTTGTTAGATAAAATTGCCCCTTGGCAGCCTTTCCTATCTTCTTTGTTTTATTAATGAATAGTTTTGCTTTGCATTTTGAAACAGGACATGCCTCTTGGCAGGCTGTGCTTTCTGGGGAAGCTACTGCTGGCTATGTATGAGATGAGTGATGATTCTCAACATGGCAAAGATATGAAATTACTTGTTTTTAACTTTTATAGACTGTTGTGCAGATTCTTCTAGACATCATTATGTACATATAACTGGATAAACTCGTTTATATATTTTAAAAGAAATAATGAGTTTTCTTTTCACTTGCATCAATGGAAGCGGCCCAGTCTGGGGTTTGTTTCCTCACAACATGGTGGCAGAAAGAGAATCTGTAGGGTTGTTTCTGCTGGTGGTGTTTTTCTTTTCTTTTTTTTTCCCTCTGTTCTTTATTTATTATTTTTTTCCTGTGACCCTTGCAGAGATTAGAGCTGTTGTTTCATCTTAACATAGGACATCCTGGTGAAAGGGAAGGCTGCTTGTGTGGTGTGCTTAGGCATAGGAACTTTGTAGTTACAGGGCACTCTTGGTATGTTTAAGCCTCTGGTTCCGCATACGGATTGAATACAGTGTGTGCACTACAGTTTCCCTTGTTAGTGGAAAAACATCTGTGAGCTTCTATAGGTCCAGCTTGTTACTCTATCTGCGTACTTGGCTGAATTTACTTTAGAATTTTATTTGTGATGATTAATAGTGGAAGTTAGTTTATTTTCAAAAAATATAAACCTTGCCTGCCTAAGTTAATATTTTGTATTTTACTTGTTCTTTGAAAATAATAGGAATATTTAAAACATGAGAGATAAGCTTAGAAGCTAGATAGCTAAGACCTTTACTCAGATGCCCCTGCCATTAGTTTTGAACAGATTCTCAGAAAATAAAAAGCTTGGGAATATTGTTGCCTAAATTAGTTAGATTTTCTGGGGAGTTTTGCAAATACACTTCTGCTAAAATCTACTTGATTTGTAGATTATAGTAAATAGCTAGAATGAACATATCTTCTAAAAATAGAAGCTACTTCATGTACCTACTCTAAGATTTGCTGTACAAAAGACTTTCCTTTTCTCTAGTTTTCTGACTTGGATTTGTAGTAAGATGGTGTAAAGTAAGAAAGCATACCTAGGACTACATTGAAAATTTGCTAACATTTGATTGCTTTAATGCATATACTGTTTTAAGATACATTAATTTACACTGCCAGCCAAAAATGATTGTATCATCAATACATTTAGTGATTTTATTTATTTTTTCTTCTTCCTACCCCGATTTTAGAGGTATAGGTAAAAAGGACTAGGAGTTTAGTTTGAGGTCATAAGGCTGTGACTTGTGTTCTTAGCCATTCTTTCAGCTTTTCCTTACTGACAACTCTTCCGCTCAGCGCAATTGTTGGTTCTTGTTCTCTGTTGGGTTGTTTCACCTTTCACTTCTGCCCTCCCTCGAGACTGTCCTTCCCTACCCACACCTCAGTGCACCGGCCTTTGCACCTGTGGGGCCTTTATCAAACCCCTGCCTTCGTCTGCTCCCCAGGAAGGCTGATCCTTCTGTTCCCTTATCTGTCATCGACATCCGTGATTCACCGCTGCCAGCTTATCTAATTTATCACTTCCTCTGGCAAAGGACCTGAAGGCCTCTGCAAAATTTGGAAGAGGGCAGTTTAATAGGAGGTAACACTTAGCAACACGGAGTAGATTCGAGTTTCTTTTGGCTGTGGGGAGGGCAAGAGAGTGACTGTGGGGCCGGCAGCGCGTGACACCTTTGGCTCACCGCGAGCCGACCGGGGCACCCTGCGGGGAGCAGGGCACGGAGGATGTGTCATCACCCCGAGAGACTTCTCCTGCAACACCGTCCATCCTTTTAATGAGCTATTTTTGTAAGTTATTATTAATAAGCTACTATAAGATCCTTTTAGTAACTTATCCTTATATTTAGTGCTTAATATGTTATATTCCAGAAAAGACCCTTTCAAATGGGAATATCCCAAAACTCGCCACTTAAATACCTCCTGTTCTTGTGGATGCTGAGTTCAAAACATTTCAGCACTTCTGGAAAATTCTTGTCCCTGTGTGCTGAGGAGGTCTGACCTTCACACCTGTTTTTTAATTTTGCCACGGTGAGCTCCAGGCCTCGGCCGCTGCTTGGGATGCTGCAAAACGGCCCCAAGGACGTCCCGAGAGCTCCTTCCTCCGGGCTGGGCGCGGAGCGGCTGCCGGGTGGCTCGGAGCGCTCCGCAGGAAGGGTCCGGCTCGGGCAGAGGAACGAGCAGCGCCCCCGTTGCGTCGGTAACAGGCGCGTGAGCGGCAAGGTGAACAGCTGCCCGCGCGTCTCGCCGCAGCCTCCCGCCCTTCTCCCTTCCCTGCCCCTTGGCCCCGCTCCGCTCCTGCCGGGCCGCCGGTGCCGCCTCATCCC
>VZSV01000037.1:20215-61623 GCA_013398735.1 Nothocercus julius
GGGAGAGCGGATTCCTACTTCCCTGTTATGCTACCTTGCTGTGGGAATTAATTCATAATCTCTGGATTATTTAGCCTTCTGAGATCTGGAGGCTGCTTGATTTGTGCCTGCACACGTCTGTGCTCTTGAGCTTCCTTTATTGGGTGCTGCGATGCGTTTCTCAATTGTTTGTAATGCTCTGTGTGTCTCAGGCACCTCTATGGGCTGAGTGTCAAAGAATCTGTTTTTTTCTGTGGAGGTGGACAGGGCTTTGAAAGCTGCAGAGAAGTCACTCTGTCTTTCTTTTCTCTTGCTGTCACTTGCCTTTCCTTCAAAGATACTTTTAGCAAAAAGTTTAAAACTGATAAACGGGAACTGAAAAAATGATACTGTAATGCATATGTATATATGTGTATATATATATAATACCTTTTCTGTAGAAGGTGTATAACTCAATTGCCTGTTTTTCAGGAATTTTTTCATAATTGTGCTATTTCTGCTCAACTAAGGGTATCTGCAATAATTGCTGAATGGCATTTGAAATATATTAGATCAACAGTATCATTCAAACGAAAATGATACGAGACTTTTAGCACAGTCTATAAGGATTAGTCCTGTTGTGTTCATGCTGAAGAGGTGTGGTTTTGTTCTAAAAAACCTTAACCAGGAGTTGAATAGACTGCAGGAACCAGCCAAGTAGAAATGTACCCATGGCAGTGAAGTCATTCTTCTTCCGGCATTCTTGTACTGATTTGTAGAAAGTTGCTTTTGAGCAGTGTACTTCAGGTGAACGGTGAGGATTTTGGAGCTGTATTAACTTTTCTGTGTCACTTCTACTGCTGTTTATGTATGTTCAGCTAGCATAATATGAAATTCAATGGGGTAAGAATTGTGCCACAGAGGAAGAGGTATTGAGCAAAGAGGACCTCATCCTAATGCAGTTCAGATGTACAAGAATTACGTAGCCAAAAGAGAAAATTGCTCCCTGTAATGCTGAAGGAACTTTTTTTTCCCCTTTCTGTTCCATTTATTTTTGATGAAGTAGATGCCTGCATAATTTACACATATTTGCATATGTGCATACTCGCAGTATTTTAGTAGTCTGATCGAGCAAGCAGATTAGCACTAGCAGATATCCTCGTGTCAGTCCCCAGTGCCATAGCAAATGGTTGCAGGGGTGTGGGGCTGCTTTCCCCCTGTGGGATCTGCAGTCTGTGGGATGAGGATCGTTATTGGTGTGTTTCTTCAGTGATCATTGTGCTTTTGTTTAGATTCTCTCCTTTGATTAAATAACAAGGTCACAGTGAAAAAGAAAAAGCAAAACAAAACAAACAACAAACAAACAAACAAAAAAAACCCCAGCCTGGATGGAATTTATTTTGGAAAGAATATTAGGCCAGCCAAACCCACTTGTACTGTAATCTGTTTATTGATCTAGAATTTATCATACTATGCATAGATATGAATAGAAAGCTTCTTTTAGTGGGCATCTGAGTATATAATAGTCTCTGAAAGTAGCTGCTAGAATATGGTGTGACACTATTGTATTAGGTCTTCCACGTTGGAGAAGTGAATTGCAGGTATTTCTCTCTAGGATTCATTCCTTTCTATATGCAGAGCAGCTGAAATAAATCTGAATCGCTTTGCTCTTTGAGATTCTGTTTTTTAGGAATGAAGTATTTTGAATAGCTGTTATTTAAAGGTGCCCTAAATTTTGGAGAAAAAACATAGCTTTTTTTTTTTTTTTTTTTTCTCTCTCTCCTCAAACTACTTTTCTGTCACATTGAATAAGCAGTTTACTGTGTGCTTTTTGAAAGAAAGGCATAATACTGCTTTTCCACACCTATACTTCCCAGAGCTATAAATTTTAAGATGTATTAATGCTCTGTGAGCTAGACTGCCCTTGCATGCAGATTTACAGCATCTCTTGATACCAGTGGGAATCATACAAGTACATTTGAAATAAAATTTGCATTCACAA
The DNA here is from genome assembly GCA_013398735.1 of Nothocercus julius. Lineage (NCBI taxonomy): Eukaryota > Metazoa > Chordata > Aves > Tinamiformes > Tinamidae > Nothocercus > Nothocercus julius. The sequence goes on from VZSV01000037.1 coordinate 22,176, forward strand.
AAGGAATGGAAAAAAATCAAATAATCTAAATTAGGCTGACTTGAGGTAGGTGTTTTAAAATAAGTGTGCTCTGTGTTTATACCTCTTTTGCCTGTTGAGAGCAGAAACCAACATTTTATGTCTGTATCAGAAAATTGTGAATGTTGGCATGTTTAGTGTTGCTGGCACAAGTATTACATTAAATACTAAAGTATTGTGATTGTAGAAATTGAGTTTTAACCAAGTAGAATGCTCTAAACAACAAGTGTTATACCCATCTGCTTCCAGTATTACTAGATTTCAAAAGTCTAGCTCTTATTTTCAGAGTTACTTAGCAACCACAAATCTCATTCAAGTCACTAGGAACTAAAGGTTTTTATTACCTTTTCACAAATCATGTCTATTACTCAGTGTAATCATTGCACTTCTCTACCTGAATGAAATATTTAGATCCTGGCTCCTGTTGTCTGGAGGCAACACCAGGGTACATCAGAAGAAAAGAGCTGCACTACATCCCAGTAGGACTAATGCATTGGTTTGGTTTCCAGAGGAGAGGAAAAATATCTTTGGCACATAAAAAATAGAAATAAATGATGAATTGTTTAATCTGCAGTCATATCTTCAAGTGATGCTCATTTTCTAGAGAACCGTAGTATGTGAATGACATCTCTGCTATAAGAAAGCCTTTTCAAAGTTTACTCAGCTGTTCTATTTGACAGACACTTGTGACCTGACACATTCAGCGTCATTTATTGTGGAACATGTTACTTCTGGTCTTTTCTTTACCATTAACTCCAGTTCTTTAGAATTAATTTTGGATGTTTAGGTGTCTGTCTGCAAAACACAACGTGTAATTCTCATATCAAGATAGTATTTGTGCCTTGTTTTGATATATTTTCAGGAGAACAGCATGCAGATATGTTCTATTTACATCTAGTTATAGTTAAATATAACATATATGTTATATTTACATATAGCTTTTTTTTGGTATTTATTTATGTCAATATTTTGGTAGCTGTTGCCACCTTAACCATTTAAGAGAAAATCTAGTACGTGGTTGGTCAAGCAAGCCATTGCCAGTGCTGTCTTCTGTAAGGAGTCTTCCATTTTATGGTTTTTTTTTTTTTTTTTTTTCTTTTTTTTCTTTTTTTCTTTCTAGAAACTGAGAAATAGCTGTGATTCTCTAACACTGGATTTGGTCATTGTTTCCAGTCCTATGTAGGAGGTCTCATTTTAGGTTGCACAAAATGTGACCCATTATGTAGATGTAAATTTACAGCTTTGGATTGCTGCTGAAGTTCTTAGCCTTACCTTCCAACCCAGTGAGGTTTGTTGATCTAAATGAAGTCAAGCACAGACGCTGAGGTGCCAGTTTATGTTGAGTGGAAAGGTAAGAGCACAATACTGTGTGTCCATTCCTCCTCCCACCCCAGCTTTGGCTTGCCGTTTGTCTTGTCCCTCCTCGAACAGGAATCCTAGCTATTTTGTCTTTCCTAACTGCATGATTCTGTTGGGCTTGTTCTTGGTAATACATGGTAATACTCAGTAATACAAAGCATTGAACATTCAGTGCTTGGTCTTTGAACAAACTCAATGTTAGGTGCTGAAAGAATATCCATTTAACATGTTGCTTTGTCATTTGCAATATGTGTGTCTCTTAGTCATACCATCATCGCCCTGTCTAACAAATACCCCGAGACAAACCGGGTTGAATGGGACCAGGAGAGTGTGCAGGTGCTCTGGGAAGGACTGGAGATGCACTAGGTGGTGCTCTTCTCCCTGAGCAGTGAACTAGTGCCCACGGTGCTTCCCAGGGGGACTCTGAGGACCAAGTGAATGAGGGTCTCTTAAGTAGTGCCTTTCATGGTAAGTGTTGATGATGGTGTCCTGTTCAAATTGTTGCTCAAGTCTCTTTATGCTGCTTGTATTCCTTCTGGAGTTCCCAGGGTGCAAAACCTCTTCCTGTTCTCATGTGTTCTGCAGCCTGGCTAGACATGGCTGTTGCCTGCACTCTGGTCACACTCAGTGGCCTGTTTGGCCTCACGTTCTACAGGCAGAATAAAAAAGATCATTTCTGTGCAGCTGTGCAGGGCATAAAACTCTACAGTCTATCTGTAGAACAGGAGATGGCAAAGTGACCTGGGGAGATGAACCAGGAGAGGCTGACACTAGGCATTTTTTTATTATTTTTTAGCTCAAAGCATGGAATGATCATTGCATCACCTTAATAATACGGAAGTGGGGCTTGCTTAAAAATTTGCAGTCATTCATGTGATTTGGTCAAAATGTCAGTTTGCTCTTTGTTATCTTGGAAGGCCTTAGCAAGAGGAAATAGATTTCTGTGTGTTTTACCTTTTCTACCTTCTCCCATCTTTTTGTCCTTTGTTATAATCCGTGTAGACATTGTAACAGGATTTTAGCTGAGTAGTCTGCAGTTGACCTGAATATCTTTATTAGATTATTGTAGTTGTAGACATGCTGTTGACTGCCTATTTTTGTCCCATTCCTTCTGCATTTTATGTTGAATAGAGTTTCTAAGATAAGATAGAGTAGAGTTTATAAGTGCCTAGGTATTAACTCGCTGGAATTGGGTGCTTCCACAAACATTCAGTTATTGCCTTGTTAGCTACCCTTAGCACAGGTGCTTTCTCAAACATGTGAAACACAGACACAATGTATTTTTTCATTTCGCTTCAAAGCAATTAAATATCATGATGACTTTTGAATGAATTCCTGTTCTATGAACTGAAAGAGTTTTCATAATTGACATAGAATAGTAACATAAACTGTTAATGCAGTGATTTTTTTTATCTGGCAAGTGAGACCAAATGAGATGGTAATCATTAGCCCATGTAACACCCCTCTCCTGAATGAAGAAATGGCTGAAGTCTTAGGGAGATCATCTGCATCAGGAAATATTGGAAAAGCCTTGGCAGATTGTTGCACTGAGGGGCAATAGTAACTCTGCTTTCTGCTGATGCTAAAACAATTTGTGGTGAATTTTCTGTTGTAGCACTCTCGTGCTTTGACAGAGCTCAGCTCATTGCCTCCCCCTAAATTCAGTGTGATCGTGGATGGCAAACTTAAGTGTAGGAGACACAGGTTCAACTCCAGGCTGTGCTGCTGGATGACTTTGGACAAGTCACTTTGTACCAAGTAGTGTGAAAGCCTTGCATGTATTCTGTGTTTATCTCCTTAAGAACTAGATAAGTAAGAAGTAATATTTTTTTAATAGTAAGTGAAACAACATTTATCTTAAAAGTAAACAACCTTTCTCCCTACCCACATACACTACTTTTGATTAAGGAGTTGGGAAAACCAAGGACTCTTCCTCTGTGTGGTTCTGTAAAAACAGTGAATTCTTCATGACTGGAAAATTCTTGTGAAATTGCCAGAATGCAGTTTGTGTAAGAGCAAAGAGAGTATCTAAAAGCAACTAATGTGCTCAGAAAAGGGGACGGGGTGGCCTATGATTTATAGCTTTGCTGTGCTCTTTGAAAAGTGGTAGTAACTTTCTGTCTCTGTTTCTATCTCTAATTTGGAAATAATTATGCTGGACTTTAAAGAGTCACTGAAGATAAAATTAATTTTATTTCTGGCATATGGATAGTATGGTGATAGTTAGCAGTACTGCAATAGCGTTGCCTTTTTTTTTTTTTTTTTCCTTTCTCTGTCTCTGACATAGCTTTTTTCCATTTGGGTTTCACAGTTTCACTGTGATGTGATTCATTAGAGATCTGAACTTTTGGCTTTCCAACTAATAGATTCTGCATCCTTTCTGAGTGAAATTTCGTCAGCCCGAATTTTTTTTTTTTTTCCTCCCACTCCTATTAACGTTAAGTGGCTTCATCTCCACGTGGTGTGGGGTTTCCTTCAGTTTCCTTACCTGCTTTGAATTCTTCTGTGAACGATGACAGAGATAAAAGATGTACGTGGCCTACGGTGCCGGCCCATCTGTCAAGACCAGATGGCATCTGTAACCCTTTTTTGATTTTGGTTATTTGCCCTTCCGTTTCCTGTAGATTGTCTAGAGGAAACGGGTGCTGAAACAAGGCAGGATGCTGGAAGTGCTGCCTCTTGTTGGTAGAACGGCATCTTGAGTCTCCTCACCAGCGCAGCCTAATACCACTTCTCTAACATCTATAAATGCTATGTTTAAATTAACATGAAACTCATTGCAGCGTCCATTTTTAGGGTATTCTTGTACTGCTAAAGGAACACAGGAAATGTGTAACTAAAGCAGTATGTGGGAGCCACGTTTGTGAGATTTTGCTTTCTGACAGCTAAAATCAGAATACTGAATAAGTATTTTGGCAAGTGTAAGCAAAGGGCTCTTAAGTCACATTATATTTTCCCTAAATTTTACTTCTTTCTTTTTTGGATAGTACAATTGTATCTCACAGCAATATACTGTAACATTCACTACAGCAGTAGTCCAGTCTTTCAATCCTTATTTCTATGGGTAGCCTGAGCTAATATGACTAATGATGATTCAAATGAGCCTATGCAGTTTCATACACAGTGATCCTATGAAATATCAGTAGAGCTGAAAAACAGCTAGTTTGTTTATTTCTTTTCCTTAGCACTCATGTTTTTTCACACTTAAGTTGATGATATTGGCACCAGCCTTATCGCTAATGGGGATTTAATTCCCCAAACTGTGTCCGCATTTTGTACCTTTGTATGCAGCTGGTATTTACCTCTCATGGGGTCTTTCCACACAGCTTTAATAATTCCATGTTCTATCATTGTGATCCTCTTTTAGATATTCTTCCATGCATAGAAGTGTTTAGCCTTTGAGCAAAAGAAAAGAATCATGTAGAGGAAAGGCTCTGCTATTGCAAGTGCATGTTTTCCCCAGAACTGCAACAGCACGTTTGGGTGTTTAATAAGCAGTATTATTTCATTGTATGTTATCTATGTGATATTTTCTTGAAGAGATTATAATCTGTTCAAGCTTTTGAGTAGTACTTCTGCATAGTGAGTCCTTCCTTCAACTGCAGATATGTCTCTCTTTATCTGCCTCAAAACTGTGTGCTCTGGAATGACTAACTTTCCAGATGATATAAAATACTTTTTCCTTTGCTTTAGAGTAGTGTTCGTTTCTCAAACTTTTATCAAATAACAGCAGAGGCACCCTAGTGAGTTGCTTCTAAAATCCATAATACTAGAATAATATATTTGCTAAAGACTTCGTTACCTCTCAAAACCTGTGATCCTTTTCAGTTATAAGTAACATCTCTGGAGTCATAACGCTAGAATCAATATCACTTTAATAAAATAAGGTTTGTTTTGTTAGAGTCTTGCCTGCTGCTAATAAAGCTGAGTCATGATCCTAGACAGTGCAGGATTTTAAGTCTCATCATGTATTGTGTTTTGTGCTGTTTCTGGTTGTGTTGAAGCGAGGCCTGTGGCAAATTGTGGTTTGAGGCTGGTCAAGCTTTTTCTTCTGCCATTTCTTGTGAGCCATTGTACATTTGTTTTTGCATTTTCTGTTCGTCTTTTACTGCTTCAGCTCAGTACAAACATCTAACAAAACTTTCTTTTATTTTGACATAATTTTATTGCATCTCCATTTCAACTAAGCCCCAGGAATGGGGAACCAGCCCAAACACCCCATGCAGTTTGTGGGCTGCGTGTAGAGAGCCAAGAATTTATTCTTAGGTTATTCTAATCAGAGTTGTTATTAGAGCAGTTGGTATGACACCAACATGTATAAGTCTAATTATACAATTATTGCTACTAGAGTAAAAACTAATATACACGAGCTCTCTACTATCCACCTCTTTCTCTAGCCTCTTAGACCTACTTCTCCTTGCTCCTCAGAGTGCTGTTTTTTTCCTAGAAGGGGCTGAGGGTTTACAGCAAGTCACCTCCAGGGTTCTTCAAAGAGTATGTTGTTGATATTGAGAGTTTCTTGCTGCTTGCTCTTGTCACTGCTTGGCTTTATTTTTGTGTATTTGCTAACACAGTCCTGATACTTATTATTTCTTTGTTCCCAAATTTTATTTTCTATTTGAGGGTTTTCCCCACTGCCAAGGGCATGTTCCTTTACCACACATTTGACCTTCAAGCTTGACCTTGAGCTTCAAGCCTCTTCATAACATAACTACTGGGTTATTAGCACAATCTACTCATATCCTTGTCTTAGGGTCATAGGGTCATTGTTCATTGTACAAAAACAGGGATCCCTTAGAAGGTTTGTGTGCCCATGGATACATACGATGTAATGTGTTGGAATTACTTGCTGATATCTGTTAGTTACAGCAGTATCACTAGTATGTTACCAAAATTCTTCACCGTGAAAGTTGAACGATGGTAGATATGAGGGAAAACCTTTTGGCAAATTCTTCTGGACCACTTGATTTCACTTGTAAATCCAACAGAGGCTAAGATCTGTGGACTATAATATACCAATACAGCAGATCTGACTGGTTATATTTGTCTCTGTTTAGGAATAAATTGTGTCCGTGGTTGTTATCCAAAAATAGTCACTTGTACAGGCTGAGACTGTTGGTGAGTGTAATCCAAGAGGCCCCATTAAGAACTGTGACCTTTAGCAAACAAGTGATTAGTACTTCTGTCTTCCCCTCAGTCTTACAACTGATGCCTGACTGCAGTAGCATACATTTTGTAGCTGACTTAAAAGAATATGGGAAAAAGCCCTTGTTAAATTTAAAAAAATAAAAAAAAAAAAAAAAAAAAAAAAAAAAAAAAAAAAAACAGAATCAGGATGAATCTGGTCATAATTTTGAACATTCTTCCAGATTAATGTCATTTTCCCTGCTCAGAAGAGACCCTAAGAATCTCAGAGTTGATGCTCAGAATACTTGAAGCATTTCAGTTGATTCTGTTGATGCTACTGAATAGTGATGCACATGAAAGGCAGTTTCTTTGCATGTACCACTTCTTACATTTCCAAATGCAGTCTCATCACCAACTTAAAAGGCGAAGTATTCCGTTGTGAGAATGCATATATATATATATATATATATATATACATACACATATATATAAAATTTTTGAGGATAACCAACCAGCATGACTGGGAAAGCTGCAACATAGCAAATCAGGTAACAGCAGCAAGTCATATTCATAGAAGCTCGGTTGAAACCAGATATAGTCTAAATCACTGTAGGCAAGTACTTCTGTTTGCTACTTTTAGGCCACTGAAATAGAAATTCTATGCAAGAAAATCTCCTCCCAGTTTAATAATAATCTGTAAGGCCCTCAATCTCTTTCATTTTTGCTTGTTCAGATTTTTTGTTTTTCTATCTGTTATCTCAGTGCTCACCAGACTTTGAAGTACAGATGAACAGTCTTCGATTGTCTGCGTGTCACTAGGAAGGCCAGAGAAAGTGCTCTTCATCTCATGGCCTGACAAATGGATTTTTTTTTTTTTTTTTTTTTTTTTGGCAGAGTACTGCTGTATCTTAAAACCTTACAGTGGTGTTCCTGAAGTGGAATTTGCAGTTTATGAATGTTGTCTTTTAATTGGAGCCTTTTGAGAAAAAGAAACTTGCTTTACAATGATAAGGGGAATACTGTATTTTTAATGATTAATCTCACTTTGGCTTTTCCATAGGAACTGTTTGTATTATTTTCTTTAATTTTTGAAGTAGTTTGAATTCCTGTTTTTAAATTAATTTGCAACATCAAACTAAGTTTTAAAATTGTTTCCCTTAATATATTCTTCTGATGTCTTTTTTTTTTTTTAATTAGAGAAGCTGTTTAGATGATGGAAAACTAAGATGTACACCATTGATTTTGCTTTGAAATGCATGTTCAAAAGTAGCACCTATTGGTACAGAAGTCTTTAAGCAATTCAAGTAATTTTTGAAAACACTAATCTGGTGGATGAATTAATGGCTTTCCATATACAGTTTAGGTCTTTCCAAACAGCATGAAAGAACTTCATTTGTCAAGCTAAGAGAAATATCTAATTACTATATTATTACGTTATGTCAGATTATCTTGTTGGAGAGGAACACATTTAGGAAAATATATTACCAAAAGAGCTTTGGCTGTTGTACACAGATTTGAAAGAACAAATGTGTGAACTGCTTATCCTTATTTATGGTGGTTATAAAAAATCTTTACTGTTTTGAGAGGCTCTTAAGTTTTGAAATTATGTTGACAGAATCACATGTGACTCTGTATAACTATTTGCATTAGCCATTTCAATTTTTGGTCATCGTAAACCTTGAATTTGTGTAAACATGACCCTTTTGGACTGGTCTGAACCAGTTCTGTAACACTGTGACTAACTGATCCCTATAAATATCCAGGCCAGTGTGTGCTTGACAATGACCAGTGCTTCAGGATCTTGTGCTCGTGAGCTGCTGCTAAGTCCTAAACCTGCTAGAAAATAAGTTGGCACTTTTCTACATATAAAGTGTGCTTAACTCTGGATGGTAGTGAGTACGAAGTTGGTTCGACTGTATGACCTTGACTACTTGGGCATCTCAAGTTCGATGTGAGTAACCACGCTGTATCGGTCAGGGGAAGTTGTCTGAAGCCTTTTAGCAAGGCAGACTCCGCACTTCTTAGCAGGGGTCAAAACTTCAGAGCCCCTGTGGCACCAAACCAGCGAGGCTGCCCTCTCCTCTCGCAGCGCTTTCCTGCAGTTCAGCGAAGGCAAACGGGATGCAGTTTGTCTCTTGATACCACCAGCTAGTGGGTCCAATTTACAGCGCCGACTTTTACTCCAGTTGGGTTTGAAACTTCCTCTTGCAGTACAGAGCACTCTGCAGAGGAGCAACGCAGGTTTGCAAGCTGGAGCAGTCGTTAACCTAATGAATACAACAGCTAATGGTCTGAGTTTGAAGATTCATTGGTTTCCTTCTGAAATGCTTTATGTGTGTAAGGAGATGGTGAAAGTGATGCACCAGAGTCAGAAATTCCTTGTGCTTTTCATTTTTACCTCAGTCTGTGATATTTACAGAAAACTGGCTTAAAACTTTTTTCTTTAAAAAAAAAAAAAAAACTGGAGGCACCATCTTGCAACTGCCTAACACTAGAATCAAATCTTGTCCACTTTGTTTCCCAGCTGTTTCCTGACAGTATTTTGTAAACTAACAGATATAAATTTTGCTCTGAACAAAGTTTTTTTTGTTTGTTTTTGTTTTTTTCCCTAAATTGACTTTTTAATGGAACTGGGCTATGTTTATTGGGTATAAAATCTATTTTATTGATGCTAATTTTCACGGATGTCTCTATTTTGCGTGTGGTAGCATTTGCCATTTGATAACTTTCTTGCAGGTGTACTCATTGGCATTTTAAATTAGTGGTTGATGCCATTTTAATTCATCAGTATGGTGATCTTGGGTCATGCTGCATTTATATTTAACTACTTGCTTTGCTACTGATAAGTTTCTGTTGGCTCCACTGCTTACCTGCGCATTAGTCTATTGATCTCTCTGCTTATCTTGCATCTTGTACTCTTGTATTTGAGTCAATTTATTCCAAGGACACAGAGTACTTTGCAAGTCATTTAAACGCACAGCAGGAAGATTATGTAGCTGATAGTTTTATCATCGATTTTTATAGATGTTTGAGGTACTACAATCTAGATCCTGGTAAACGGATGCATTTGAAGAGACGAGCTTTATATTCAGAGTGACAATAAACAGGTTTTTTACTCCGTTTCTGAAAATATACTGGAATAGTGCCTTTTTTTTTTAAATCAGCAAATGACTCTGAGCATAATACTTAGAGAACTGCCTTTGAGATCTAGAATGTTGAAATTTTCTAGGTTTTGGGGTTCTCAACATATAGTCTGTTTTAGTCTGTCTAGTCTGTGTGTTAGAGATCTAAAAACCAGGCCTATCTAAAATAACGAGTTGCTCTCAGAGCTGTGGTGCCTTTCCTTTTCATTTAGGCTTCATAGGACTTGTGTGGGAGCTACCCCCAGGCTTCCGTTTGCTGTATAGTTGTTCTACTCTACTTTCAGTGTTGGGCAGTGCCATCCATTTGCTCATAAGGTTTCTTCAGAAGCTTTTTTGTTGTTGTTTCAGGATAACTTGCCAAATTGATCTACACCTTGTTCAGTTATCCAGATGTGAACTCCTAAAAAGCACATGCGTTTGGAAATGGAGAGCTTATGATATCTGTGTGAAGTAGGGGACGTGTTGCTGGAGGGTTGATTGATAGGAACATTTTGAAAACTTGGAATTACTCTTCAGCAAACCTCTTCAGCAGGAGGAAAGAGAAGGGAAAGATCATTTAATTTGCAGGCCCAGACATAAGTTACATCTCCAATTTTTGTGATGCAGCTGAAAATGTTTTGTAACTAAAAGCTACTTCTAAGTTCCTGGGAAGTTTTGTCTTCTGATCCCTTCCTGTAAGGCCTTAAAAACCTCTGTAAAAATCTAGTGTCTTATGGCTTCGTATCATCCAAATCACACTACTTTGGCTGCTGCCTTATCCTTCCTCTCATCTTGCTGTTTCTTGCCATGCTCCCAATATGTAAGCTCTGCTGGTTAAAGAAGCTGGATGTCTAAATTTCTCAATATGTATGTGAGGTTCTTGTAAATCAACTGGTAAATAATAGTGTATTGTGAGCTCTTGGAATGTATTTTTCATCAGGAGAATGTGCCCTCCTTGCATGCTTATGCAGAACTGGGAACAAGTCACCTTCTTAAAATGTGAAAGTGCCTGTAGCAATGAAGTGACATGATAGGAATATCATGAGAGTATAGGGTTGCAGCCAAACACCTGCACATCCTATCAGCTGAGATGTGCCATTTCAAATCAGTGCACTAGTACAGGGATGGAAAATGTTAAAATTACCATTTTTTTTCTACCCCTTTCCTTTTGCTGTTGTATTCTTTGGAAACGTGTATTTTGAAGAGGAGAGATGAAGGGAGATGCACTAAAAATAGAGAAAATAATACACTGGAAAAGTCCACTTGTCTTGAGATTACAGGCTGGAAATACCAAAAATTATTGGAAATAACAAAAATTAACATATGTATAGAAAAAGCCAATGTGACTCTTTCAGTACAACATTTTGCAAAATAGTTCACCTACCCTTTAGGGTAAAGGAAAAGGTATGGCTTGCAGCAGCGTTAATGCTAGCAGTCCATAACATCGTCGTTCTGATAGATCAAGAATTGCTTTCAGTGATGTTGGGTGGGATGTTTAATGACTCTGAAAACAATAGAACAACTATATAAGAACCGAAGCTTGGCTGAATGTCTTAATCTTGCTTAATGAGACTGGCGATTTCCAACACATTTTATAACCAGATTAAAATTGTTTGTGGCTTTCTAAAAGTTTCAGGCTTTACAGTTCACTACCACTGCTTGTAGTTACAAGATCATGGAAATGTTGGTTGAAAGAAGCATCTGGAGATGATCTAGTGCAATATCCACCTGAAAGCAAGACTACTACCAATGTTGGGTCCATTCAGCTGTATTTGCCACCTGATGTTCTTCCTTAGTTGTGAGCAGCAAGGGAGAATCACAGAAGCTAAGAATAGAAATAGAAAAGCAATACAAATGTTATGAATTTGTATGAGTTTCCTTTGTTGAAATGTTTGGGTTGATGACAAAATCTGAGCCATCTTTTTAGTATAAGAAATTTCAGAATGACTTTTCTTTGCAATATTGAAACAATAGATGCTTCAGCAGAAAATTCTGTTTATTAGGTGTGTGGAAATTTTCTTTAGAGTTAAAAACAATAATGTTAACTTGCAGTGAATGAAATTAACTTTATAAATTTATTATATATAGAAATATTTGTGTGTTAATACTGATTTTATAAAGTACTTTTAATTCTGGCAAGTTATTCTAAGAGGAGCGGCTATAGTGCTGGTGTGTGTGGGTGTGGGGGTGTGTGTAGCCTGAACTGTGAGGGTGTTTTCTGCAGGGCCTTTCTTTTTAACCTTAAGAATATCTGTTAGTCTCTCTGTGTCTTAGGTTCCCACCTGTAAAATGGAAATAACATCAGTTCAGATTTTTTTTTTTTTTTTTTTAACTAGACGGTAAAATGTTTAGAAACTACTGTGTTGGAATAGTTCAGATACATTATCTGTTTATATATACATAAATATATATCTGTTTTAAAATGTAGATGCCATGAAAAACTGAAGGAAAATCTGCTTGCAATTTCGCAGTAGTAGGATATTAATGCATATAGATCCCCTTGTGCTACATACTGTAATCCTCTTCAAATTAGGATGGTGAATTGAGGTTTAAATCTAACTTGAAAATCTTCATTTTAGTTTTTATTGAAGTGTCTGTGTGTGTCTCCACGTAACTTGTGAATTATAATGTTAGTTGCAAATGTGGATTATTATTATTAGTACAGTTTGAATTACTCTTCCCTGATTAACTTTGCTTAAAATAATCTGAAACTTGTGCTATTTAATAGCTTCTTTCCTCTGATTATCCATGAAAGTGGATGAAGTGACTGGTTAAGCATTAGTGCTTTGCAAATCTTTTGTCCTAGAATCTGTGAGAACATGTGCAACGGATACGTGTGTCTGCCTAGTGAAGTGAGGAGCTCTAGCCTGGCTACCACAGCTGAACTCTTAGCTGGAACTAAGAGTAACATGTACACGAACCAGCTGAAGATGAATAGCAGCTGTTTTACTAGCTCTGCTATCTGCTTCCTGAGTGACAGAAGAAAGGAGTCTTTCAGGCCTGGAGCTCCACAATAGTTTTGTGTCCATTGTCAATAAACCTGCCTCTTCTGTCACCAGCTAAGATGGGGTCAAGAAGTGTGAAAGCATAGACATCCCATGCTCTCTGTCCAAATATAGGTTATATCCAAAACGTGCTGAGATGAAAGGAAAAGACATGGACAGGTACTTGTCTATAAGACAAACCTACTATGAGAACAACTCTTCTGAAACCTCAATGTTCTTTTGAGGAAGAAAAATACTAATTTATAGTGTATGTGATTAGTTAACATCTCATTATGTTCTCTGTGGGGTCAGTTCACCTCTGCTCCAGCTGACAGAACTGTTCCTGATCTACCTTTTGTAGAATATACTTTGAAGGGTGCTGCTGCACAGCTCGTAGATTAACCATGTACTTCATTTTTTTTTTTTTTTTTGGCACATTTTCTACTTTCTACTAAAATGCTGACAAATCTTGGCTTTTACCCCTAGTGCTTTACTCTGGCTCAAGGATCTTTGGGGAAACTAATGCAATGCCAAATATTTCATAGGCTCAAAAGCTTACTGCTCCATTCCCTGGCTTGCACAAAGATGTAAGAGGCTGCTCTGCTCTCAAGGTGCTTCTAATGAGTTAGCTGCCAGCATCCCTGATGGGAGCCATCTGTGGAAGGCAGGATTCAGGTGTGCCAGTCTCTCTTTAATCAACACTCTTCTTGGGGAGGCTGCAGGGATGGGATCATAAAGTACTTCCTTTGGCAGGACCAACTGTGCTTCTTCTTTATCCAGTGATGGGGTTATGTTTTTCATAACACCCCGTAATAGACACTTTCTAAATCAAACCTGGTCTGTGGTGAAACTTTTTCTTTTGTTGTTCTCACATCACCATAGTCCCTTCACCTTGAAGGAGTTATCAGAGTTCTAAGTTTATGATCACCTCTCTGGTAAGGTAGAAATTGATGTTGTGAATTCATATAGGTATACCTTTGAGCCCTGATTTTTTTAAAGAAATGGATTTCATAAACAGCTGTGAAATTTAATCTGTTGGCCAAGTCATATGCAGTATACTAAGTACTTATTAAGGATAAGCTGTTTCTACTTTTAGCACAAAACATTAAATGGCAGATGCCCACAATTCTACTACCAGATGCCACTGATGAAAAGGATTTGTGACCTAAATACTTCTAAAGAACTTCTCCCTTAAATGTAAATTCACAGTAGCAAATGGTTTAACTGATCTAGGTAACTGGAGTGGTCTCTTTTTATCTCTCTCCGCTCATGCGAGGACAGGTATGCTGACCTGTTGTTGGTTTGCATGAATTAGAAAATGCCTTGTCATTTGAGAGGAAAGAAATCTAAAAAATACAGGGCCACTCTGTTTAGTGAAATCAGTTAAAACGCGCATTGATCTCAGTGTCACCTCCTATAAGCCAATGCTTTAACTAGGATTTGAAAGTGCTATAAGAAGTATATTGTTTTTCTTCTCCAAAGAAGGAATTCTTCTCGTTTTTTTTGGGGCAACTTCCTATATTCCTGCTGATATCTCCAGTGAAAGGGGTTGCATCACTACAGACGTGTGCAGAGAGATTAGACTTTTGGGAGGAGGGAGAGGGATGTGGAGAGGGTTCCTTCCAAATCAACTACAAGTCCTAAGCTTACTGCAGCATTAGAAGAGGCTCTTTGTGCTAGGTCATACATAAGGTTTGATTAGACTGTCTTGATCTCTTGAAACTCTCTGTTAAAGCATGCAAGCAAAAATATACCCTCCTCTGCCATTCTAAGCCCTAGGATACCCAAGGTAGAAAAGATTCCCTTTGTTTCTGAATGAGTTCTCAGCTTTGCCAGTGCATCTTCTGTTTTTCTTCTAGTACTTTTTTCCTTTAACAGACACCAGTATTTTCTAACACTCCGTATTTTTTTTCCCATACAGTCCTGTATATGCCTTCAAGTGACATTTGAGGAAGGGAGCAAGATGTCCATAACTCGTGGATTCCAGTCACTCATGCTGGTGAGGTGACTATATGTTCGTCACCTGGCCATGGCCTCCTACGCTTTAGGAAAGGTGTTTCTGCTTACCCTCCCACTGTTGGCCTCCCTTGGGTTCTTTAAGTCAACCAAAGCTGGCTGAACAAGTTAACTCCAGCCTGGTAAAGTTTAATTCCTGCCCACTCATTCATACCCTGGCTAGCAGAGCAAGCTTCCTGTAGTTCTATAGTCTGGTCTGGGTGGGGTGGGGAAATGATTTGTTGCCCCATGTACAAATGTTGTGGTTTTTTTGCTAGGTTGGTGGTTGAATAACTCGTGACAGATATTGTCCGCTCTCAAATTTCAGCTTTAGATTGTCTCTTTTACAGCAGTATCTTGTGTGTATCTTAAAATCAGACAAACAAAAAAGAAAGTGATGATTTACTGCATACTTAGCATATGTCTGTGTATGTTTTAGGCTAAAATCAATCTTGAATCTTAAGTACCTTTGCCACACTTTTTTCTTTATTTTTCTCCGAACAATTGCTTTTTCTGCTATTTCTGTTTCTGCCTTTCAAGGGTTTTTGTCTTCTCTGTGTTTACTTTCTCCTTTCCCATTGATTCTGTTTGTTCTGTTGATGCTGGCAGACCGTTCACTGATGACGAGTAGTAAATGCTTTGCTGGAAATGCTCAGATTTTGCAGATGGTCTAATCTAGAAATACCAAACTGTGATGTTTTGGTTCAGGTTTATTTACAGTGCATTTAGACAGATAAAGTGAAAGTTTGGTCTATAATTATAGTAAACCATATCCCTTATTTTTAGTTATTAGTCAGAAGTTCATATGGAAATTGGCTGTAATAGAAAGTTTATTATTGATATAGTGAATATTGAATCTGAATTTTAGTTGAACAGAGTTGTAAAGGAAGTTCAAAAAACAAAAGTACCTGAAAATGTCAGCAACAAACAAAACACAGTGTTCTGGTCTATTAATGGGTTAAATACATGTTTCCTTGTCTCTGTAGCTTCTAATGGTGCAAATAGAAAGAGAACAATAATTTAAAGCTGTCGTAAGCAGTAAAAATGATTGGAGCTTGTGCTGTGGTCAATGGTGAATAAAATAACTTCTGTTGTCTATTGAAATCACAAAGTTCTGTAGGAACCTGGTTTAATTGTCTCAGAAGTTCACGATGCATCACGATGCGAAGAAAAAGTTCCTTTGATGCCTGCGTATAGTAGCAGGACTGCATCTCTAGCAAAATATCCTCTTGATCAGGAGTGCAATTAAATAGATGGGGTAAAAATTCTTTTCTTTTAAGTGATGGCAGAGATGCACAGGGATGGTTTTAGGCCATCAGGAGAAGTTAAAGTTGACTTATCCCCAATGCATGTTTTGGTAGGGCCACGATCCTTGGCAATGAGATTTTTGGAGAGAGTAAATTTCTGGAAATTTCAAATCGAGATGAAAAATAAGGGCTAGAGATGTTCCTCTTGGATACTCATCAGTGCAAGAAGTTTCCAATATGTTTACTAATGTTTACTTCTTAGTGAAGTCTTTTTTTTTTTTTTTTTAAATGTATCCTCTAAAGCATTGCATTGTGGCTTTCTGTTTAGAGATCGTTTAGGAAAAGATGTTCCTGAGGCCTGTAAACATAACTAGGCAAAACCAAGGGAAAAATTGTTGGAAACTCATCAGCATGATTTTGCATGTGAACAACACATGTCTGTGAAAGGAAAATTACACAATATGGTGTGTAGTATTTTGTTCAGTTGCCTGTTCTAGTCTTGGAAAATCTCTGTATTAAGAATTATTTTTTCACACCTCTGGGCATAACTTATATAGAAAAATGGCTAAGTAACCATAAATAAAAGCCAATAATGCATTCATCCTTTGAGAGCATGGTATGCTTTCATTTCTTTTTGTGTGTGCAGTCCTTTGTATGATAGAACTGATACAAATGCCTTACACTTATTTATAGATACTTAAGTGGTACCCTAAGCATTTTAAATGATAGAATTTCATACTAAAACTTACTGATGCTTTTCCTAACACTTTTTTATTTTTTCAAAGGCGAGTTTATACAGTTGATTACAACTCTTGTACTTATAACAACTCTTGGAAGTGGGATAGCTGAGAATAGGAGAAATATGGCCAGTTCTCACTGCATTTCCAGCTAATCCAAGAGAGGACTGTCAGGGCTACCCTAGCGTAATAGGACGTTTTTCAGTCGTGTCGGTTTGGACAAGTGCTGCAGCAGGTGAACAAACACTGATAGGACTGTTTTTGCAGTTGTGTCTGTACATACAGTTACACAAGCACCCTACTTAAAGTAAATGTAAAAGATTAAGTGATGTAATAAGAGATTTGAAGACAACGTTTATGCTGTTACTGCAAACATTCATGCCTTGAAAGAAAGGGAGAATATATTTGCCAAAGAATATAGTGGTAAGCACAGCAGTCAGATGAGTGTCTCTATTGATTTATGGGCATGTAGTTCCCATTACGAGTGTCTAACTACATGATTTATTGCTTATCTATGTAAAGTACAAGACGTGATGGAATAAGAGCAATGAAGGCTCTTATTCAGTTCATCTCAGTGTAGCAAATACATTAGAAAAATGGTATTTGGTGTGATATATTGGCATTCTTGGTGGGGAACTTAAAATTTCTTTATGTAACTTTTCTGTTTATAAGAACCCACTTCCTTGCTCCTTTCTATAAATCTATTTTCCATTAAGAATAAAGTTTGATTTCATATGTTTGAGAAAAACCTCTCCATGCTGGAAGATTTGCTGTGAAACTGAGTTGAGATATGAACTAAATCCTTCTGAAGAGACTTATTTCTGACCTGTGCAGCCTACCTGAGCTGCATGGGGTTTGCAGCTTGTGAAAAAGAGCTCACTTTTTCACATGTAGAAAATATGTGAAGTCTTAGAAATATTCCTTCCTTCTCCAGAAGTGATGACAATACTTGGCTCGTATCGCCACCTCATGTATGAGATGGTTTGTATTTAAAGCCAATAAAGGTAGAAGCCATCTCAGTGACGGGTCATAGGGATGTATATATCATGCAGAAATTATCTGTTTATATACATATGATGTAATTTGGCTTTTCTTTTTTTCTTGTTGAATTGGAAATTTCTGAATAAGTTCTTTGACTCTGGTATACATACCTTCTGTAGAAATGTATTTTGTTTTGTTCTCTTGCTATTAGTTGTCAAGCTAGAATGTAGGTTTGGTGTAGGAGAAAGAGTTAAATAATTCTCCCCTCTTGCCCTCCTGTAGAAGCTTGTGTCTGTGTGTTTGCATATAGCAATGAAGGAGAAGCTTAACAGCTGGTTTTCCATAGGCTTAGTGAGCACCTCCCCTTATGGAAGAATAAACATAGGGAGGCTAATAACAACTCTAGATTATATGGAATTTAATTGGGTTTCTAAGTTGTCCTACATCTGTTTGCATGGATTGATACCAAAAAATATCCAAACCACTTTTGAATTCTGAAATAGTTTTTTAAAATAAATTATTTTCATTCAACTCTGAACTCTCAAGCAGGTGATGAAAATAGAAAATGGGTGAGTCCTATCGAGATTTTTGTTGTTGTTGTTGTTGTTTGTGGTTACGCCTATTCCTTAAGCTTAAGAAATTGACTGCCAGGGTTGAGATTTTACGAATTGTGTGAAATTTTCAGACAGTGCCAGATTCACTTGTCAGTATGTCCGGGCCTCAGAGAGGGTTACTTCACTGACTGAGACAGCTGCAGACTCTAGCGCACCATTCTGGCTCGGCTGACCAGACATTCCTGTTCGGGAATCAGAACTGGCTTCCTCTAAGGAAGGGCATCTTGTCATTTCAGTCTTTGTACCACAAAGCACGGTGGCAGCTGGGTCTTTCATTAAACTAAGCAATTAGAAAATTTGTAGGCCATTTTAAAATCTGTTACATTCCAGATGCCACAGCATGCAGTGGTTAAAAAGCGTCCTAGCTGTAAACATGTTTGTGAGCATTGATAATTTTATCATGCAGAAAATACAATTAAAGTACAAAAGCGTGTTTCAAAGGTAAATATGGATTGATATAGACCTACAAAGTGTATGGGAAGTATAAAAACTAATTTGTCAATTAAAAAAAAAAAAGTTGCAAATGTTTGATTTCCCCTCCCCCTCCCTGCCCTTGTGCCAACTCTGCCTCCTTTCATGAGACAGGATGTGCTGTGATACTCGCTTTAAATCATTTCCTAAATAACTCTGTTGCCATGGCAGCAGCTGCTGCTGCTGATGGCATTTACATGCAAAGCACTCCAGTGAGAAGATTTACAGAAAAGTCATTGAAAACGGTCAAGTTTGTCAGCATTTTCGTAGCTCACCCACAAAGCAGTTCATTACGCAGTGCGCCCTGCTAGAAACCAGGGGATCTGCTACGACTGGCACAGCTAGAAATGTAACAGGACAGAGAAAGACCCAAGCTGTCTAGTGCAGGGTCTTGACACGTTTCTTTAACCCTTGCAGGATCTCATTTCCTCCTTCACAGCAACAAGACCTTCTCTGTTTGGTGTTCATCCCGATCAATAGTTACATGCCATCGTTTTGTGATTCTGCTTACAAAGCTGAGCTCTGTTTCAAAGCACAGCTCCTCTTTTAAAATGTGAAGACCATCCTAGTACATGTATTTAAAAAAAAAAAAAAAAAAAAAAAAATTAAACTTGCTTTGGAAAACACTACAGGGCTTCTAATCTCATACCCTGCGACTCAGTAGCTGGAGAGAAGCCCAAGCATTGTTACATTGATTTGATTCCTACCAGTGGTTTCACATACAGACTGAAGGGACTATGACTAGCCGGAAGGGTCGCTGATGTTCCCCTCTTCCTTCTGAAACATTGTGATGACATTATATTTTTTTTTCCTGACCTGTAATAGTGAATTTTGTAACTCTGGAGACAATTTTGGTCTCTGGAAAAAACAAACTCTTGTACATCAGCCATTGAATGACCATGATGAAATGAAAGAAAACCTGGAATGTACTTGAAGAAGCGCCATACAAATTAAGGGCTTGTGCCATCCTTAACAATTGACATTTAGTTGCCTTCTCTGAGACATTCTTTAGTTCACTCTTTAAGACATAGAGTCAGTAAATGATTTAACCTTGCAGCATGCCTGTGAAGCAGGTGTCTATCCGCACCCTGTGGGCAAGAAGCAGTGGAGGTGTATCTTTCAAAAGACTTTTCTGCCCTCTGCACCAGAACAGAGAAGAAAGCTGAGGTGTTTCCATCTTCTCCCAGTAACTAGAAGCTCCTCCCGTCTTCCCCTCCTGTTGAAGTAGGATTGTTCATTGTGATTGCTTGAGTCGGATGGGGCAAGCTGCAGATCAGCAAGCAATCCCCCCCTTTCTATAGTTTCTGTAAAATCTTTGCCCAAAAGGATGGGGTCCGGAAGTGCAGGAGCCATGCAACACAGGGCACGAAGTGTTCATGCTGTGATGTTGTTTGAGCTACAAAACAAACAAACAAAAAAGAGCAGCTGATAAAGATGTATTAATTAAATTCTCAACAAAGAGCTACAAAGCCCATACGGCTCTGTACAAGTCAAACGTTAATCATTCCTCGTTGTAGTTACTAACGCACGAGTTGCATGTGATGCTCCATTTTCTCTGGTTTCATGGCTTGCATAAGTCCTTTTTCTGTGGACGTTCATAAAAATAATGGTTATAGGTATTTTTCAGCAGGGAAGCAAATGTTCTTTTTATCTTTTGCTATTATAAAGACTAGAGAGAATAAAGCATAGACCGCATCTATGCGTGTTAATTTTCTCTTAATCAGTGCTTTCTGGAAACAAAGGAAGATTTTAATTGTTCTACAGGCCATGGAGTAAAAACCAAACTTTAAAAGCAAGGTGACTTTTCTTTTTAAATTTTAAGTGTGGTTATTCCACTATAGTGAAATTCAGTTTTGACTTTAAACTGAAACCTAACAAGGGGTATATGACACCTTTCTTATGATTTTGTTGGATTCTGAAAAATCACATCATCCAAAGAGCTTTGAGAAAATCAGATTGCATGTAGTCAAGTTCCTGAAATGGTTCTGGTATTCTTACTGTGTTCATTGTCAAAAATTTGAGATTTTATCTTTCTTTTTCCTCATTGCTCATCCACCCTTGTTTCCTCTTGAAAATGTGACTACATAAGTTATGGTGAACAGAAGGATAAAAAGTAGTTTCAGGTATCTCCAATGTGCAGTGTGTTTCTGTATTTACTTAAAAGCTCTGTGACAGAAAGTGTGGTTACCTTTGCGGAGTAGGGAGTAACACATAGCATGCTTTGAAGAACAGGATTAAGATGTTCCTTTTATATATGAATACAATAATGTTAACATTGCTTGCATGCTATCCAGAAAGAATAGCTAGTAATGAAAGCTTCTTCACAGAAGCCAAATGTTTTTTGACCTTGATGCCCCCTGACATAAATCATTATACAGCTTTATGCTGAAGCAAATTCTAATTGTATTCTTAGTTCTGTATTATTTTATATATATGTATGTGTGTGTATATATACATATATATGTGTGTGTGTGTGTATATATATATATATATATATATATATATATATAACACAGAGGAGAACTAAAATACAAAGGGAGTAGGTGCAGCTTTACCCGGAGACTCTGAAGTAGGATTAGAATCTTAAAAGTGCGTTTGCCCATGGAATTCAGTGCATCAGTGGGGCTGAGTGGAAGGAGGTGAAAAAATTAATGCACGCATAAACGTATCTCTTATTTTCCACTACTAATATGGAAAGGCCATATGCACAAGCCACTTCCTTAAAGAGAGGTCGAACACGCTCTGGGAGCCCTGAAGTGTTTCAGTGCTTTGTTTTGTGCTGTGAAGCTTCGTTGTATGATGAGCTGTGATGCCATCAAATAGCACAGCAAGCTAACAGTTTCACTAATATTTCTCTGCTTTTGTTACTGATGTGTGGATATCTCCAAGTTCTCCAAGTACTTTTCTGTGAAGCCTGTCAGTATACTGTACTTAAAAGCTGCATCCTGAAGAGTTTTGGTAGGAAATGTGTATTTGGAAGTTACTGTAATAACTGGTTTTGGCTGGGAGTGGGAGAGCAGATAAGGAGATGAGGCAGTGTTATACTAAAGAGGTCACAATCTCGGTCATCAGGTCATAGCAGAGACCTATTTATAGTCCTGGGCAGACTTTTTCTAGCTTATATAATTGAATTAGAGTTTCATATAAAAACAGGCACACTGTTAGAAAGGCAGCAGGGGAAAAAAAAAAAAGAGAAAATGCAACAAGCAAATAATTGTTTCTGTAAACTTACAGACTCCAGAAATTGTTGCCTTTTGGCATCTGCCTTCTCTATTTTTAAGTATTGCTGTATCAGCTGGACTGCTTATGGGTAGTGTGTTCAAAATTCAGTATCTCCGTCATTGATTCTCCAGGAGGCAATGCGCGATTAAGATAAAAATTCGTGTCCAGATTGGCACCCAGGGTTGGCACTCTTTTGCGGAGAATTATGGTATAATCTGGCAAATCTGTAGGGGCAGTATTAAAGTGGGAAGATAAGTGGGAAGAAGGAAGGGCCTGAAATCTGTAGTTGTCTCTCCAGTGAAAACAGACTAGTTGGGCTAGAAACCCAACTCCTGCTAAATTGCTGCAAGCAGGAGCTCTTGGAAGTTGGTTTATCCTAGTATCTGACATGACAGGTTTTATGTCAATAAAGTCAGTCCAGACTGACTTTAGAAGCACCCATCGTTTTCTCCTGATGGAAGGAATTTAGGGAGCCTGCAAAATGGGGATTGCTAGTAAGTGCCTTCGTTATTGATTTGTGAGTGCGTTTCTTGTGTCTCCCCCTTTCTAGGACAGGCAAATCAACATTCTCTCTTGCCCTCCAGAAATTTTCCCCTTAACTCTTGTAAATCTAATTATCTTGTTAGGCTACTTATTTCCAAGTATAATTATGCCAATTTAGGTAACCATTATCTTGGTTATCTTATTCTTCTCTTCAGCCTCTCTTCTGGATTCTCTCCCTTCATTTAATTGAAAACAAATTATTACTTTTTCTTTTTTGGGGCCTCTTGAAAGGAGGTCAGTAACAGGACACAGAGATTTAAAAGCGAGACATGGTACAGTTTTTAGTAAATCTGAAAAACCTGATTAGCAGAACTCACTAGCTTGAAAATCCTGATCTAAAGCATCAATTGGCCTTTTAAAGACCCTTACATGAGCTGTTTTTTACAAGGAAATATTTTAATGTACAGTCTCTAATGATCTTTAAAAACAATTTAAAACACCATTCTCTGAGAGAGAGTCATGCATAGTTTAGAATAATTATTCCGTTAGGTAAGGGAGACCTCTGCAGAGTTGGCAATTGTAGAATGTGCTGCTGATTATGTAGTTAAAATAAGTGTAATTCTGGGAATGTTGTATTTCTTTGGGCAGAGTGCAGTCAGCATTCCTTTAGTGTAATCAAATAATCTTGTAAATTCCAAAGAGCTATAAGTTCCCCATTATACCTTACCGATAACATAACCAAGATGTAGTTAGTAAATGTTGGGTAAATCTATTTGTTGGTGGCAGCTTACCAAGCAATATTTTTCACTTTTATATAATTCAAGTCATATATATGTATGTCATATATAGTGTAGTTCAAGTCACTGGATGCTCTTGAAGATGGTCTTTGTTGAAATAAACTTGCATTTTTCATGCTGAAAAAGAAAAAACCTCATGCATTCAAATTGGCAGTTTGCCTCACTGTTCTCAGAAAAAGGTTTTTGCTGAATTTGCCTGACTTCAAAGGCAGCCATTTCTGTTCACGTCTGAGAATTGTATGGCCTTATATGTTGTAAGTCAGAGCAGCTTTCTGAGACAGAAGATAGGAGCAGAGCTATGGTGCACCAGAGCAAATAGCCTAAATACTAAATATTTTACTGAATAGTTTCAGTTCTGTATTTTTGACCTGAGACAAGTATTTCTTCTCCCTCTGTAATCTGTTAGGTTAGTAGATGTAGATGCCTTCTGTATGTTTAGACTTTTGGACACATGTCATTCTTATCTTACCTCTAGAATAAGCTTGTGATGTACAAGCCTGGCATTGGCCAGGAGTTCTGCATTACACTTCGGTGCTCATTTTGAGTCTGTGTAGTAGTATAAAGTGAATTTTGCCTGAGAGTACAAACAGCAATCTATATAGCAAATTACTGATTTTAAAAACAAACATCTGACCTTGTCCAAAACATGCAATTTTGTGAAACCTTGCATCTTGCTAGAGTTTAACAGCTGTTAATGCCTGTGAAGCCTTTTTACACATTAAGTAGAGACACTAGAGAAGAGTGATTTGTAACTTAAGTAATATCTTCTTTTTTTTTTTTTTTTTTTTTTTTTTTTTTCCAGATTGAAGAAGGCAAGGAAGGGAGGAGACTGTCCTAGATACTTATGTGATAGTAGAAATGAGTTTCTTTTCTGAAAATTGAATTTCCTCACTTATCAAGTGTAATGATATGGTGAGAGCAAGACAAATGGCAGAGCTTGATACCAGAAAAAGCAAAAGATAATAAGGGAATCCATTCTATACTTTTTATCCTAAAAGCAGAGAAGCTGTGATTAAACTCTTGCCTAAACTATAGATGACCCAGTTAAAGCTTGCTTCATAACAAAAATTGTAACTTTTAATCAAACCTGGCTATAAAATCTAATTATAATTCAATGTGTATATAAGAATGAAAATGTAATTGGACTTAGTTGGGGACAGCAAGTTTCAAGTTCCTGTGAACCATCATATTTGTATTTTAGTAGCAATATAATCACACAGTTCCTTGTCTGCTTTATACTATATTTGATTAAAAAAAAAAAAAAGCTACATAAGTCATCTTCTGTTTTACCTTGTCATAAAGCTGCTTTTAGTATCTTCCTCTATGCAAAGAGATGATTTTCTTGAAGATATGCAATCTAGTGTTTCCTGAAGTATATTTTAGCTTTGCAAGCAAGGATTTCTGATTATTAAAACAAATCCAAGCGGGATGAATTGAGTTAGCTAACAACTTTGAAAGAAGTTTTTTTTTTCTTTTTTTTTTTAATAAAACAATATGAAAAGCCGTGGACATAATGTTGTCTTGGAGTAAATGATGGAATGGAAATGGAAATTTCCTGTCTCATCCTGGAAGAAGTATGTCACTTAAGTGATTAGAGTTCTAGGTTCTGATCTTGGTCTTTTCCCCACTGGCTTTGCTGGCATCCTGGAGCAGTCTTAGCTATTCCTTGCATTTGCTGTTCACTGAAAGAAACTGATGTTAGCTCTCAATATAGCTTAAAAGTAATGGGTATAGCAACTATCTTTTTGTTGCAGGTAATGTGAGAAACTGTTAGATTCAGCCGGACAGCTGCATCAAGTGCAGGCTCCAAACAAAACACGGAAGATACCCACAAAAAAAATCCCACTAGAAGTGCGTGTGTGTTGGGTTTTTGTTTTTGTTTGAAAATTTTCTAAGTGAAAGAGTCAAAGAGAAGATGAGATGTCATAGAGAGTGGAGTCAGTGAGCGAGTGCACAGATATAAACGATACTGTTTGAGCTGAGAACTCAAGGAAAGGTAACTATCTTCTAGGTATTTTTGTTTTGTTTTGCTTTTTGGTCTTCCTGCTTTCAGGGGAATTGAATTCTTTCCAAGCAGGACGCCATCCATTATTTGCAGGTCCATTATTTTTCCTACCACAAGCTATTTTTCACTTTGTCAGCAACAATTTGGACAATTCCAAACAGTAGCCAGCTGATCAGTAAAAAATAGTGGACTTGTCACAGTGACGAGTGCTCACAGTGACAAAAGATACTTTGTAAGCATATTCCCTTGATTATTTTGTGTAAAAGCTAAGTTGTCTGGATATTTTCTTGGTGAGGAAGATCCCTGCTCTAAAGCTATGCTTCGTGCATATAATCCCTATGGAGGACATGCCTGGAAGAGGGATGGATCACTGGGGTCGTCAGTGTGTGATTGCTACATTAGGTCTCACTTGTGGCGTATGTGTTGTGACTGGCAGGTTGAAGAGGATCCTTGAATCTGTCCTGAAACACCAGAGGTTTTGAATTGTCCTGTGGTAGATGTAGTGTCATTCCAGTTTTTCCTCATCTGTAGAGATCTAAACCGAGAATATAATCTTAAATAATGTCGCTGTTAGCATATGGTTCAGATTGGCTCACTGTGTAATGTCGGTGGTCCTAGCTCCTAGCTAAGCCTGTGGTCCTAAAATACTTAATAAAGTCATTCTCCTTATAGGGAGAGCTTATGTTATTTAGTTTTGTATGTATACATATTTAATATCTGTATAAACTTAACAGATATATTCTGTTTAGAATCTAAGAAATATATTTAATAAATTTGGCCATTAGTAGTACAGCTGAATTGGTGGGTCATATGCGTACAGCTGAAGGCATCAGTGTGATTTCATTTTCACTGCTACTTATTTGAAGAGATACAGCTGTTCAAAGAAGAAAAAGGCGGTTCCTATCTTATTCTACAGTGTCTTGCTTGATTTGGGAAGTTGCTTCTGTTAGCTTAGTGTAATTAAGAATTTTTTTTTGTAATTTTTAAAATATAAACTGACAGAAATAACAGACGTTATACAAGAATATTTGCTGGGTGACTTGCTGTGCCACTCAACACGTGACAACATGCAGTAGAGCAGCTCACAAACCAGTAAGATCAAACAATCTGGAAAATGTTTTGTACTCTGAGTTTGCGATTTGGATTTTTTAGTAATGCCTAAAAGGCAGGTGTCAAAGTTAAGACCAAGAGCTTGCTGCTGTTACAGCATTCAGCATACTGATTTGAAATATTTCTTTAAGGATTACTCTTTTGTCTCCAGAAAAAATAAACACAGATGTGATGAGCAAAAGATGCTCATTCAATAGCATTCATTATTTCTGTACTTATTCATACAGATAGGAAAGAGGTTAAAGGATTTATGTCCTTATTGAAATAGAAAGCTTTTCAGTGTCTCTGTGGTATGAATATTTGATGGGCAGTCTTAATAAGCAATGCCCTGACCTCATCTTCTGATAGGCAGGTTTTATTCTTGAACACTGTCCACTGTTGGAATAGTATCTTCTCCCGTGACTAAATAAAATTCCATCTCCATTCCACTAAATAAGGTTTTGTGGTAAATGACTGGTGCTTTATACATACAGAGTTGGTCTGTGCACCTCCAAAGCTGTGGTGAGTTAGACAAACGCTCCAGGCAAACCATGATGCTACACTCTCTTGATGACTCCTTCCGGGGTCTCCTCCTTCCCCGTCTTCTTTAGGCGACAGAATCCTATTACTATTCATCTCAATATGAACGGAATAGTGCCGTGTTAACAAGGATGAAAGTCACGAGGACGTCATCATGGCTTTCAATTTTGTTGTTAATTAGGGAGAGTTTTTCAGAACATCTTGACCTGCTTCAGGCTTCTAGTGCCATTTAGGGATTTTCATTGTGGATTTTTCATTATGGATTTTTCATTTTCAATGACACCTGGAATATATTGAATAATAACCAAGAATACCAAGAATAATAATCTGTTAACTGTTAAGGTTCTTTATTTGGCTATTTTCTATCAAGTAATGTTTGAAAATGCTGATAACCCAATTTTCCCAATTGTCCCAAGTTTTGTACTTTACCATGCTTCACGTGGTTAAATGTCATGCCTTAGGAACAGGGTTTCTATCACACTACATAAGTGAGTGATAGAGGCCTGAACCTGCTCTGTTTCTGAAATGAAATATTTGGCTTCACTTAGAAAAGTTCCATCTCAAAGATAAGAAAGTTTTGTAGTTCTGTTTGTACCTAGTTTGATACTACCACAGCAAATTCATTTTATAATAAAAAGCTGTGAACTCAGGTTTATGTTCAAGAAATCAAAGCTTAGACCCCTTATACATTCACTTTAGATCATGAGATGATACAAAGTCTTACTCTGCAGAGTGCAACATTGGATAACCCTGAGTGGCTTTCTGGAAGAATCAGCAGGACTAGTTCAGGGGCTTGTCTGGCCCTAGGCTTCCATGATCTGTGGTATGAACTTCATGTTTTGTCCAAACTTGTTAGTTTTCTCTGTAGATTTTCTGATATCTACAAATGGCTGACTCTTGTTAGGAACTGCTAACAAAATAACAAAATCCTTTTTTTTTTTTTTTTTTTTTAGAAGAAAGGCTATTCATATAGTCTGTATAGTTGAAGCGACCTCTAGTCTTTAGACTTGTCAAAATCACTAACTCACTAAATCTACCTGACTAAATTCTACTTTTTTCATCACAAATGTTTTTTCCAGGGTAACTCTTCTTCAGCCTTCAGAGACTTTACACCCATAAGGTATGTAAAATTTGGCCCTAAATTCATTGAATGTTTAGGAGAACACAAACTGGCATGTCTCTTTTTCATACAGTTCTTGTTGGCATGAGATCCAGAAACTGAGGGTTTTTTTGTCATACATTTATTCTCTGTACCAAGAGCCAAGTATAGAGAGGTATGAATGTTCCTGTTAATGATGGATTTAATTTAAAGCATATGTTCTGCTTTCTGGATGTGTATAATTCTTTTTAGGAATTACTTTACTTTCTGGCACCACTGAGACATTTTAGCGAAAGTCGTGTATGTCTACCTTGAGAGTCTTGGCCAGTTATGGCAAGATCACTTTAAACTGTAACTCAGCATCAAGTTTATATTTGAAGACTCTATTCACTGAAGTGATTCACAGGAAGTTCATAATAAATGTCCAGTTCCTGCCAAGTTGCTGCAATTTTCCAGTCCTCTCTAACACCAACTCCAGTGCACCTGTTGCAGACAATAAAGACTCAAAATTATATTTGTGTGGCAGTCAAGCTGACTAATGTTACAACAGGTATATAAGGCTCTTGTGAATTTGGCCAACTGCTGTAAGGGGCTGCCGGCACCAGTTTGCCAGGGCTTATGGCATGTTTTTGTAATTGTTGTGAAGGTTTTGAGCTGCAGTTGGGAAACAAGAAGCTTTTCTAAGACGATACTTATCTGAAAGAGCATACGTTGTGAGAACAGGCTGTTTTGAATACTGAGAACTAAGTCCTGTGTACTCCCTGGAAGATGGTCTAAAGTTTTGCAGCAGGACATACTTTCATTGGTGTCAGATTAAAACAGAAATTGAGGTCTACACTGGAAACTGCAATTATGGAAGTGAATAATGTCATATCATGTCTTTCTTGGTGCTTAAGTCCTTGTCTTGCAAATAAAAGTTTATTTGAAATGTGACTGCCTAAACTGGGCTTGATAAGGCAAATCAGTATAATAGCATAAAGTTAGAAATAGCTGAGGCTTCTCTAGTGGGAGCAGATGAGGGATACAGATTCATTCGTCTCAAAAGTGTGTTTAATTAACCATGAAATAGTCAGTGCTGGTGCCGAAATGAAACTTTAGAGTTCACATTTCACAGCTCCTGTGGAAGCCTTTCTGCAAATACAGGCAGACGTAACTTAAACAGCTTCATTGCAGTTTTCTCTTTGTACAGCCTTATTTCATTCCCAAAAGCTACACTGGAAGAATACTTTTTTATGCTGCAGAATCTTTATTTTTGGACAGAGGTGGACTGCAAATCCTACAGCTGCAGAATTTGAAAATCTATGAGCTTTAGTATGGTTTGCTCTCTAATTTGGTGGTGTACAAATGAAACCTATACTTTTCCATATTAATTTTGGAATATGCTTCCCAGGTTAACATGCCTATTTTGCCATGTTTTGGCAGGTAACAAACTGTTCTTTTTTTCTTTTGTGATTTTTGTACAAATTTTTTCATAAGTCCAGTAGTACAGAATGAATGCCTCTCTTAGGGTCTACCTGAGTTAATGTTTGTAAGTCTTTAAGAATTTTGTCAATTCAGATAAGTGAAGGATTCACAGAGCATGATAGATATTTGGGAATCCTAACACAATTTCAGTATAACTTTAGCTGTGTCAAATTATTTTTATGCCTTTGACATGGCTGATTTGCAAGAATGGATACATGGCTATAGTCAGGGAGAAAACTTTGAAATGGGTGAATCTGTTCCATGGTTTGTTCCATGATTTGACTCCAAGAGCCCCAAGCTGAAAACACCTCGTTCTTTCCACTTTACCTTAAGTGATGTTCATACAGGCACTGGCAAATCAGCATAAATAAAGAGAAAAATTCAAGTTTGGTAATGGAATATGTCTTCATGGCCTGTAGAGTATCCTCATTTTTAATTGAGACATAACAGGCACTGCCAGCATCTGCTCACAAATCTCTTTGCCAGCTGTGGGTGTCTGCAAAGGAACATCTAAAATTGAGCTGTAAGACATAGATTTTTTTAAATCTAAATAAATATTTAAAAATTTTGACTGGAAAAATTTATATATATATATAGGATGAAATGGTCTCTGAAATAAGGATAGAATCAGGCATTTTAGTTCTGGCATAGAGCACTCCAGCAGATCAATAGCACCCTGCTGATCATCAGGTAATGCCTCTTCTAGAAAATGTTAGGTGGCCCAGATGCTCGTGTTAAGTGTTACTTAAAGGTAGGATTTGCTACGTCACTTTAGGAGGTTTAACTGAGCAGGGAGCTTTGTATCGCCAGGAGTATTTGCTTTTGGTTTCAAAACATCTTTTAATTTTGACTGATGATGAAGAGACACAATCACCAGGAGTCATCACTGGGTCCTGCCCCTCTTTACAGAAAATAGCGACGTGGTAGGTATCTTGCTCAGGCAAGTTAATGGAACAGTTCTTTCCACACCAGAAAACACATCCCAGCAATCCATCATAAACTGCATATGCTGCCAGATGGCATAAATGCAAAGCTTCTTCAAATACATATTTTAAAATGTATGTTCTTTTCTCCCTTACTTTTCTCCTACCCTCAGGTTCTTCCTCACTTCTTTCCCACACCTTCCCCCATACTTTTGTGACTTCCCTCACCAGCACCGATTCTTCTTTTCCCACCCCTTCACCCAGCTGCTTCCATCATTCCTGCAGCGCTTTAATTTCATTCTCTGCTTCTTTCTTTTTCTCTCTTTGTCATTCTCCTATTTTTAAAGCTGTAAATGCTTTCCTACTTTTTTAATCTCACATTTATTCCTTTTTCCCCTCCATTTTAGCTTTATAATCTTCCATATGTTTAGAAAAAAAACAGAGGGTGCGGTTAACATTTGCCACCTTTCTCATCTATATTTTTTCTCAGTAACACTGTTTATCACAGAAATTCATCAGTTATTAATTCCTGATGTGTAAGACCATATAACATTTTTATTGCTAAAATTATAAGTTACTTTAATATGTATAGTGATGGAGTATCCAGAAACAGATTTCAAAGCCTGAGAGATCTCCTCATTAAGTATACTTTTAATAGATTAAATACCCATTTTGCAGCTGCATTCGATAAAATAGTAATATTCTTTAATATTAAATATCTTTTTGCAAAACTTACATCAGTGTCATGATATATATTAACACAGCTTAACTTCTTTACTTCCTTGCCAACTAAAATCTGTTCTAACAGACAGCCTTAGTGCACGTTAATTTAATAAAACTTTTTTTTAAATTAATCTCTAATAGGGAACAAGGTCATGAGAGTTTTGCTTGGTGGTAGGACAGCTTCCAAATATAAAGAGATTGGAAATTAATTTGTTTTTGTTTTGAATAAACTTAAACTATTTTCCCAAATTTTATTTTTTTGCAGAATAAAAAAACCTTGTTTAGATTTTCAGTTTTGCTATGTCTCTACTTTGATTCTTTTGTTTTTAGTTTTCTATTGTAAAAAGTGCAAACTTTTGCCAGCATCTGATGTACCTGTTGTAGTGTCAAACTTGCAGATTTCATGGCATGGGGAGTGTGAGGTATAGTTTTAAGAGGGGAGTATTTGGAAACACAGGGCAAAAGAGGTTCAGTTTGTTAGGGAATACATCCAGTGTTTTATTGGGGCGGAGGGAGGAAGAGGGAGGTAGGGACAGTGAGGGATAAAGGGCATTGAACATAGTCTTCATCCCTGCTCTGCTACCCTGTAATGCAGCTACTGGCTCTTGTGAATGCTTGTTTTTAATTCTCCATAAATTGGCGTATATCCACGGGTTCACTGAGGTTTATTATTATTATTATTATTTTACCACTTTTGAGCACATTTTTCTTCACTATCTCTATACTGGCATCTTCTCCACAAGTGAAGGACCAAGTAGCTCTACTGATAGCAGCTCTCATGGAAAGAAGCAGATGACAACGAGTAGGAGTAGGGATCTCTTTCTGTATTTACTAATTGCAAGATGATGATGAGTGCAGGCTTCTGCCAGACAAAGCAGTAAGTACTGTAGTTGAAATTTAAAGTAGCTTTGAATGCATCACTGTGCTTTGGAATAAGATGGACATGTTCTGGGATTCATTTTTCTATGAAATGCTTAATCATCAAACTCATCAACTACGAAACGCAATATTGTTTCATTTCAGATTATTCAGATAGTTCCACATTGTTAACCATCCCAGCTAGTTTGAAGTGTTTTCTTTTGTTTTGAACTTTGAAGAATATCCAAATAAAAACCAAAATATTTTTGACTTGTACTGAAATCCTTTTAGTTTTCTGCGTAACAAACATGCTTGATCCCAAATACATTTTCAGCCTCAAAAAGGGAAATCTTGTCTCTTCATGAAATAAGTCTGTTGGCTCCAGCAGCAGCTGGATTTTCTTTTTTGCCTTATGACATGTGTAAGAGCTATGCTTTGAGTGTGAGCTTGCATAGGAGTTGGGGTCTTTTAATGCAGATGAGTAGTAGTAATGTGAGACTCCTTGTTCCTGTGTTCATGTCTGGTGTCCCAAACCATGTATCTGTGAAGCCCTGATTCAAGCAAGATGCTCTTTAGAGCCCACTGCATGTTACAGAAGTGTATGCTTATGCAACTGCATTTTTACCTGAGAAAGACCTGACAGATATGCAGCTGGATCTGTTGTAGAGTGCATGTGACCAGACCAGTTTCTTGTGTGTCACCATGCTAAGGAGATCCATCACCTCGACTGCTGTCAGTGACCAGACTGCTCAGGACTAGAATGTCACAGAGAAGGGCTGAGACTCTTCTCGAGTTACTACAGATGTGCGGCTGTTCTAATCCCCTCAGATCCTCTTTACAGTCACTGAGGATAAGCAGATGTTTTGTGGGATTTGATTTTTCCAGCCAAGTGTAGATGTCCACTTCAGAATGGGAAAATCATACAAAGAGAGCTCAGCAGGACCACCTCGGGCAGATGTTTATGGTAAGTCCAATGAATTCTATTTAGATGTCAGGAAGTTCCAGCTGAATGTACTTCCTCAAGCAGTGCTTGTGAGAGGTGACCAAAGACCTCATAGTCTTTTCACTCCTGCTGCATTGCGCAGGTCCAGCCTAAAACCCCTTTTGCCATATGTCTGTAACGGTACTGGGTGGCAGCGGATTGTACAATATAATGAGAGAGCCTGACCTGAGGAACTGGTGTAAGAAAATATATTGGTTACCTAGCGTTAACTGCTTCTCATATGTCACAGGTCTGTTTCAAGGCCTGGGTCTTCTACTTCTTGATCAAATCTTTGACACAGACCCTTTTAAAGAATGAAAGAAACCATTTGCCTCAGTCTTCAATTACATGGTGTCAGAAATACAGGAAAAAATGGCAAAAATAGGGTAAGGAAAGCCACCTGAGCACCATAGTCTAGATGGCAGCCTTGAGAAGAACCGGAGGAGATGGCTTGGTATGTTTCCTAGATGCGTCCGTAAAGACACGGTAGGTCAGTAGGTATTTTTATCCATGATGACAATCCTACTTTACAGCTGACTTTTAGCACAACAGTTCAAGAACAGTCTTTTTTGTTTCCCTCCCTCCCTTTTTTTTTTTTAATATAATAGCTCTTTGAAAACCAAGAACTAATGCATGAATCCAAAGAAAATTTTCCTGGGCAGGATGCAATTCCTCATGAGAATGCAAGGATATGGTAGACTGCTGCCTAGGCTATACAGTGCTTAATGGTGAACATGTACTTGCAAAGCTAGTGTTTTCTTCCTATCTTGTAATTTAATTTAGGAACAGTTTGCCAGAAAGGTCAGTTTAATATTGCTGTTCAAAGAAAAGGGTTTGTATTTCCTAGTTCCCATCTGGACTTCTTGTTAGAGGGAGCTTATGGATGGGAAAGAAATTCTGAAGAGTTTGATATTTTAGGTCTGTTACTGATTGCATAGAGTTGTAGAACAATGAGAATTGCTTTGGTTTGCACCTAAAGGTGATAGTTTGTAGGAGTAGTGTCCCACATCCTTGTTTTTATTTCTATGAGGACTTGCATCTTGTCAAGTGAAATCTCATTTGGATTCATGCATTAGTTCATCATTCATCAAGCAGCTACCTTAAGGAAAAAGGGTCGTTACCAATATATCTATGTAAAACACTGTCTTAAAGGTGTATTTTTTTTTTTTCATACATTCTGGAAGAGAGATACTGGTGCCTTTACTATGTATTGCAGCATCAAAGCCTTTTTCTAACTAAAAAGCACCCAGGGTAGCCTGCAGAGCTGTAGGATTGCTTCCTCAGCAAGGTAAGCGGATACTGCTAACTCCACCCCAATAGTTGTTACTGGCCATGCTTTCTGCCTCTGGCAGTGCCAGGAATGCTGCTTCAAAATGCAAATGGTGTGATGTAGTTTGCAGGCAGTGTCTCATAAGCAGAATTCATGTGTTTAGAATTTTTCAGTTATTCAAAACAATTTTCTTATGAAATTAAAAAAAAAAAAAAAACTAAATATATATGTTTGGTTAGTTATAGGATGCTAAGCTTACACTTTTGCTTCTGGTGACTCCCTAACAGAAGCAGTAGTGTTTCTGTTAGCTCTCATTAACTCATAATTGCAAGCAGAAGCTAACAATTATAACAAAATAGTGCAGCTAAACATAAAAGTCTTTTTTTTAATGCTATTTGAATTTTGTGTATGAAGAATAGAATTCTTTTGCCCTGATTTCTAAGATTTTATTTTCTAACATCCTTGAGTTCTTCCCATAACTCTGAAACAAAAAGGAAACTAAATCTCAAATGTGTAGTTTGTTTTGTAGGTGGACAGTTTGTTTTGTCAGACTGTAAAGCGAGATATAAAAAATGGATGACAAGCTTTCTAAGGGTTTCAGAGTCCATAACTCTCCTGGTTGATTTTTGGAGAAGTCTAAAACCCTACTGAGAAAACCTCTGTTATATTCCAGACGATGACATATAATAGGCAGCCTGTCTAGTGGTGCACTATTTGTGTAATTTCTATTTTCTCGCTGTTGTACTGGATGGTGGATTGTCGCTTTGCAGAAAGACATGGTGCACTTTGTGAAACTTCCTGGTGACTGGAAAAACTGCCTCTTCTTTCCCAGTAATATCACATATGTTCTGGTAGAAAATTTGAAGGTAATGAAGGAGGAGAAAAAAATACATTATTAACTTACTTTCATTCTGTATGACCTGACAAGAAGAGCCATTCATCTTCAGCACTTGAACAGCAATCCTATTCTTTTGACATGTGACAGCTAACCTCACTGCAAGGTATGCCTGACAGCTTGATATATTCTTCACTATCTTGTGATATATTCTGCATCTTGATTTGAAATGACTGTATCAGTGCATGAACTTGCCTCATTTTCATTAGCTGCTTTATACAGATAAGATAGCAATATATCTGCAATGTCTTTTGAAGTCTGGTTCATTTGCTCACGCTATCCATTCTGATTTTCTGTAGAAAATAAAGCAACACTGCTATAAAAATGAGAGAAAAATCATTTGAGTTAATGATCATTCCCTCCAGTACCATGAGACCACTTGAGCTGACCAGTGCGATTACTCTGTCCTTTTATTTTTTTCAGAACAGAATTATTCCACCAGTGTGTTATGGTTACTTTTTGTGGGAAGCTCAACTATTCATGTTATGAGTATTAAGAATTTTTGAAAAGCTCGTCAGAGGATCAGAGTATGTGTTATATGTGTTACTTTTTTAGAAGGAGGGAAAAAAAAAAAAACATATTTTTCAGCAATTGCTGTGGCAGTGTGCATTTGGACTGTTGAGAAGTCACAGGGCAGCTCTTGGAGTACAGAGAAGTTTCCTTAAGAACAAGAGGCACAGTAGTCGGAAGGATTTACCTCAGCTAGTCCATTTTAGACACTTCCACATTCCAGCTCTGATTTGCAGTTCAAGATACTAGTTCTTGAATTACTGTTGAGCCTGGAAGTCTAAGATAGCGCACTCATAAGCCTGCTGTCTTGAGAGATTTTTTGACATCAATTTTGCTACTTATGTCAAAGAGGTGAGGGTTTTATAGCCAAATAGGAAGCTACTTAACCTTCTAGCATGTAGGAGTTAGACTGTTTTTTTTCTCCTTAGGGCAAAATCTCTGAAAAATATAGATATTAAAAATAATGTGTCTAGAGCTGGAGCCTCAATCTGCAGGCTCAGTTTCACTCTTTAAATGACCTGAGAGTTTATGTGGAGAAAAGGTAGTTGGCATTTGTTCAGTAGGAATGGAGGAATTCCAGGCGTAGTGCTGCCACTTATGCAATGCAAGAGGTTTGAATCTTTTTTTTTTTTTTTTTTTTAAACGACTAGATAGAGCAAATTCCGTCTTGTGTGTTTGCCTTGTTTCAACTCCCCTACAGCTGTTAAATTATTTACATACAGCTTCTGCACCCAGGATGCCTCTCTGAGCTCTGTCTCTCCGCAAGGTGAAAGTTTCAAGCAGCTTTTACAGCCATTCATGGAGTAGATGGAAAATGTTGCCTTTTGTTTGTGTTCTTTAACTTCTGCCAGGTATTGATCTTTCTTCATAGAATTCTCTCTTAGATGTCTAAAAATGTTTCCTCTACTTAAAACTAACTTGTATTATTTTAAATTGGGCTGATGTCATAGGATAAAAATAAAAGGCGGTTCTGCTGTCATATAGGATATACAACAAGAAAGCAGTGTCACTTTTGATGCGTTGTGTCAGGATAATGCATTTTCTGGTAGGAAATGGAACTTGTTAACGGGGAAGGGATCGAACAAGGCTACGAAAAGCACTTGAGTTAGAGCTCTGTCTTCGCTACAAAAATAGCATTGTTTATTTTAGGAAAGTTTGGAAGTAACTTGTAGATGATATTTAAAATGTATAGTTAGCACATGTTCTTCTCTGTGAACACATGCCCATCTTGATGGACTGCAAAACTGATTGTAACTATTTTTGGCATTATGGCTACATTTTGGAGGAGAGTGGAAATGAAATGGCACTTTTGGTTTATTTCTTCTGATATAAGAGTGAGTATCTAATTTAGTGAATTGTTACCAAACACAGGACAAGAACTTCCCCAGCTACTAAGTCTTCTGATATTTGATAGTTTCTGATATTTGAATGGTTTACTTTGTGTGGTTTACTGTGTGAAAATGGGGGTCTCTAGAAATCTTGTTCTTGGTTATGGGTGGTGAGTACAACTGCCAAAACTATGGAGTTCTTCAATGAAAAGGAAATCTGTTTTTGTTTACTTTCATCCTGCTTTGGCCTTAATTACACCAATGCTATTTTTTAATGACTGTTTAATCAGAAATTTTACTTTTCTCTTTCCTAGAAACACTGAAATGTAGTGTTTTTAAAATTCAATATTCTCCTGGCATGCTACAGCTGCTCAGTGACATTATCATGATGGCAGTCAGAGGTTCCTAGGGTTTTGAGTCACAGTTCTGCTATAGGGTGCCAAAATCTTAACTAGAATTCCTGGCATGGCTAATCCAAAGCTGAAGTTCCTGAGACTTCTAGACTGCCGGCTCTGTGACACAAATTCTGGCACAACTTTTTGTCCAGTAGCTGCTAATCCTAGGGTCCATTAGAAATACCTGACGTGCTTCACCACAGCCCACACATTTTGAGTATTACATGGCATGAATGCTCTGTCTGGAATACCTGTTCTGCATCTACAGATTCTTTAGTTTCACCAGAATCTTTTGTATTTGGTGAGAATTTTTAGACCTGAGGATGTCTTTTGGCAGGAGGATTTTGTTGTCTTTCTCCTCTTCAGGAGGCA
Organism: Nothocercus julius; assembly: GCA_013398735.1. NCBI lineage: Eukaryota > Metazoa > Chordata > Aves > Tinamiformes > Tinamidae > Nothocercus > Nothocercus julius. The sequence goes on from VZSV01000037.1 coordinate 59,786, forward strand.
GGCAGATTTTAGAAAGTACGCCACTAAATAAAATGTGTCTTTCAGGATGGCAGATGCCTTTTGAATGCCCTAGTAAAAGCATAGAGTATTTATGGAATTGTACGAGAAATTTTTCACAGAAATATCCTAACAAATTGGAACTGAGGCATGGATTTTCAGAAACAAAAAAAACGAATTAAGTGCTCCTGAAAATCAATTTCAACTTCATGTCCAACTGTCTTTGTGTTTGAAAATCACCCCCTAAAATAGAATGTTACTTGATTATTATATGTTATTAAATTGTCAAATCCCAGGAAGCAAACTCATATACCTGGAGAAGCTCAGAAATCTGAATAATAAATATTTACTAGGAACACATGGCCCAATTTAGGAAAAAAAAGTATTAAAGATTTTAAATTTTTGATTATTTTAGTCTTTGTTACTACATATTTAATGTGATTCTGATACGTTACAAAGCAGTTACAGTTTCATGATGTACAACCAAGTTTACTGAGAGTCCTCAATACGTGTGTAACAGATAGTAAATGTTTCAGCATAATGATGATGTACCTCAAAATAACAGCACTGTGTATTATGGCAGTTCTAGTAGTTAGGAAGTAGGAAAGTGGCTTTCATAATCAAGAATTGATGAAACATGGTCATTTAGGCAAGTGAGACATTTGGACTTAATTCTTTAGTTCATTTATTTATGGAGCCGAACAGATCTGGCATCTGTCCTAGAAATTTTTCTGCCCATGCAGAATACCAGGCAGAATGTACGTGCGTGTCTGCACGTATTTGTGAGCCAAGAAGGGCCAACAAGGTCCTTGTAGATACATTTGCTACTGTTATGTACATGGCCAAAACAATATCAGTACTACTGGGCATCTTAAGTTCAAAAATGAGTTACTTTTAAATAACATTTGTTGTTTATTTTCCCATGCACACTTGTTGGAGTCAGAAGGGCTATGTTTTATAATGCACTACTACATTAGCGGACAAGTGTCTAGGACTGCTGATTCCTAAATGTTTGTTGTATGCAACCTACAAAAATATTTGGAAACTGTATATTTCTGTTTAAATAACAGAAGTGTGAACTTGTGCATTTCTGTAAGTTAGTCGACCTTATTATTATTATTTGTTTGTTTTTAGTGATTTTAAAAAGACCAAATTCTCCATAAATGGGTTCTTTTACCCAGTGTTTCAGTGGGGTTTCTGGCATCACAAAGCTGATGGTAGCAGAAGCCAGGCAGTAACAGTACAACACAGCAAGTGAATTTGTTTCATTCAGTTTATTGAACTCTAATGGGAAATGCTGTCTGATTGTTACACCACATAGGTACAGTGTCTTCGAGTATGTCTGGATAGCACATGATGCCATGTTTTAGAGAGAACTTGATATCAAATAGGAAGCACTGTACAAGTGAACTCCTCTGTCTGTACAGCCTAACATAGTAGAAACTACTTTAGATAAGTCTTTGTGGGCAGATGGATGGGTGCACTTGCCAGCATGACATTGTGGAAGGAAATTTTGCCTACAGTACAAGGTATGTTGTGGATGCCACTGCAGGCTCTAGGGGATACTGGACCCAGATCATGGAAGAGAAATTCGCTGACAGGAAACCACCTCTGATTCAGGAAGTTTGGTGCTGAGAAGATTGAGCTATGAGGGGGAAAGCTGCTTATAGACTTGTCTTGTTCTTTCTTTTCTATACTCAGTTACTGCTTTACCCTATTAGAAAAGGGAACTGGACTAGGTGGACCTTTGTTCTGACCCAGAGTAGCCATTTTAATGTTCTTAGGAATGTTCTTTTTATGTTCTTATTGGAATACAAGTTGTTCATGTTACACAATGTACT